>CM053589.1:42823709-42847446 GCA_028646515.1 Pseudochirops corinnae | reverse complement strand
AAAAGAGCACTGGTCCTAGAGTCAGGAGAACCTGAATTCAAATCCGACCTCAGACACTTAACACTTACTAGCTGTGTGACCTTGGGCAAGTCACTTAACCCCAATTGCCCTATCTTCTCCCCTGCAAAAAAGCAAAACAAAAAACACTGCAAAAAATTCTTCAAACAGCTTGAGACTCTCAAAATTACAATACAAAATCCTCTCCCTCCCCCCAGGGTCAAAGAGAAAACTCTTCCCAGGTCTTGGATACTCTGGTTCGGTGTTCTACTTGTTTTATGATTATTCACTGATGCTTTTTTAAACATCATATTCTCTTTCCAACTGCTCCCTCCACCAAGAGGACCTTCCCTAGTAACAGAAAGCACATTTAAACAAACAAAAATCAGCAAATTGAAAGAAGAGAAGCATGATCTAGAATAGCAGCCTACGTTAGAGGGAGGCAATCGATAGCACTGATGCCTCTGGAAAGCATCTGAGCTCTAACCATCTTTCTGCCTTCGAGGCAAAGAGGCATAACAACGTGTTTCCTCAGGCAATATCATATAATTCTTCTCATACCACGAATAGCCCCAGTGATAGAGAGCTAATGCACAGAGGATTTTGGACTTGGAACAGAATTAGGGGGTTCATACTTAGCCCTAAAAGCTAGAGAGGTGAAGTACTGCTCTCAGGGAGTTATGTAGTTAACTGTGTGATGCCGGGGCTACCTGTACATCATGGGATATGAGGCGAAATCTAAGTTATCCATCTTCATCCTCTGGCTTCAGGATCAGAGCCCCAGCAATCACTCAATTCAGAGACCACCACCTATGTCAGGAGGCAACAACCCCCGTGAGAATGCTTCTTTCCACTGAAAAGGGACTGCCTTCTGACTGGAGAAGTAAATCCTATTTAATTTTTTTATGATTTACAATTACATATTCATAACTGTAAATTATTATGATTTAAGAGTTGGAGTCCCAATTCACTCCTACTCTTCTGTGTCCCCAGTTTTAATCCAGTGGGATGTGAGGGAAAGTGCTACCAAGATCTGCTTTCTGGGATCCCAGCTTCCATTCCGCCTTCTGTATGGAGAGGCAATGTTTCCAACATTAAGGGACAACTGGGAGATTTTCCTTAGGAGAAAAGGTCATTCAAATTCTGGCCCTCTTAAAGCATCAGGACTTCAGGGACAAAATCCAGACCATATTCCCACAGAATAAGAGAAGGGTGGGGTCTGCTTGACATCTGACAAAGAAGATACAGGCTCTATTACAATCAGGCAATCCCTGACATACACTCCACATTCCCAGGGTGTTATGAGGGTTCCCTTCCTTCCCAGGTTCTTGCCTTAACTCCCCTTGATTGTTAAGAGTAATACAGATTTTCTAGTTAACTGAGGGGAAGTCTCAGATTGTTTATTAAATCAGCTGAAATAAACCCCAAGAGACCTTGGTTTTATCTCTCAAAACAGATTTCCTGCCTAGATCCTATTTGATCTTTCCATTAAATCTCAAATTAGGGACAATCCTGCTTATAAATTTCCCCTCCCATGGCCTCAGAAGCCACTATTAGGTTCTCTTATTTTTTTTCCCTCCAGTCTTTTGCCCTGAGATGTCCAGGGTTGGCATGTACACAGTAATTCCACAGATACAGGAGGAACCCCTTGGAGCTGCATACTTTCTCTGAGAGTCTAGAGCAGCAGTTCTCAACCTGTGGGTTGTGACCCCTTTGGGGGTCAAACGACCCTTCCACAGAGGTTGCCTAAGACCATCGGAAAACACATATTTCCAATGGTCTTAGGAACTAAGACACCACTCCTCTATCCGTCTCCAAGTGGGTCCTGTCCACATGCTGATACACCCACATACAAGTATTAAAGGGTCACAGTATTAGGAAGGTTGAGAACCACTGGTCTGGAGGCCTTCTATCTGTCTATCTTGCTTGTATTAAGGCCAGGGAACTCTAAAGTGGCCATGGCTACGTTAATGAGTGTGCTCTTCCTTTTCATTCCCAAATGAACTTAAAGGTGGCCCCACAGGGCTGAACTACAATTCCATCACCTTAGAGGCACTCCCTCCCTCAGCTTTACTCTCCCCACCAAGATGGCAGCCAAATGGCAACAAGCTCAAACAGCCTCACAACCTCACTCACAGATAGGACCATAGGGCAAACCTGAACTTGCCTGGACTTCCCAAAAGGTGTCTTACTTCCTAAAACCATTGGAAATATGTGTTTTCCGATGGTCTTAGGAGACCCCAGTGAGAAGGTCATTTGACCCCCAAAGGGGTCACGACCCACAGGTTGAGAACCACTGGTGGAGGCTGCTAGATTTTTGGTTCTAATGTATTTTACAGCCTACAAGGCAAAACAATGGAGAAAAGACAAGAGGATCACTACAAAGGAAGAAGGGGAGAATCCCTGAGACCTGAGCCTGAATCCCAGCTCTGGCACTCACTGTATGAGCATGAGCTTTGGGTAGTGACTTCACTTGTCTGGGACTCAGTCTCCTCATTTGTAAAGTGAAGGATTTGGAGTAGATGAGACAGTCCTCCTGTCTCCAAGCCCAGCACTCCATTCACTGCACTATCTAATCACTTTCTACTTTTATTCAACTACAAAAAACTGTTATTTTATGCACCTGGGGAACAATCTGTAAAACATTAAATATAAAATAATGATAAGTGGATAGTGATTTGCCCCAGGACCATTTCCATCTGAACCCCATTGGAACAAAAGATAAGAAGAATGAGATAATATGAACAACAACTTCAAGGCAGTTAGAGAAAGATGAACACTTCCTTGTTAAAATGGAGGAAGTTGGTCAATACACATTCACAGAGCCAATGATGAATTTAAATTAAAAATTTAGACAAATACTTCTGGAAAAAACAAATGCCTAAACTTCACAAAGCAATATGAAGGGCTGACAATAGGTACATGCTACTGGATGTGTTGGGGCAGGTAGGTGGCACAGTGGACAGTGTGCTGGGCCTGGTGTCAGGAAAACTCATCTTCATGAGTTCAAATCCAGTCAAAGACTGTGTGATCCTAGGCAAGTCACTTAACCCTGTTTGCCTCAGTTTCCTCATCTGTAAAATGAGCTGGAGAAGGAAATGACAAACCAATCCAGTATCTCTGCCAAGAAAACACCAAATGAGGTCACAAAGAGTCAGACACAACTGAAAAACAAGGAAATGGTTAAGATTCAAGAGCGAACTCAAAATCTCCAAGGGTTGCATTTACAGGAACCAACCAACAATATGTTGACAAAGGAAAGTCAGACTAATGGCTGAGTCATGAAGATATATTTACAGAAACAACAAAGGTTTATGGTAGCAATTCAAGACCAGGTCACTGCTACTTGAAATTATAGAAAGATGATGCTTAAGGAGTCTGGATTTATTCATCAATGATAATTACACAAGGAAACAGTAGAAATTGTGCAACTTATCACTTGCAGGTTTGCTCAAATTTAGGACCCACTGGATAACCAGCACACACACAACCTGGTGGCTGGAATGATGCCTCAGAATCTCATCACCTTTCATAAAATAAGAAACAACAAATCCCAACATGAAAACACAGAGCTCAAGATAGCCTTTAAGAATTAAGCAAAAAAACAAAAAAACAAAACAAAAAAAGAGTCGTGATGGGAAATGCTATCCACGTCCAGAGAAAGAAAGAGCTATGGAATCTGAATGCAGATCAAAGCATACTATTTTCTCTTATTTTTGTTTGTTTGTTTTGCTTTTTTTTTCTCCTGGTTTTTTCCTTTGGTTCTGATTCTTCTTTCACAACATGACTAATGTGGAAATATGCTTAATATGTTTGTACATGTATAGCCTATATCAGATTTCATAGTATCTTTCACAGTGCCACTTAGCTTAGGGGAAGGAGGGGAAATTCAAAACTCAAAATCTTATAAAAGTGAATGTTGAAAACTAAAAATAAATTAATTTAAAAAAAAAGAATTAAGCAAAAAACTGAACTGGAAACAGAGAATTTTCACTGACAAAACCATAGCCATAATCTCCTAGAAACAACATGGATCAAAAACAAAAACAAAACGAAACAAAAGACACCACCCTGGAGAACAATGTTTTTAATGATGTCACTATATCAAATATTCAGACTCTCTAACCTACTTGGAATGAAAAACTTTAAAAATAGAGTGACTTACAGAAGCCAGACTATAGAGTGAAAGGGAAAGAAGTGAAAGCATTGATTATAGATGGCTTTCTCAAGGAGTTAAACCACAAAAGAGAGAAGAGATGAGATATAAAAGCTAGGAGGGTTAGATGGATCAAGGGAGAGCTTCAGAGGATGAAACATGGGCACGTTTTCTTTCTAACTATCTACTTTTCTATCTGCCTTCCTTCCTTTCTTTCTTTCTTATCAGTCTACTTAACAACCTACTACTATTTGATTTGATTCTACGATTTTATATTCAACATGCAAGGAAATACAAAGTGTATTAAAAGATTTCCTTCTGGGACCAGCTTATGGTCTATTTGCAGTATCTGTCTAACCTATCCATATATTTAGGGATGAACTCTGTTGGCTTCCCATACTACGGTATGTATGTGCCTACTGTGAGCTAGATGAAGTATATATAATTTCTAATCATCCTGTCTGCTACTTAAGTTGTTTCAAAGTCGCCTTTCTGTGAGCTCACAAGAGATGAGATTACATTCCAATACTTTTATTCAGCTACAAAAAGCAGTCATTTTATACACTTGTGCAATAGGCCACAGAATACCGCATCACAGTAGGATATTGATCTGTCCCAAGACCATTTCTACTAATGAAACAATAAAAATAAGAACCAGTATTTATATATCACTTTAAGGCAGAGGTTCTCAACCTTCCTAATGCCGTGACCCTTGAATACTCATATGTGGGCGTGTCTGCATGTGGGCGGACCCGCCTGGAGACGGATAGAGGAGCGGTGTCTTGGTTCCTAAAACCATTGGAAATATGTGTTTTCCAATGGTCTTAGGTGACCCCTGTGAAAGGGTCGTTGGATCCCAAAGGGGTCACAACCCACAGGTTGAGAACCACTGCTTTAAGGTTTCTAATATGCCTTACACATGTTATCACACTGGGTTCTCAGAACCATCCTGGGAGCCTGGACTTATTTAAAAATAATTAAGGTACCATTATTATCCCTAGTTTACAGATGAGGAAAGTGAGGGTGAGATTAAGTGAGTTGCCCATGGTCTAAGATCTCAGCTAGAAATGGAATCTGAATCATCCTGACTCCAAGTACAATACTTTCTCCATCTGCTGTGCCTCATTCCTACCTAACAAGATAAGAAGAATTGGGTAATTATAACAGGATATATTATATTACATAATTTTAATAGCTGACATTCATATATCATGTTAAGGTTTATAAAGTTATTTACAAAATTAACCTAATTAACACTCTCCCCCCCTCCCCTGTAGAGTAGGTTTTATAAGTGTTAATCTCATTTTACAGATGAGAAAACTGAAGTATGGAAAAGGTAAGGTGACTTGCCCAGGGTCACATATAGTATGTGTGGGAGAAGAGATTTGAAACCATTTCTTTCCTAACTCCAAAAATCTGTCCATTGTGCCATATATTTGGGACATGTAGAGTTTGAGGGGCTGGCAAGACGTTCAAGGGGAGATGTCCACAAGGCACAGACTTCTAGAAATACAGGACTGTAGATCGAGGGAGAGATGATACTTAAAAATGGACTCAGAAGCCAATGGAGGAGAAAGTATCCAAAAAGAGGGGGTGGTAAATCACATCTGCAGCAGCTGAAAAAGTCATCAGATTCAGCAATTAAGAAATCATCAGCCATCTTTGGGAAAGCAGTTTTCGGAGGGGTGGTATAAGATTCCAGACTGCAAGGGGCTGAAGAGTGAAAGGTAGGGTGGAAAGTGGAGGCCACAAGCTAGGCCACTCTTTCTAGCTTAGTAGTGAAAGGTAGGGGTGATTAGATCAGGTCAAAGCTTGAGAGGAGAGCAGGGCAAAGGGAAAGGTTTTCTGTTGTTATTTTTCAAGGGAATGGTGAGACCTAATTGTGTTTGTAGACAGTGAAGAAAGAGCCAACCGAGAGGAAATTAATGAAAACAGAGATGTGCAGAAGGGCTGATGAACATTTTCATTTGCTGAGATCCCACCACCAGGCACCAGAGGAGGGAGCCGACTATATGAGACTCGAACCCTTATCCTTAATAGTCCCAGAAGGTCACCCGTGTGACCAGATCCCACCAGGCCAGCATAAGTGCTGTCATCTTCCTTGCAATGGCACCCTAAACACCCCCTGGGTCCTTTACAAACCCCACCCCCCTTCCCGGTGACTGAACTCTCCTATATCTGTGGTCTCCAACAATTAAAATGGAAGATCTCTGAGAGGAGGGAATAAAGCTAGATAGCAAAGTGGATAGAGCACTGGGCTTAGAATCAGGAAGACTCCTCTTATAAGCTCAAATTTGGCCTCAGACCCGTAATAGTTGTGTGACCCTAGGTAAGTCACTTAACCTTGTTTGCCTCAGTTTCCTCATCTATAAAATGAACTGGAGAAGGAAATGGCAAAACGTTCTAGTATCTTTGCCAAGAAAACTCCCAAAGGGGTCACAAAGAGTCAGATACGACTGAAAAATGACTGAACAACTGATTATGTTACATATAAGTTTACTATTACTGTGCTTTAAAAAACAACAAATATGAGAAGGAAACGTTGTATTAAGTGTTGCATAGTAAAGAACAAGGAACCAAGAATTATGTATACAATGACTCCAATAACATATTTTATAACAACACTAAAGGGCAATTGATCTCTGTCTCTGTCCTGAACCACTGATAATGAAACCTAACAGCCTCTTCTCAGTAGAAAGGTAGAGGACCATGGATGTATAGTGAGATATATACTGTCTGATGTAGTCACTGTGTTTTCCTTAATGGTTTTCTCTGTAACAAGGAAGGGTTCAGTGTGGGGGAAGCTTACAGCAAAATGAGTAAAATAAGAGGGCAAGGGAATAGAGACAGCTCCAGAAGGGAAGAGGAGAGGATTCAGTTCAATTCAACAACACCTACTTATTCAGCTCTCACCTTGCCCCAAGCAAAGCAGAGACGGTGAAAGAAACAAAACAATCCTGCCCTCAAGGGGCTTATCTTCTAACAAAGGCAGTACAATTTACACAAAGATAAACAGCATAGTCTGATACACCCCAAGCATTTAATAAGGGGGTGGGGGTGGGGAGAAGAAGGAAGGAGAGAGGGTCAGGAACAATGTACATTTATCTGATGGGGTACAGGCTCTGGGAACCCCCACTGAACTCTCCTTGAATCTTCCCATTTAATCTGGCGTTCACCTGAGGCCATAAACCTTTCTTTGTCTCTATGCCCAAATCTCTGCTAACCTCCGGATTACCTTCTACTTCTTCCCACCTTTATCCTATCCAAACCCCATACTCTTGGTTCCTGGCACCTGAACTCTAGGCACCCCAGACTATCTGACCACCCCTAGATCCCTCCCTCAGTCTTTCTGTATATAAGAGCAATGTTTCCTCCATGAAGAGGCTCAGATTCAATCTAGCTCAGACTCAATCTGGCCCACTGGTTCAATACAAGCATCACAAATGCTCAGATTCCTTAAGAGTCTACCCAATACGGTGGATCTTTAATAAACTTTGTTTTTTCTTGGCTGAAAGAAGGCTTGGGTTGAATTCATTTGTGCAGTACCCATGTGTTGCTATTTTGGGGTCCCAGCACCCTGAAACCTCAACATATCTGTCACTATTTATTCCTCCATTTCCAACTCTATTCCAGGTGAGAGAACATGTCTTATTCAGTCTTTGTCTCATGCCCTAGCAAATGCACTGCACTACTATGTTTATTTTAATAAGGCATTTAATAAGTTTGTTAATGCTGGTGGTGAACCCAAATTGACATTGTATAGGATAAGTGAAAACTTCTCAATTTGGGGTTGTTAACTTTTCCTTCTTCCTCCTCCATCGCTTCTGTCAATCACTTTTATCTTCCTGTGTCTGTGTTCCAGCCTTGGTGGGACCCTCCCCCCTTCTTTCCTTGCTGTCCCAGTTGGGGAAGTATTTGGTGAAGTGTGCCTCTCCACCAATGAGAGAGGAAACAATCAGGGAGGGGTCTTGACTAAATTAGGTTATAAATTCCAGCACTATCTTTTGCAACTTGCCTCTTCTCCATGATGAGTCTATGGGGGAAACCTCCCTCTTCTCCCGGGGAAGAGAATAAAGTCCTGTTCTTATTCTAAGAAATCTCTGTGTTTATTTCTTTTCATTAAATTAAGGATGAAGGATATTTTTCATCCCAAGCAACATTTAACAAATAATTATTTAAAGGTAGAAAGCATGTTACAGTTGGAGGAACACTGGCTCTGAGGTCCAAAGACTTGTGTTTAAATCCTGCCTCTAAAACCTACCTGTGTTATAGATCACAGGATCTTAGAGCATGAAAGGGACGTAGAAACCATCATAAGTCTACCCCTTTCATTTTACAGATAAAGAAATTGAGGCTGAGAAAGGTTCAATGACCTGCTCAGGAATACACAGCTGTACAGGGTCTGAGGCAGGATGTGAACCCAGGTCTGAGTCCAAATCCAGGGCTCTGTTCATTACTCCATGCTGCCTCTGTCATTTTTGACAAATCACTTGACCTCCCTTGACCTCTGTGGTCCTTTGGAATCATGCTTAGTCATTGAGAATCAACAAACATTTATTAAATACCGACTATGTACCAAGTGCTCTGCTATACACTGGAGATAACAAAGACAAAAGCCAGACAGTCCCTGACCTCAGGCAGCTTGGCTTCTGTCAGGGAAAACAACACAGGAATGGACTTGCATATCTCCATCCACACTCTCTCACATGGTCCATTTCATGGTCAAGCACACACAGGTTGTTTGGCAAAGGTGAAATTTGTGGCTACCAAAGAGAACAAAACTATCTGCCCACAAGGGTACTAGATATGTGATTTTGGCAGTGATGTGCTAGTAAATGTTTAACAACCGGCTCTCCAAGGGAAAACTTGTATGCCTGACGCCTTAAATTTAATCTTTATTATTAACATCTTTTCCATTTTCTTAAATCTAGACAATCAACAAAACAATGAATCATCATTTATACCACTTACTGATTTCTGAGGTGCAAATGCTCACAATGAATATTTAATAATCAGCTCTCATGAGCCAGTACAGGCTGGCTACAGCGCATCACTGGATTCTGGCATTATTCACCACTTACTCTAAGAAACTGAGCTAATCACTGCTATTGGCCTAGAAAATAATACGGTTCCTATTCATATCACGAAGAGCCCATTCACTCAGACTTGCCTTTAGCATTTCTCAGAGACACCCTGAGAGACCACATCACTTATAAAGTACCTGATATGTGCTAGGCACTGTTCTTGGAGCCAGAGATTCAATGATAAAAATGAAAGCGAAGTTCACATTCTACATAGGGAAAACAACGTGTACGGGACGCCCCCTCACTTGTATTCATATGAACTCTGCCCCAGCTGGAGGACTATGCCAGTAACAGTCAAGTTCCTAAGTCTTGCTTCTCTCCTAGGCCAAGGATCCCCTCTTCATCTTCTCGATGGGTCACTCTGTGAGCCCGTTCCCAACCACATCTACTGAAATGTTATCAGTACGTTATCACAGCGTCTCAACATTTCCCAATAAGCAGCCATCTAGAGATGAGAAAAGAGGAGGAAAGAGGCAAAGTTGGACAACTGATACTTACCACATCCTGGGATGCGTACTGGGGGTCCTCAGGGTTGACTGACCAGTAGCAGTAATCAAAGCCAAATGCCACAACCTTCTCCCTTGAGCCTCCAGGGCCATCTGGCCGGCTGTCCACCTACAGGCAATACAAGGACATTGTGGGGAGTCATCACCATCACAGCTCCTGCTACTAGTCAACATGACTCCTTGCTATAGCCAAGGGGCCCTGAATCAGACCTTCGCCATGTTTATGATGTATGCCAACAGAACTGATCCCCCCACCCCATTTGTCAAATACAGCTATTTATGTGTGCCCCTCCACCCCGTGTCAATCTGCCCTGCCCATTTTCTTTCCAGGAAAAGAAAGAGCTGGAAGTTTATCCTGAACACCTACAAACCCAATAATTTCCCCAATAAATGTGGGCTGCAGATCTCTGGCAGTGAATTAGCTGTCCTGCTACTGGGGATTCCTCACTATGCAACAACTTTATCATGCTCTTTTGAAGGTTCCAAGGGGATCCTTCTAACCCAAGAGAGCTAAAAGCTGAGATCAGAGGCAAGAGTCAGAACCAATTCACCCACCCAGAAGGCAAACTAGAGCCTGTGCTTCTGGAGCCCAGAAGTCACTCAAACCTCCAAACCTGCCCCCTGTCCAAACTCAAACTCTTAGGAGAAGGGAAGGACTGAACTGGCCTCCATCAGGAACTGGAGACTGAGGTTTCATTCATAGCAGAATTATTAATCAATAAGCATTTATTAAGTGCCCACTACATACCAGGCATTGGTACTAAAAAGGCAAAGACAAAAATTAAACATCTAGGTGGTGCAGAATATAGAACATGGGGCTTAGAATTAGGAAGATATGAATTTGAATCCTACCTCAAACATTTAATAGCTGTGTGAGGGTGAGATTCAATAGTCTCTACCTAAGGTGTCTTCCAACCCTAAATCTATGATCCTATTACAGTCACTGCCCTCAAGTAACTTAAATTGAGGCTCTAGGCAAACAGTTTGTCTCTGGCACCAGGCATTAGGTACTTAGTAGCAATTAGACATCAATTTTGAATAATGGAGTCTATAGGAATAGGATCTGTCTGGCCTCAGGCAAGTGACCATTCAAGGAGGTGCTTAAAGGGGTAAGGTTCTGATCTTAGAGAAGATTTGTCCTAAGAAACCAAAAATATGAGCTCTCTGAACAAAATAGCTGAAGTAATTAGGCAGCTCAATCTATAAACAAAGACACAGCAGGGAATAAAGGGTGACTGTCCCAGGGAGCTCCCCTCGAGAGTTTGGCAAGCTCACAGGCCATTTATCTCTTAGCAGAGAACACCATGCCAATAGAAAATGGATCTTATCACAGGCTCAACCAGGGAACTAATGCATCTGCAGGGCTCATAAGCAGGTACTGATAGCAATCAGCTTCCTTGGCCTGTAGGGATACAGCATACCACCTGAGGGATGGACACCCAGGACACCCAGGATGTCCAATTTCAAATATTACCCATCTGTGCTTTCTGGGATTCTTCCCCTCCCTGCCCCTTACCACCCTCTCTTACCCTCCCCTTTCCACCCACCCCTGAAGAATCTGAGTGAAAAAAGCTGGGGAAGGGGAGAAAAGAAACCAGCCAAAGGGAGGGGAAGGAAGTATCCTTATGCTTGTCCCCACTGTGACTCAAAACTGAGCCACAGCCTGGGAGGAGGATGTGCCAAGACTCAGGCCAATACCTCTCTTCTGGGTCCTGAAGTCCCCCATACTAATGCTCTCAAATGAGAAGATAACAATTCACATATCCCATCCCTTCCCCAAGACCATTCACAGAAACAGATTATGAGATTGTGACATGAGGACCAAGACCAATTACTGAGCTGAAATCTCGATCCTGGTCAAAGGACAGAAGTAGAGGGGGGAGGTGAGAGATTCATGTTCATCTTCTGGGGAACCGCAGGCCACATTTTCAAAACAGTTACCTACTTTGAGGAAATCGTGCCAGTGAGAGCATATGCCCAGTATGTCCTTCCTGCTTCATTTTTACATCTGCTGTACTGTCGGCTCAAGGTCTTTCCCGTCTTTCCCCAAAACACCAAGCTACTGGACTAACTCGAACCCTCCCAGACATCCCCGGAATACACACTCCCTCAGCTCAAAAGCTCCTGAAACAACACAAATGGTTAGGAAAAAAAAACTAAGAAAAAATTCTAAACTTACCTTTAAATTCTTTATTTTGGCCACTTTGTCTTCAATTTCTATAATGATTCTTCCCCCATTGGCAATCTCTCTGGAAATAAGATAACAAAATGACACGAGACCAAAGTGTTAGTGATTTTTCTTAAAAGTAGGGAAATTAGACAAGACCCTGGGTGTTCCTCGCCAAGTCTCCAAGGTTAGCTGAACTCAACTGATTCCCTGAGAATCTATGACCCACTCAGACCACCCACAAGAATGGACTGCCACTAGACTCCTACCAGTCACAAGATTGCCGCATAAAGACCAGGACAAAAGGAATGGTGGGGAAACATAGGACAATCATAGACTGAATGCTAGAGGGGGTCTTTGGAGCATCTAATCCAACCCTCTCATTTTACAGGTGAGGAAACTGAGGCCAAGGAAGAGAATGACTTTCCCAAAGTCACATTGGTAATAAACAGAATCTGAACCCAGATCCTCAGACTCCATTATATCATATTGCTTCTCTACTGGCTAACAGATAATTACATTAATTCACATTTATCTAAAGCCATAGCCCCTGCTGGCAGCACAAAGGTCACCTCTCCACCACTTTCCACCTCCATCTCTTTGTGCCTACTCAAACCAGAAATAAACCCAAGATACTCAGAACCTGTCCTGCTTTTTTAAGATCTTGGCTGGCATAGTCACAAAATGGTAATACTGCATTCACTCCCAACATGCCAGTACTAGACCTGCTCCCAAAATCTGCCTCGAGGTGACTATATTCAGCTGACCCAAGTATACACCGCCTGCAGATGTGGAGCTTGGTTTTGTTGATGAGTCGTTTTCGTCATGTCTGACTCTCTGTGACCCGATACGGGGTTTTCTTGGCAAAGATATCGGAGGGGTTTGCCATTTTCTTCTTCAGCTCATTTTACAGATGAGGAAACTGAGGCAAACAGGGTTAAAGTGACTTGCCCAGGGTCACATAGCAAGTAAGTTTGTGATAATGAATTTGAACTCAAGTCTTCTTGATTGCAGGCCCTATGCACTCTCCACTTTACCACCTAGATGCCCAAATGAAGCTCGGTTTGGTAGAATCTAAATGGATAGAGTGCCAGGTCTGAAGTCAGGAAGACTCATCTTCCTGAGTTCAAATCCAGCCTCAGACACTTACTAGCTGTGTGACCTTGGATAAGTCATTTAACCTTCTTTGCCTCAGTTTCAACATCTCTAAAATGAACCAGAGAAGGACAAGGCAAAACACTCTTTGCCAAGAAAACCCCAAGTCGGGTCATGAAGAATCATATACAACTGAAATGACTGAACAGCAACAAGAGAATCCAAGGACTGGCCTCTTCTTTTTGCCACATGTATACGTGGAACCAGAGTGAAAGTAGAGAAAATCTAATATTTTAAATACCTGCTCCTCACTTGCATGATCTTACGAATGTGGGCAGCCTCTCTCTCCCCTGGTAAAGATTGCAACTGACCCATTCTGTCTCTTCCTCTGCAATCCTTACCCATACCTCCCCACAGACCCCCTGAAGACAGTCTATCCAGTGTACTAATGGCCTTGCTCTTGGGTCCTTTTTCCATTTCATGGACACTAACGAAACACACAGGATGTCCAGGTATTATTACCCTCTTGCCATATAAGCAACATATTTCCTTTTCTAAAAATACACTTCCTCAATAATACCCATACAATACACTTTCTGTGTATAGGTCATCCTTGGAAACATGTTACAGCCTCCTTCCACCCACCGTGCACCACTTCACAGTCCTTTGGTGCCACTCACAACTTTGAGCCTTCAGACATGCTGGTAGATAAATAATCAAATACAAAGTATTACTGGGAGAACAACTGTGTTAAAAAAAGACAGGTTTGTGTACCAGAGAGCCCAATATCCCCAAAGTGCCATGCAGCTGGTGGTACAGTAGATAGGACTCTGGGCCTCGAATCTGGCCTCAGACACTTACTGGCTATGTGACGCTGGGCACCGTCTGCCTCAGCTTCCTCATCTGTAAAATGGGGGAAACAATAGTGCCTACCTCCCAGAGTTGTTTGAGGATCAAATGAGATAATATTTGTAAAGTACTTAGCACAGTGATGCCTGGCATGCAGTAGGTGCTTAATAAATGCTTGTTTTCTTCCTTTCTTCCATGCGAATTTTTCCAGACCTGGAAGTGAAGGCTATTGGACTAGACTTTAGAGAAATTAGGCTGCAAAACGCTACAAGTTTTACTGCAAAACAAAACATAACTCTGGATCTGGTTGTGCCCACCTCCAAGCTCTTACTGTCTGATTTGAGGGAGAGCGGGGAGAATAAAAGGAAAATTTTTGCCAGATGGGAGATTTTAACCTGCCTACATAAGGTTGGAATAAAGGCTTGGGGTGTAACTCTTCCTACTTCTGAGTAACGACATTTGCAGTTTCCTGATGCCCTTTCCTATTTATCTCACACTAAGGGTTTCCTCATAGCCACATGACTACTGTGTAATCATCATCTGGATCAGAACCTGAAACTCCTTTAGCATTCACACCAGGCTGATGTGCAAAAGCAGCTTCTCTGCTTTAAAAAAAATCCTCTAAGTAAACTGGAGACCTACTCCCCCTGGGAATCATACCACCAGACACATCCCAGCCTCTCTAAAACTGAGCAGCAAAGGCCATGTTAATCATAAATTTGCATAAAACTGGAAGACTGCAGGAGGGCTAATATACTTGACACCCTGCTGTCCACACCCAGGGAACAACCATGTTAACCCACTGACTACCCTTGGAATACAAGCGGTTCTGAACTCTGTATGTCCAAAACTAAAGTCATTGTCTTTCCTCTCCAAATCTACCCTCTCTTAAAAACTTCCAAATTTCTGCAGAAGGCACTACCAGTAGTAGTAGTAGCAGTAGTAGTAGTAGTAGCAGTAGCAGTAGCAGTAGTAGTGGTAGTGGTAGCAGTAGCAGTAGTAGCGGTAGTGGTAGCAGTAGCAGTAGTAGTAAGAGGAGGAGAAGTAATATTTCTATAACACCACACTACTCTGTGCCAGGCACCACACTAAGTGCTTTACAAATATTTTATTAGATTCTCACCTCAGGGGCAGCTAGCTGGCAAAGTGAATAGAGCACCTGCCCTGGAGTCAGGAGGACCTGAGTTCAAATCCAGCCTCAGACACTTAACACAAAACCTAGCCGTGTGACCTTGGGCAAGTCACTTAACCCCAACTGCCCTCCAAAAAAGCAAAAGATTCTGACTTAAAGGTCAGGCTCTCCTTGCATTACCCCGGACTCTCCCTCTCCCTCATGCTACATATCCAGTCAGTCGCCAAGCTCTGCCACTTCTAACTTCACAATCTCTCTAACCCCTCCTCTCTACATACCCAGCGACCATCTCATTCCAGCCCTCCTCGCTCCCTTGCCGAGATTGCTGCAACAAGCCTCCTCACTGGAGAAGTCTGCCCCAAGTCTCTCCCCACTTCAGGCTACCTTCCCCATTTCTACCACAATGATTTTCCTTAAGTTCCGACAACCTTACTGAATAAACCAGAGGCAGCACTCTGCTGTGCTGCAGTGGTTCGAGAGCCGAGCCTGCAGTCAGGAAGATCTGAGTTCAAAGCCAGTCACAGACACTTCCTAGTTGCATGACCTTGGGCAGGTCACTTAACCTCGGTTTGCCTCAGTTCCCTTATCTGTAAAATAGGAGTAATAATAGCAACTGCCCAGGCTGTTGAGAATGAAATGAGATAATATCTGTAAGATGCTTAGCACAGAGCCCCACATAGTAAGTGCCATCACAATAACAATAATTGAGGAGGAGGAGGATTACTTGCTGTGTGACCTGGGGCAAGTCATTTCATCTTTGCCTCAGTTTCCTCGGCTGTAAAATGGGAATAATGATAGCATGACCTCCCGGGGTGGTTGTGAGGATCAAATGAGATGATAATCATTGCAAAGGGCTCAGCACAGGACCTGCCACACAGCAAGCACCACATACACCACATTAGTATTTACCAGCTGTGTGACTTTGAGCTAGTCACTTAACCTTTCTGCTTCGGCGTCCTCAACGGTAAAATCGGGACGATGACAGTACCTACTTCCCACAACTGTCACGAGGATCAAGTGAAACATCTGTAAAGCATTTACCACTAAGCAGGCACTCTATCATATTATCATTATTACTACTAATTATTACCTCCAGTGGCCTTCCTATTACATCGAGAATCAAGGGTAAAATCATCTGTTTAACTCGAGGGTAGGGAACCTCTGGCCTCAAGGCTACATGTGGCCCTTTGGGTCCTCAAGTGTGACCTGTCTGAATCCAAATTTCACAGAAAAAATCCCTTAACAGAAGGATTTGTTTGTAAAACTTGGACTTAGTCAAAAGGCTGCACCCAAGGACCTAGAAGGCCACATGTGACCTCAAGGCCACAGGTTCCCCACCCCTGGTTAGCTTCTAGGGTCCTGTGTGACCTGACCCCACCCTACCTTTCCAATGTTGTTGAACATTCCTCATCTCCTACACTCTGATGTGGCCAAAGCGGCCTTCTCTCAGTTTCTCACACAGGACACTCCATCTGCCCTTTCGTTGCCTTTGTACAGGGGGCTCTGTGCCCCGTGCCCGAAAGGTGTTCCCTCCTTACCTTGGCCCCATAGGATCCCTTTCTTCACTCAAGCTGGAGCCGAAGCATGACCCTCTTACATGAAGCCTGTGCTGACCCCTTCACCTACAAGTGTCCTTCCTCCCAAACTACCCTGAATTGAACTATTTTGATACTATTTGTACATATCCTCTTTATATTTATCCTGTATATGTATTTAGATAGTTATGTGTGTATAACGCCTATTACATGGATGTATGTATGCATAAATTCTGTATATGTATATATACAAACATACCTTCTTGTTGATGCCTCCATTAGAAAGTAAGCTTTTTGGGAACAGGGACTGTTTCATTTTGTGCCTAATACAGTGCCTGCTATACTTAATAAATACTTGATTGATTGCCTGAAAAATATATTTGAGATAATTCTAGGCTGATGGTTGTAGAGATAGAGGAAACTAATAAAACCCAGGGAATTCCACGGTACCCATCCTCCATGGGAAAGCTCCAGCAATTTGGCTTCCAGTGGCCCCCTTACAGGAATTCCTTATTCCCTGCCTAAGTAAAGTAAGCAATGGCCCTCCATAGCTCCTCCAAGATGTGGACTATCTTTTCTCTTTCTTTGTAACCCCAGCACTTTGCACTTGCCTGGTGCCAGGCATATAGTAGGTGTTTAATAAATGTTTACTGAATGCCTGACTAATGCTGGGAAGGCCCATCTAGATCTTCTATCTGCCTGCTAATAGTATCTGAAATTTACCTCAAACACAAACCTCTGAGAAAGGTTGACTCTGCAGCAATTTATTGTGAATTTGTTTACAATATTATTCTTCCGTCAGACCACCTTTCTGGGTATAAGTCCCTAGAGGAATGGGACACAGTCTTGATTTTGAATTCAAATTAGAGTAAATTTTGAAAATTCTGAATAGGGTGAAGTGAAAGGTACAACCAAACAGAATGGGGGTACATGGCCTTGAGAGGCAACATGAAATGAGCAGCACTTTGGGGACGCCTAGGGAAGGAGAGGCATGTTTAAAGAGTGCAAGTGTTCAAAAATTGACTGGTCATTCATTTTTGCTGAGGGCCAGTTCTAATAAGCAGGTACTTGTTGAGGGGATTGGGGGGTGGGGGTGGGGAAAGCTGTTTCCACTTGATGCCTCTTCTTTCAAACCCCCTGCAATCTGGATCTCAACCCACTGTTCTGTTTAGATCTAAAGGCCACTCATTATCTCTTCACAAATCCAAAAACCTTTTTTTTTTTTAGTTTTTATCCTCTCTTAACCCCTCTACAGTATTTGACCCTGCAGACCAGGTCTTCCTTCTTCTCTCTCTCTCCCCCTCCCTATCTCTATCTGTCTCCCCTCCCTTGCCATATGACACCTCCTATGTGTTTTTATCCTAACACTCCTCCTTTATCTCCTTCACTTACTTCTCGTCCTTGGCATTCTCCTCTTGTCTCTCCACGTTTGCTCCCTTGGTAATCTCATTCACTCCCACATCACATCTGGGCAGATGATTCTCCCAAATCTGTATTACCAGCCCTGGGCCTCTCTCCTGAGCTTCCAGACACACAGATCTAAATAACTAGACCACACATCTACTGAAAGAAATAACCCGAATTTCAAGGTCGACACATACCAAACTGAACTTACTGCCATTCCCTCAAAATCTCCTTCCTCTGACTTCACCATATCTTTCAGAAGCATCACCATTCCCCCAATTTTTCATGATCAAAATCTTAATTATCTTTGTCTCTTTCCTCTTTCCTTACCTCTCATATCTGATCAAGTGTCAAATTTCCTACTCACTAATCTCCTACCCTATCCTTCCAGTTTGCCATCAGATTAGAAGCCTGTCCACATCACAGTGGTTTACTCTACAGATAAGCACGTGAGAGGGTGGGACACCCAGCATCCTCAATGAAGTGGCTTTAGACTGATTCTTTGTAATCAGCAAATATCAGTCAAAGCTTCATGAAGCCCTCCTCCCTCTGTGGTTCTCCTCACTCTGGTCCTCGTGGGTCCTGTTCATTTGGCTCTGTAACTCAGACAATATTCTCCTTCCGAGTTCCTGGATCTGTTATAGTAACAACAAGAGTAAATAATGGACCTTCTGGTTAAGATGGTGACATGAAAGGTCACCCATATCTCATATGCCCCAGCAAATAACTAAAAAGGACACGAGACAGAGCACTGACGTAGAAAACTGAAGAGAAACCTAAGTCATCCTTCACACAAGCCCAGGTCAGCACAGCCTCAGGCACTGGAATAAAGGTCATAGAAGCCAGCATGAACTTTGGTTAAAGAGATCTAAATCCTGAAAGGTGCACTGAATAAAGATGCTAAGGGGTAGAGAGTGAGGGTCAGAAGCCAAAGCAAACTCCACAGTGAAACCAATGGGATCCTGACTCTGATCCATCCAAAAAGTAACAGGGAACAGAACCAGTTTGGGGACAACTATGCATATCAGAGCCCCAGGATCCACAGCAGGAAATACAGCCAAATCAGAACCTAGGACCTTGAAACAGGCCTAAAACCAGCATGATCACCAACCTGTGACTAAAGTCTGGCAGGGACACACAAAAGGGGTGGAACCAGCTCCTGAACGAAGACTGTATGTGGAGAAAGAGACAGAGACCAGCCAAGGCCAGCGTCTCCAATAGACTACGACAATACTGAGACAGCAGTCAGGAACTGAGGTCAAGGGTAGGCCTTGTACCAGGTACTTCAGCTAGAGATGCAGGGGCAGCAGCATCCAGACTATAGAAAAGAGAGGACCAAACGAAGCCTACCCACCCAACTACCAAAGAGTACCAGAGGGGCAGAATGTGGCCCTGGCACAAAATCCCAATAAAATAACCAAGGCTATAAATATGAGTCAACAAAAGAAAACATCGTTGACAATTTTAAAAAAATTACGGGGTTGATAAAAAGTGCTATCTACCTTCAGAGAAAACTAATGAAACCTGAATACAGACTAAGGCACACTTTTTTAACCTTCTTTTTTTGGGTTTTTTTTTTTTTTTTTTGGTCTGCTTTCTTTTACAATATGGTTAACACAAAAATGTTTCTCATGTCTTCACAGGTATAATAAATATCAAATTGCTTGCCTTCTCAAGGGAGGAAGGTAGGAAGAAGAGATTTGGGAACTCAAAATTTTAAAAATAAATGTTAAAAATTTTTACAAGTAATTGGGAAATATTTAATGAAATAAAAATATATTTTAAAGAAACATTATAGGTTAAGGAAAACCCCCAAGAGATCAACCCAAAGACAGTAAATTCCACAGGAGCAAGCAGAACATCAGAGGGAATAATAATGACTTGTCCATATGGATTACAAGAGTGTCTGGAGGAAATGAAACAAGAGATGAATGATGAAATGAGAATTCAGAAAGAAAAAACTGAAACAATAACAAAGAACTTAAAAAGAAAGTGGAAGACCTTACCCAGTGAACTACCTCAAAAACAGAATGTAGTGAACAAAATTCATTTACTCTGAGATAAGAAACATTAAACTCGAATCAAAAGGTTGAAAAAATAAAAGAAAATGTTAAGGTTATTTATAATCTAAAGCAACTGGCTGTAAAACAAGTTGGGGAAAAATAATTTAAGAATCAAACTCCCTAAAAATCACCGCTAAAACAAAAACCAAAAGAGCCTGGGTACCATATTTCAAAAAAATTATCAAAGAAAACTGCCCAGTTCTATCAGACCCAGAGGTCAAAGGGAAAATAGATATACCAATTACCTACTGAAAGAAACCCAAACAAAACATCCAAAAATTATAGCCAACATCCAGAATTTTCAAGTCAAAGGAAAACTATCACAAGCAGCAAGAAAGAAAGAGTTCTAAGTACTAAGGAATCAGTCAGATTACAAAAGATTATGCTGCAACTATTACAAAGAAGAGAAAAATCTCAGAATATGATATTCCCAAGGGGCAAAAGATAAAGAACATAGTATTTTGCAAAATCAAATATAATCCTCTGGGGGTGGGGGAGAGTGAATCTTTAATAGAAAGGACCCAGGGGTGTAGGTGCAGGGTGTAGCTTCAAGGCCACCTGGTGCCTTCTAGGTAGTTAGGTGTGGCCCTCTGAATTTAAGTTTTACAGAACAAATCCTTTGATTAGGGAGATTTGCTCTGTGAAGTTTGGATTTAGTCAAAGGACCACACATGAGGACCTAAAGGGCTATGTGTATCCTCTAGGCCACAGGTTCCCCACCCCTGATCTAAGATATAATGTTTAGGAAAACCTGGACTGGCTAGTCTCAAAAAAAAAAGCATCACAGGGCAGCTAAGTGGTGCAGCGAATAAAGCACAGGCCCTGGAGTCAGGAGTACCTGAGTTCAAATCCAGCCTCAGACACTTAATACTTACTCCTAGCCATGCAACCTTGGGCAAGTCACTTAACCTTGGGCAAGTCACTTAACCGCAATTGCCCTGCCCTCCCCATCCCCCCCCCCAAAAAGAGCAAAAATAAAAATAAAGTAAAGAAAAAAAGCATCACAGGCCCAGGGATGAAAGGGATATTACCAGTAATCTTGTTTAGAAGTGCCAAACTCAAAGGCAGGCCTGCACAACTCCGAATAAGGGTCAAAAACATATTTAAATGGAATTAGGAAATGTTTAACAAAATAAATACAAAGATTATTTGATATATATATATAAAATGCCTTTTTATATATACATATGTGTGCATGTATATTTATATATATATATATACACATATACACACACACACACACACACACTCTTAATACTTTATGTATGTATATAATGGGGCAACTAGGTGGCACAGTGGATAGGGTGTGGGGTTTGAAAAAGGCTCATCTTCCCGAGTTCAAATCTGGCCTCAGACACTAAATGTGTGATTTAACCCTGTCACTTAAAACTGTTTACCTCAGTTTCCTCATCCATAAAATGAGCTGAAGAAGGAAATGGTAAACCACTCCAGTAGCTCTGCCAAGAAAATCCCAAACAGGGAGTTCTCCGGAGAGCTGAGGCACTGTGAGAACTACTATTGTAGAGGCTCTAGCTGTCGGAGTAAGGAGGGTGGCTGGTGCAGTCGGTGTAAGAACCACATCCTGCCCACAGGACCTGTACATTGGAGACACTGTCTGGAACTGGAATTGTAGGCCACTGGAATTGTAGACCATCATGATAATCCAGTTTTTGAAATGGAATTTTTACCAGCTGGAAAAGTGGATTCTAAGGATGATCACCATTATCTGAACCAGTTCATAGCTCATGCAGGTCCTGACCTAGCAGATGAAAATATCTGGCTATCTAACAATACATACCTGGAAACTGTGGACAAATTCAATGAGGGGTCTGCTTCTGCTTTTGTTGCTGCAGGCCATGTGAGATTTATTATACTTTGCATAAGTAAGTCAGTAAGACCATCTGGAATAAAGAATTTATTTAGTGATGTCTGTAATTTATATATAAAGTTGGGGTTTGGGGGGATTTTTTTGGAGGGGGGGAGGCAAGGCAATTTGGGTGACCTGCCCAAGGTCACACAGGTAGTAAGTATGTCAAGTGTCTGAGGTTGGATTTGAATTCAGGTCCTCCTGACTCAGGGCAGGTGCTCTATTCACTGCGCCACCTAGGTGCTCCAATTTATGTATAAAGTTTGCAATGAATTCATTTTATGAACCAAATTCACCCATTCAATCAAGTACATTTGACAGAAAAGTTCAATTTCTTGGGAAGAAACAGCTTCTAAATTGAATACAGAAAACTTCTTAAGTATGTGATGTCATAGTATGCACTGTAAGTAACTAAGAGCCACTTGGGTCTACTGTGCCTCGTCTTGGCTTTCTAAGTTTCTGTAAATTAACCTCCTTTCTAATTAGAAAACTATAAGGCACCTTTTCTTGTCATTTTTGCAGATAATTCAACCAAAATAACTTATACCTCTGAAAAATACTGTCTTTATGAAGAATGCTAAATGAAGCGCCCTGATAATCATTTCAGCTCTAAAAGTTTTTAGATTTTACTTTGACGAGTCTAATATAATCTTCTTAATTGAACTGTAAATTATACAAATGTCAAATTGTCGATTTCGTTAACAGATCTGAAACTGAAATATAAAAATTGGCTCACAACAGGAAATAAAATCTTACAGCATACACATGGATTTTTATTTCTAAATAAAGGCAATATCCACAGTGTTGAAGAAAAGATTTTTTTGTTTGTTTGTCAGATTTTGTACTAAGTATTTATCTGAAAGCATCAAGTATCAAGTCTGGCAATAATACCCAAAAAACCCCAGAAAACTTTGAGCATGAATATAAGATTCTACCTATAAATGAAATGTAGTGGTTGCTGAGACCAAAAGTTTTACAGCTGGGGAAACTCAGGCAAATCAAGGTTAAATGACTTGCCCAGGGTCACATATCTAGTAACTGTCTGAGGCCAAATTTGAATTCAGGATGAGAATAAGAGATAATATAGTCAGTGTACTAGGCTGACAGAAAAACACAGGTTGAAATCCCACCTCTCATATTTACTAGTTACGGGCAAATTCCTTCACCTATGGACCTCAGTTTCCTCACCTATAAAATGAACACAATACCCTATTGTACCCATCTTATAAGACTGCTATGAGGCACAAATGAGATAATATATGTAAAGTACCTTATAGACCAGCGGTTCTCAACCTGTGGGTTGTGACCCCTTTGGGAGTCAAACAGGGTCACCCGAGGCCATCAGAAAACACATATTTCTGATGGTCTTAGGAACCAAGACACTGCTCCTCTATCCATCTCCAGGCAGGTCCGCCCACATGCAGATATGCTCACATATGAGTATTAAAGGGTCGTGGCATTAGGAAGGTTGAGAACCACTGCACTAGACCCAGGTTACTCTGAGACCTTCCAATGACACTAGAGATGGACTTGAAGTAGCTTTAGAGTAAAACTCATAATAAACCACATTTTCAGGCCTGCCCTGAAAATAACAACTTACACAGAATTTGGAAACAGCTCCAATTATTAGGATCTAGAAATAGTCCAAAGTGGGGTTTTCCAGGATTCTTTTTTATTCCTTTTTAGAGGGCAACTGGGGTTAAGTGACTTGCTCAAGGTCACACAGCTAGTAAGTGTTAAGTGTCTGATCCTGAATTTGAACTCAGGTCCTCCTGACTCCAGGGCCAGTGCTCTATTCACTGTACCACCTAGTCGCTCCCCCTCCACCGCCCAGGATTCTTAAGATCCAAAAAAGAACCTACCCTGAGAGATACCAGGGACC
>CM053589.1:42804356-42823209 GCA_028646515.1 Pseudochirops corinnae | reverse complement strand
TGCTGACTTTATTAAGTTCAAAGTAATAAAAAAAATTTAAAACCAAATGAACAAACATATAGAAACTGATATGCAAAGGGTAGACATAAAAATCAGCTGACACAATAAATCTCAATCACATGGAGAAAAATCTAAATAGTATGACAGTCAGAAACAAAGACTGATATATCGGGAATATCAGGAAATAATGGATTTTGTTTTGCCAAAAAATTAGGAGACACTCTGTTTTCCAGAGCTAGGGTCCAGCAAGCAGGCTGTGTACTGAGCTTGGCATAGCAACAATCCTTTGCACTAACACTCTGGCAAAAATCACATAATTACTGTATTGCTTTGAACAGCACCAGGTGTTCTCTGAGTTCAGACATGACCCCTGCTACGAATCAAACTTGGTCTCATTGTTGCTGTTACCCCTCACTGTCACAGCTACAGATCACTGTGCAGCCATTGGTATAACCCTGAGATCTCCCTACACTGCCTTGGGTCCCCCCACTAGCAGCAGGGCTCTAGCACATATCCTTGTTTGCAAGTCATTTCCTTCACTTAGAAATTAAACTTCTGTTTGATTCCTGACTCTCCCATCTCTAGCCAGCTGTGTTTGGCTCTGGTCTCCCATGGGTTAGAGGCCAGTTCTGTCCTATTGACAGTTTTAAGATAAGTAACAGCAGAAATAATTATGACCAAAACCATTAGATTTCAACATGTGACTGCTCATTAATTTACCAGGAAAACTTTTCAAAAAAGCGACTGGGTTCAATTGCTAATTACTTCATACTTTACACTGTGAAGTAAAGTCATATGCTACAAGGAGGTGCTGCAACCTACATCCAGTTGGCATATTTATAAATGGAATCTTCTGTACACGTGGGTAAGTGGGTGCTGAGATACAAAGGCAGACATCAGAACTGCAGAAACATATCAATTCCTTTTTATTTAATAAAAAAGAAAACCCAAAAGATGAGAGGACAGTTATGACACTAGTAAGACTGCATGTAGTCTAAAACAATTTTTAGTGCCACTTCCCACCATCTGTACCTCTTTCCTGTCCCTTTTCTCTTGGTCTCACTTGTTTCTAGTTCCTTTCTCCCTTGGTAACTATTCCTTTAGTCCTGCCAACCTATTCAGCCCTTCTTCTCACTCAAGGACTATGAAGTTGCTGATGACCCATGAGACTGATCCAAAAGCAGTACAGGCAATGCCAGATTCAAGAAGCTTTTCTAATTCTGGAGTTTTTTGCCTGTAAAGATTTTCACTATTTTGGAAGGCCCCTTGTGAATATCATAACATGTATATAAATGTGTATGTAATTGCTGTCTTGCCATGTCCAAGTGCTGCCAGTGAGAATGAAATACACTCTTTTTCATGTTAATACCTCTTATTCCATTCACATGGAAAAAAAGAGGTAAATTGGTCACAATCAACCCCAAATAAAACTAATAAAAAGAGGTTTCATGAATACAATTAGCAAGAATGCCTATAAATTCTCCCATTACAGTGAACTAAGAATGGACATCAGTCATGCACATTTAATAAACAAAAACATAACAGCCGGTGGTCACTTGATATCAGGAATCAGCTGGTCCTGAGTTCTGGACTAGAGAGGTACATGGGGGATTTACAGTCTCATGCTTTTTTTGAAGAGATCTCCAGAAAATATTTTGGTGATAGAAGAAGAAATTTCCTTTTGTTGCTCTTTCCATTTCAGTATATTTTCTTTTAGTTCTTCTGTCTCTCCCTCCAAGACACTCATTTTTGTCAAAGCCCTATCCTGAAATATTTGAAAAGAAGAAGTGAGAAAATACATATAAGTGAATATGTAGGTTATATGACTTTAAGGTATGAAAATTAAACACTAGTGTTCAAAACTTCAAAGTTATTTGCAGCTTATTATATTAACAAAAGACCTAACTTTCGAAAAAGCATGATTCAAAGAGAATAAATATGTCAACTTCAAAAAGTAAACTAGATATTTAAAACTGAACAAAAGTCGAGCAAAAATAATAAGAAAATATGGTGCCAAAAAGAAAATATGGTGCCAAACTATACTCACCATATTTTTCACACTAGAGTCTAAACAAGGAATGTTTCGTATGGCCTCAATATGGGCTTCTAGTTTCTCAATGAAAGTCACTGCCAGCTCCAGTAATTGTACCACATACCTAGGAAAGAGTCAGAAATCATGAGGGGGGAGAGGATATATCAACTTTAAGCAAAATTATTTTCTGAGTTTGGTTTTACTTTTTCCTTATGGCAGAACTTCTGATCTCAGTTGAGAGGATTAAAATCTATCCTATAGCTAAATAAGATACTTGAATTTTAAAGAAATGCATGGATCACAAGGTTCAGAAATGATCTAGTTGCTCAGTCTTTCAAGGGAGTCACACCCTATTGTTCCATATAAATAAATGTCCATTCTTCTAATTCTTATAGATTCAAAGGAAAGAGAGCAAGTAATGGAACTCAATCTAAGGTCTACCAATCTTCAAACCAACAATTTAGTATACATACATGTAAATCAAAACTCTCCCACAATTTCAACTCATTTCAAACCACACAATAGTAGGTGGAGTAGAGTAATACACTCCATTTAAAAATCATTCTGAGATGTTTGCAATCACACTTTAAAATAATTATTTCTTCTTGAAGGTAGGGCTTTGTGGTCTTTATTAATTCCTATGTGCCTATGCACTAATTTTCATGCACTATTTTTCCTGCTAGGTTAGAAAAACTTCAATATAAAGGGTGGTAGTAAGGCTAATCCAGGTAGAAAAAATATTAGGAAGCAGATTTTCAAGTTTTTATTCTTTTGCTTAACACCTTATATTTGTGCAACTTTATATATTTTTCAAAACAGTCCTACAAATACTATCTCATTTGATTCTCACAAAACCCCTTGGAGGCAGGTAAGCAATGCAGCTATTTTCTCATCCCCATTCAGAAGATAAAAAAACCAAAACTCAGAAGATTAAGTGTTGGGGCAGCTAGGTGGCACAGTGAATAGAGCACTGGCCCCTGGAGTCAGGAGGACCAGAGTTCAAATGTGACCTTAGACACTAAACACACACATACACACACACACACTCACACACACACACACACACACACACACACACACACACACACACAAAACTGGACATGTAACTTTGGGCAAGTCACTTAACCCCAACTGCCCTCCAAAAAAAAAAAAAAGATTAAGTGTTTTACCCATTGTTTTATAACCATTAAATGGGAAAGACCCATTTAGAAAACCATGGTATTCCAATTCCCAGCCTAGAAAAAGCACTTTGTCTACTACACACATTCTGCAGCAGGGTGTACAAAAGGAATAATTTCAAATAAGATGAAACTCACTTCTTTTCTGAAGTCAAGAACCAGAATTTAATCTCTAGATTCTAAAGAATCCTTTTGCCCATTCAGTGCTCTAAGCCTAGAATTATATCTCCATCCAGGCTTTTAAAATTTCTTCCTGTAGAAATAGCAACAGTTCACATTTCTATAGCATTTTAAAGTTCACAAAGCACTTAGTTCACAATAGCCCTGTGTAACGCTATGCACAAGCAACTTCCCCAAAGAATTCTACTGTGAACAGCTTTTACGGTTCTGATTACACAGTATAGTGAACACTCTGTTTATTCCATAACAAATCAAGGCAAACTTTCTCAGAAAATCAAGGTACAGTATAATATTCACAACATTACATCTTATTACAGAAAATCACAATATAATGTTCACAACAGCTTAATATTAGAATGGTCACATAGTTTTCACCAAAGTGGCCACAGTAATTGGAACAAAGAATAAAAGAATAATCATCTGGTTTCCCTAAGGGAGAAACCCTCCTTACTTAATCATTCAATCATCTCACAATACAATAATCAATCTTCCATTCATGGGGCAATCATAAGTTAACTTAATCAGTCATTTTTCCAGATTCACAATTACTAGGTATCATTAATCACTAAATACAATCATCAGAAAATTACACAAACCCTCCACCCCTCGGTGTCTAGTAAACTTCAATTTCATCACACGTTCAATATCCAAGGAGAGGCCTTTTCTTCATCTTGACTCGGGGTGGTCTCTCAGATTCCCTGGATCCCCTTCCATGGTCCCAGCTCCTACCTGAATCCACCAGTCACCTGGATTCAGAGGCAGATAGCTCCCAGGTCCTTGTCCAGTCCTCCGGGCAGTTCCTGGTACACATTGAAGTTCACAGGGTCCAGCACATCTCAAAACCTTCACCACTTCTGTTGCCGGGAACTCAAGGATCAAGATCCAACCCACAAACAAAGTCTTATCCTGGTCATGCTTCTTCAGTCTTCCAGTCCTGGCCCTAGGACCCAGAAGAAATCTCAGCCTTCAAGGTGGCAGCAGCCACTTCGGCCTTCACCAGATTCTGGTCTCATAGAAAACTGCAACTCAGTTCTCAGTCCAGCAGCACAGCTTTCAGATGCTGTGAAAATTCTGCTCCCTCCACCAGGAGGAAAATTCTTGATTCTGACTGTCTCTCCTCCACGCGCGCACGCTTCCTGTCTCAGCCAACTCCTTCCTGTTATGTCAGCAACATAGCCTTAGGGCTAAAGTACCTGCTAAATTAATTACTATTATACCCTGTGAAGTTATTGCCTGCCTACTTATTGAGGAAGGCCAGTCATCCATTTAGAGAGTTTATGGGATTTTCCTAGGCTCAAGCAGAATCTGAAAGTTGGAAGGGACTTCTGAAGTCACTTAGTCTAACCCATACTGCAATAACAATGCCCTCCACAAGAGTACACACCCAATGAGTGGTCATCCAGTCTTTGCTTAAAGACCTCCACTGAGAGGGAATCCACTATTTTCCAAGGAAGTCCATTCCAATTTTGTACAGCTCTAATAATAATCAAATCTGAATCTGACTCTTTGCAACTTCCAACCACGACTCCTGGTTGTGCCTTCTGAAGTCAAGTAAATTAAATGTGACCCTTCCCCTTCCATTTGATAGCTCTTCAAACACTTGAAGGCAATCTCTCCTGTGGAAATGGAAAGTCAAAATAGTTTGAATGATTCTTGACCTCTTTGGAGCCTGATGCAATCAACAATGTCTGGGAAAAAGGACTATCTGAAGGACCTCAGTATCCTTCTTGACACAGCCCCTGCCCTGGATCTGCTCCACCTCAGGGACAAATACCTTTGGCAAGCATCTCCCCATTTGATGGCTTCCTGACTGTCAGATGTTTATTTCAGAGGATCAAAAAATGCAGAGGCACTCTGATATAACAGTCTGTAAGGAGGCTATCTGTTCTACTAAATTAAATTGATGCTTTTTGGTAACCAACAAACAATAAGCACAACAGGATCTCACTTTCTATTTCTGTTAATTATGAAATGGAAAAATGTGGTTCATTGCTGAAGAAAGATTTCTAAAGTCTGCTTACTTCTTACTAATAACCTTACTGGAAAAATGCCCTCAATTCTTATATAGATGACTCTCATAAAGATTTTGTATAGACAGAAGAAAAGGCAAATGGAACAATACTTACTGCCTCCTCTAGGGTAAAACTCAAATTCCCATTTAGCATTTGGGCCCTTCACTATCTTATTCCAGATTACATTTCCTGATGTATCCCAGATTTAGCCAAATTGGATTACTTGCTCCTATCCATGGACAATATTTCATCTCTTACCTCCATGCCTTTGCAAACCACTGTCTCCCCATGCCTATCATGTTCTCCCTCCTCATCTCCAACTATTAAAATCCCTATAGTCCTGTAGAGCTCAGATCAAGTGCCCCCCCTTCAAGGAAGCCTGTCTTCTCTAATTTTCTCCAATTGTTAATGTTCCATATCTTTTATCTTATGTGTGTGTATTGTATGTATGTATATACACATGTGTATATTAGACAGACAGACAGATAGATATACATGCTATATTTAATGATCTATGAAGATACTGTCTCTTCTCTATAAAATCAAAGCTCCTAACAATTCCAAAGGACTAATGATGGAAAATCTATCCACATTCAGAGAAAGAACTGATTAAGGTCTGAATGCAGATTGAAGCACACTATTTTCACTTTATTTTTTTTGTTTTTTTTTTCCTTTTGGGTCTATACAACATGACTAATATGGAAATATGTTTTACGTGACTGCACATATAGAACTTAGATCAAGTTTCTTACTGTTTTAGAGAGAGGGGAAGGAAGGGATGGAGGAAGAAAAATTTGGAACTCAAAAATTTTTTTAAATGAACATTAAAAAATTTTTATATGTCATTAGAAAAAAAATAAAACATTATTTAAAATAAAGAAAAGAAAAAATCAGAACTCCTAGAAGCAGAGAATGTCTTATTTTTATCGCCAGTACCTACCACAATGGTTGACACATAGCAGGTACTTAATAAATGCTTTATCAATGACATTATGCCAGAAAAGTGTCAGAGATGGGATCTAAATCCAGATACCTCCTAACTCCAAATCCAGTACTCATTCTACTGTAATGCACTTGATTCCAGACCTAGTCAAATGCTGTTTCCTCTATGAAGCCTTTATCAGTGCCCCCAGCTGGACATGATTTCTGCCTACTATGAATGCTCCAAACATTTCATTAGTAGCTCCCTTATATACTTGGTGTAGGTTTTTGTATTTGGTTATGCTTATGGTTGTCACAATTATACGATAATTAAACTCTTCAAGGTCTATTTCTTCTTTGTCTTTGTATTCTCCCAGAAAAATGACTTGTACAAATTCAATGAATGAATAAATACCTTGAAAATCATCAATTACAACCACTCTCATGATAAAGATTGTTTTCACTTTCAGACCCAGTATATTATCACTTTCAAAAATCTCCAAATATATATAGTATATATTTATTACATATTGTATATTATTATATATCTCTTTAATTTCTCATTGTCAGTTTTCTCATCTATAAAGAAGGGTTTATTACATTAGGGGGTCTCTGAACTTCAACAGGGAAAAAATTATATAATTATTTTCACTAACTTGTAACTGAAATTTAGCATTTTCTTCAATTATTTAAAAACATGCTTCTGAAAAGCAGCCTATGGACTTCACTAGACCTGCCAAAGTAATCCATGACACAAACAAGCTTAAGAATCACTAGACTAGAGGATTGTCTATCTCCTTTCTAGTCCTAACTCCTTTGACTCTAAAGGTAAAATGTCACCATGGGAAGGGCGCTGGTCTTATAACATGGAGGTCTTTGTTTAGACCCTGGGCACTGAACTTGATGAGATGTGTGGACTTATCCAAGTCGATTAAGCTCTCTGACTCTCAGTTTCCTTAGATACAAAGTGGAGATAATAGTATTTACACTATTGACTCACAAGGGGATGGTGAAGAAAATCCTCTGTCAACTTTCAAGTCCTATGTAAGTTTATTCCATGTTACTAAAGTCACTTATCTATGAACTATTTCATTACATATCACTAGACATTAGCTAACAAAATAATACAGACCCATAACTTGAATTTTCCAAGGCCTAACCTGTGGTAAATGGCTTCTATAGGCAGGTTCTCTTGGCATAGGGGCTTCATCAGTCGCTGTCGGAGGGCCCTCTTCTCCTTCAGTACAGTCTCCAAGTGCTGATTCATGCTTTGCAGAGTCTCACACTTTTGAGCTTTATAAAACAAAAACAGTGAATGCCCCCTGAACTTCAGAGAATGCAAACAGAATACAAACACAAGTTACAAGCAAACAAAGAAACAGATCAGCAGACAGGCTTCCAGCTGTTTGACTATTACATCCATACCTAGTCAGTTACCAGAGAGGGAAACACCAACATCTGGGTTTTCAAAGCCGGGGGGCTCAACAGCTTCCCAAAGTCTTGTCTGGCCAAATCACATAACTCTTCCCATAATTTCATTTTTTTATCAGGGTAAAAGATGTTAACTATTAGGTTGCTAATCATTTATTCTCACTTTATCATCAGCAGTGATTTTATCTTAAGTACCTCCCAATTCTTTCCTTCCCTTAATCCAAATCCCAATTATTTCCCTATAGTCAAAGCCCTAGTTCTTATATATGAACTCTACCTTAACACATCCAGTATTCTAACAATACACCAAGAATCAATTATCTTAAGAGCTGTTTCAATTCTCTCAATACTCCTTCTTAGAATCCTACTGTGGTTTACAATTGCTTACTCCTTCACATGAAAATTGGTGACCGTGCTCTCTTCTCCACTCTCACAATTCTTTGATAATTCTAATTTTTGTCTACTTCAAAGCTGACGTGCTCTGTTCTAGCCAGGCAAATAAACCTACCACCATTCACCTATGCTTGATTTCTGGGTCACTGGCTATTATTATTTCTCCTAGGTGAAACACTTTCCTCATTCTTCAACATCAAATCTTGTTCTTTTCACTTGCTCAGAAATATGTGGCATGTAGGTCTACATATCTCCAGAGCAAGATATGTTTATGTCTGTATTTCAATCCTTCACATTCATGTATAGCTAACTACTCTATTTGTCTTATCTCTATAGTACTGACTTTCTAAAGATAGCACTTATATCTTGTACTTCCTTTATAACTCCAAGGCATCCTTTATAAAACAGAAATTCACTTATCAGAACTGTGAATTTAAGGTATTTATAAAATGAATTACTAATTCATTCTTAGACATAGTTCTTAACCTGAGATCTGTGAATACTTTTTAAAGGATACTGTGATTCAAAAATTTAAGATCATGTTGAATTTCCCAATCACACAGACACAGACACAGGCACAGACACCACACTTTATTTATATATAAATAGGGTTATAACACACTGGAACTTGCTTGCCCCACAAACCAAATGAAATTAAGTATAGGACTGAAAGTTCTTCACATTCGATTTAAATAAACAAGCCACTAGACTAGGAACATAGTGTGTACAACTCACTGTTATCTTTTTCTTCATTATCAACAGAAATCTAATAATTTTCCAAATTTGGTGTCCTTTAATTTAGATTGTGTATAATAAATTAACTTTGAAAGATTTAAACAGCTTATGGAAAGTTATATCTTTGTATCTCTTCACCATCTCCTATTGCCCAACTTTTCATAATTTCATTTTTTTTCTGGGGGGTTAACAATCTTACTTTAATCAATCAAACATATCTCATTTACCTAGTTCAGGAGAAAAAGTCAGCACCCTGAACTTCAGAGAATGCAAACAGAATACAAACACAAGTTACAAGCAAACAAAGAAACAGATCAGCAGACGGGCTTCCAGCTGTTTGACTATTACATCCATACCTAGTCAGTTACCAGAGAGGGAAACACCAACATCTGGGTTTTCAAAGCCGGGGGGCTCAACAGCTTCCCAAAGTCTTGTCTGGCCAAATCACACAACTCTTCCCATAATTTCATTTTTTTAAAAGTGATATTAGAATATAAGAGATGCAGGGAGAAAACTGTTAACTTTTTGGTCATACTTGTAAAAGTTTGGGGCAAATGGTGTGGTTGAAACTACCAATAAAGGAGGTTTTGTATTCATCAATCGTTTGTTGTTGTTCACTACCTGACATGCTCAAGATACCAGATAAGATATAGAAGAATGACATTACAAGATCCCAGGCTTTACATAAATGATATCACACAATGTTATGCCTGGTCATTTTACAGTTTTACTTAAAGGTGCTTAGTCTTTCCTGTTAGCGCAGATAATCAAAAGATGGATGAAATGTCCAGCAACTAAGTAAAAATCACTTACCTAGAAAGAAAGGATGAACAACATCTGCTGTATCCTTTTCCAGTGTTAAAAGGTCAATTTCCAAAGTCTTCTACAAAAGACCAAAATAACATTTTGGCTACTTCAGAAAGCAATTTGGGGAAAAAATGTGTAAAAAATATAGCACTTAAGCCATGCTGCTGATAGGTTTCACTGGAAAGAAGGTGAGGGGAGAAGAGAGGACAGGCTAAGGAAACAAAAAGAAGATATTCTGGCCAAACCTCTTGTAATTTAGTGACTTATTCCATGGGGGTGGGGGTGGATAGTAAGGCAAGAAGGAAAGGAGGACTGATGATTTTAGAATCAGCAAGGTTTTCTTTCTGGCAAAACTGTAAAGTAAAAATGTATACTATCACATGTCAAAAGCGAAGGCTTTACCTGTCTGATTTCAGCTTGCATATCTTTAATCTGTTTGATTCTGGAGAAGTTTCCAAAAAGTGGAGCAGGACTTTTATACGAATCTAGTGTCTCCTATTATGAGAGAACAGAAGACAACACAAAATTAACAAAGTCAAAAACAACAGGAAAGCATCAGAAGGAATTTCTGTGGGGCACAATTAACTGTGCCTCTAAATAGAGTTGTCTATGAATGATGCGACATGTATCTCCCGTTTTTTCAAAACATCCAATACTTATAAGGGTAATTATAGAAAAACCAATCAGAAGAATTTATGCACAGGAATGAATACACACACATACCAATCATATATTCTCAATCAAGTATACTAATCCTGGTGTTATCAGAAAATCCCAGCCCTTCTACTCTTCCAAATCATAATCCATCCCTGATTTCTTTGATCTCCTTGAGGTTACCAGGTGTAAGGTTTCACAAGTGTATCTGCCCTTTCAGGTTAAAGAAAATTCTGACCATGTTTTTTTTCAAAAAGAAAAAGAGATATCAAGTACATGAAATTAGTTTTAGACCACTCTCTTGTCCCAGGAACCAGAGAAGGGTATGTTCTCCTCTCTTGTTGCCTTGTCATAGATCCTCCTAGAGAGAAGAATGGGTCAGAAAAGGAGGGCACAGGGAATCAGCTGAGGGTTAGGACAAAAGGTCAAAATTCACATCCTTATCCTTCTTCCCACGTCTTAGAGGTAACAACTGAAAGTAAAACAATAGTAAAGGAAAAGAAATAAGTGGCACTCTTACTAATCACTCTTCTTTGTCTTCTGCCCCCTTTTCACAATTAATTTCTATCTCCCATGTCTAGAGTCCATCTCTTTGGTGTAGTATAGAGTAGCCAGCACAAGATCATGTCTCCTGGTCAAATTTTTACCAACTTTCTTCAATACTCTAAGAAGTTGTCATTTCATTGGTGTAGGCATTCCTTCCCTAAAGGAGCTCAAAACCACTTTATAAATTAATATGTGATATTTGAGAATTTATCACCCTAAGGTCAGTATGATGACGTAATCTATATTTAGCTAGACTGATTCCCTACTTAACAGACATTAAGAGTCCATTGCCAGGAATGACCTCCAAAGTGCAGTGGGAGCTCTGGCCTGACCCCAGGTGTTAGAAGGAGGTTACATTCTACCCTCCCAGAAATAGTCAATGAAGCTTTTCTCCCAATACACATCACCACTCCCCAACTTAACCCCTTTTCCTCCACTGTACAAGCCCCTATTCTCTTCTCTAGCCAGCTGGTACAATGCACAGAATGCTAGGCCTGGAGCCAGGACTGAGTTCTAATTTGGCCTCAGACACTTACTAAATTCTATGACCCTGTGCAAATCATTTAATCCCTTTCTGCCTCAGTTTCCTCAACTGTAGAATGGGGATGTTATGAGGATCAAATAAGTTATTATCTATAAAGAGCCTGACACAGTGCCAGACATGTATTAGGTGCTTGATAAATGCATGTTCTCTTCCCCACTTCCTGAGCCAAGTCATTTACGGCAGGTATAACCTACAAGTGCCACTGGAAAATGCCCACTGCATTCCCCCTCCATAGCCACCCTCTCTTCCAGATAATCTCATGGCTGCAGCAGATGCTCCTACAAGAGTGGCCAGTTTACAGCACTGTGGCTGCTAAGGAAGAATCTTTCCTCTCTCTTTTCTGTTTTGTATGGAACATTATGAACCGTACAGACTGAGCAGGCAGCCACGTGCTGTGACAGTCACTGCAGATCTCACATAACAATCTCTTTCCCTACAAACCCACCCTTCTTCCAAACCTGCCTCTTGTTACTGAGATCACTGTCTTTCCAGTCACCCAGGTGCACAATCTCTGTGTTATCCTTATCACTTTCAACAACTCATTTTCCCTTTACCTCACATATCCAAACAGCTGTCAAATCTTGTCATTTTATTATCACAACTCTCACTTCTGTCCCCTTCTCACTACTCTGCCTCTCTACAACAGAAGCAACTAGATCAGTACAGTGGATAGTCTTAAGTCAGGAAGACCCCAATTCAAGTTCTCCTTCAGACACCTAGTAGTGTGACTCAAAGCAAAGCACTTGGACTTTATCTGCCTCAGTTTCCTCATTTGTAAGATGGGGATAATGAGAAGCTACCTCCCATGATTGTTGTGAGAATCAAACGAGATAACATGTAAAGCGCCACATAAATTACTATTACCAGGACCTCATCGCCTCTCCATTGGGCCAATGTCATCACCTCTTAATTGGTCTTTACACCCCAAGTCTCTCCCTTCTCCAATGTCTTCCACACAGCTAATAAAATTGTTTTCATAGCGGGCAAATCTGACCATGTCCCTCAGACTCAACAGATTCCAGTAAATGAGGGCATGAGAAAGGGAAGGTACACCTGTGAAACCCATTTACCCTTATGTGTATTTATTACCTTTCCACATGTATGTATATGTACACATATGTATATGTGTGTATACACGCACACACATGCACACATACATAATATGACAAGATTTCACATTAATCAATGTGGATATGTGAACGTAGTGAATCCTATACCCACAGGGAGCTGGTATCTTTTCATGGTGTGAAAAAAATTATGATTTAAGGGTTGTTTAAACTGGGATCTATCAGTTGAACCAGAAGGAAAATGAACAAGACCAACAAGACAAAAATCCAAGAGCAGTTATGTATGGGAGTGTGGCAGTTTCTAAATTTCCCTGGAAAGAGGAAATCATGACTGTTTAGGGATGTGATTTAATCCTGGGGAAACAAGACATGTACAGAGTATGTATCTGCTGGGAAGAAAAGCTTCTATACTTTGGAAGCTGCTAGTGCTTTCACACATTCTCGTAATACACAGCAATGCAGCACACTGTAAAAGGAATCACCAGGATAAGGCTCTATTTAAAACGGAGATGGGAAAAGAAAAAGGAGCAGAGAATAAAGAAAAGTACTGCTCTTTGAAAGATAGTCATTTGAAATCCAGGACGACTTTGCCTACGAGGGATTTGGTCACTGTCTGAATATATATCCTTACTTATGTATGTTGTTATACCCATGTCCAATTTTCATCTGCTAGAATTAAACTCTGCATAATGACCCCGCTTTCTTCTTATCAATATGAACAGAAAACATGGTTCCTGCCCTTGAGGATTCCAAAATCTAGCTGGGGCAACACACACACTATAAACAAAATAAATAATACATGGAAAACAGGTCAGATAGCTCAGGCAGTGGATACAATGAAGGTTAGAGGTAAATCTGGATAGGCTGGAGTGCTTAGAAAAAGCTTCATGAATATGCAATTAAATATGTCCAACCCAATGGATGAGGTGAGGGATTCATGGAGTGTGAAATAGTCTCAATAAGGTGTTTTTCTTTTTTGTGTCATGGACAGTTGGCAGACTCCTGAAATCTATGGATACCTTCTCAGAATAATGGTTTCAAATAATTCAGGGAAATGCTAAATTTCAGTTAGAGGTTAATGAAAATAAAGATGTAATGTTCTCATCAAAGTTTACAGACTCCCTGACATCCACCTTGGGATCCCATAGGGGTTGGTGAATTTCAAACCCCTTGGCCTAAACTGAGTCCAAATGTACCTTGTTCCCCATCTACTTCCATTATCATTTGGAAGACTGTATCTCAAATTGTTCTTCCATTAGGAAAGGCTTCTAGCCCTTTAGTGTTAAATTTTATTTTGCCTCCATTTTCCTATCTCTCAAGTAGTTAATGTTCTGTAAAGAGACACTAAGATACATTAGGGGACTTTATGTAAGTAAATACCCTTTCATACTGGGAATACTTCTCTTTCCTTCCAAATTTCTCTCTTTAGTTAAAAAAAAACAAAACCTCAGTAAATAATGATAACCACACTTAAGTGGAATGTAAATCTATCTCAATGTACCAAACACAACAACTCAGATGGACAAGTTCAAGTGCTCAATCATAACTATAAGTCTAAAATTCCTTTATAGAGATGCTTTGCCTTTGCTGCTCCAGGTTGATCTCTTCACGAATAGAGAGAAGTGGACAGATTTGAGACATGTTATAGAGGTACAACTGCAAGACTTAGTAACTGAAATGTGAAGGTTGATCAAGAGGGAAGTTCATGAATCTACATGAGAATAGTGTCCTTGAGAGAAAGAGTTAATTATGAAGGCAAAGCAAGTTTGGGGAAGAGGAGAGAAGGCAAAACGAGTTCCATTTTGGCCTTATTAAGGCTTAGATGTTAAAGGGCATTGAAGCAGAGATCTCTAGCAGTCAGTTGGTGATATATATATGGAGTTTAGTGGAAGGACAGGGACTCGATATGTAGATTTGGGAGTCACTTGTATGTAACTGAAGTCAATCAAATTTATATAATCACTAAAGGAAAAAGTACTGTGAAAGAAGAGAACTCAAGGATCCAGTGCTGAATAAACTGGAAAATGTAAATTACTTATGAAAGAACTCTATTTGATAAAAACTGCAAGAAAACTGGCAAGCAATATAGCAGAAATTAGATTTAGACCAACACATTATAATATATTCTGCAATACATTCTACATGGATACATGACCTTAATATTAAAGATCATGATATTTTTAAAAAATCAGAAAAGAAGACAATTACACGCCTCTCACAGCCAAGGGTAGAAGACATAATCTTAGCCAAATAAAGGATAGAGACAATTATGGAAGATGACATAGATAACTTTGATTATATCAAATTGAAAAGCTTTTACAGAAACAAAATTAATGCACACAGGGTGAGAAGGGGAGTAGTCAACTGGGGATAAAAATTTATGTATAAAATTTTTCTAATAAGGGTTTGGAATCAAGGGATATATAACTAATACAATATAAATAATATATACAGGGTATCCCCAAAGTCCAGCCCTAATTGTGACCTATCAAAGCTTAAAACTGCATTAAGACTTTTAGGATACCTCATAAGGCCAGAAATCATTCCCCAATAGATAACTGGTCAAAGGATATGAACAAAGAACAGGTAAGAAAGGCATTTTTTTTTGAGAGCAAGATGTTCCCAGACAGTTTAAATCATACTAAACAGAAATTTGCCAAGTCTGGCAGACGAGAACTCTGACTTATTGGGGTAAATAGAAAAAAAACACAAACATACTTAACTTTTTTCCAGTAGAAGACATGATAGCTATTTAGGCAAAAGATCTGAATACATATTTAGTAATTACAACCTATATTTTTAGGTTGTTAGAAGATTAACAACCATATAATAACTTACACAAACTATTAACAACCATATGAGAGAATATCCCAAATCACTAATAAAAAGAAAAATAAATCAAAACAACTTTGAGGTTTCATCTCACACCCTGCAAACTGGCAAAGATGACAAAAGATGGGAATAGTCAAATTTGGAAGGGTTTTGGGAAGACAGGCACATTAGTACATTTGTGGTGGAGTTGTGAATCAGAGTACAGCCACTTTGGAAAATAATTTGAAATTATGCAAAACCTAGGTATTACATTACTGGAATTATATAGCAAGGAGGTGATACATAAGGGGCCCTATATGCATCAGAATACTTATAGCAGTACTTTTAGTGATAGCAAAGTATTAAAAGCAAAGCAAATGATCACTGATGGCTAAAGAAATTGTAGTATATAAGTGCAATAGAATCTTACTCTACTGTAAGAAGCGATGAATGTGATACATTGCTGTTTGGTATGATTTAAACTGTCTGGGAAGATCTCCTTATGCTAAAAAAAAAAAAATACCTTTCTTACATGTTCCTTGCCACTCCATTAAAGGAATTAAAGACAAAGTCATCTATTTTAAACTCCATCTTTTTCCCCTTCATACTTCAGAACCCTAATACATCTTCACCTGGTCTCTCTTCCTTTTTTCTTTTTCTTTTTTTTCTAATCAGACAAACATGTAGATATATAAACAAACTAATGCAGAGTAAAGTAAGCAAAGCCAAGAAAACAATACATTCAATAATAATGTAATAGGAAAGAATCACCAAAAAAAAAATCGAAAGTGAATGTGGCATGATTATAAAAAACAAGAATGGCTTCAAAGAAGAGATATAAGAAGATACTTCCAACTCAACCTTCTGCAAAAGTGAAAGGTGCACAATTGTTTTAACACTGCACAGATTTTCACTTTTTTGAGGTAAGCTTATTTTTCCCTCTTCTTTTTCTCCACCCCACCCTCCTTTTTGGTCTTTAAAATATACTATTTATTATATGAGACAGCTCTTTGGGAATGGAGAGAGACACAGGGGAAATTATGATAAGATAAAAAAACCAAAAACCTTATATTTGAAAAAGTAGAGAAGTTAACTTTGAGGACTACCTGGTTCCTGAAAAATAAGACAAAAAAAAAAAACCTAGAAAAAAGGAACAGGGGCAGCTAGGTGGCGCAGTGAATAGAGCACCGGCCCTGGAGTCAGGAGGATCTGAGTTCAAATTTGACCTCAGACACTTAACACTGGCCGCGTGATCTTGGGCAAATCACTTAACCCCAATTGCCCTCCAAAAAAAAAGAAAAAAGAAAAAGAAAAAAGAAAAAAGGAAGAGAGACCAGGTGAAGATGTATTAGGGTTCTGAAGTATGAAGGGGAAAAAGATGGAGTTTAAAATAGATGACTTTGTCTTTAATTCCTTTAATGGAGTGGCAAGGAACATGTAAGAAAGGTATTTTTTTTTTTAGCATAAGGAGATCTTCCCAGACAGTTTAAATCATACCAAACAGCAATTTGCCAAGTCTGGCAGATAAGAACCCTGCCCTATTGGGGTAAATAGAAAAAACAAACATACTTAGACTTATTTCCAGTAAAAGACAAGATAGGTATTTAGACAAAAGACCTGAATATGTATTAAGTAAACATATAGAATATTACAGAATTACAGATGTTTAGAATTGATAACAGATCTTGGGGATCATCAGTCCAAGTCCAGATTTCAAAAGATGAGGAAAAACTGAGTCCTGGAGAAGCTAAATGACCTCTTTGAAGTCACACTGACAGTGAAATTAGAACCTAACACTCCTTAGTGCTGTTCTTTTTTCTGTACCATAATGACACAGGAGAAAATTATCTGCACTTCCTCCTTTCATAAGGCCAGTCCCACTGACCATCATGTAGCTTTTTCCATGTAGTAAAATAGAAGTTGTTTCTTTACTGTCCTTGCCCCAGCTTCAAACTTGCTATACAGCCTGACTGAAAAAACAGGTTCATACACTTTAGAGCTGGAAGGGATTATTAGAAATCCCAGTCCACACTTCCATCCTCAATTTTAGAAGAGGAAATGGAGACCCAGAGTGAAAGCCTTGCCTAAGATTGCTGGCTGCAGAGCCAAGGCTGAACCCTGCATAGCAACATATCCCTGAATAGGTACTATGGTCACAAACTGTTTTAGAGATGAAATTCCACTCTTAAGCAAGCCTGCTAAAATATAAAGGAAAGCCCAAACTTACCAGAGCTAAAAAGAATCAATACCTCTGCATACAAAAGGATTCTTAATGAATCAATAAAAGATCCAGTTAACCGGTAAGGCCCCCTGATGTGTTAAAAAAAAAAACCAAGCTGCAATATATAAGTTTAGGATTAATATGAAACCCCAGTAGAATATGTGTCATGTAAAATACGGGACATCCATATTATCTCTGCTTCAAATAAAAAATTAAGTATTCATTAAAATCTGTGATAAGGAGTTTGGCTTTTCTTAAGATATAAAAAAAAAACTCTGGGTGGGGGACACACAGGAGAAAGTGGGGGGAGGGGGGAAGGATTAGCCTATCTAATGGGGGCATTTGCCCAGTAGCATTTTTGGGAAGGAAAGAGGTGAGGAACTCAAAGCAAAATCTGCACAAGGGTTTGACTTCCTGTATATCTGTCAAGTCAGTTTGGGGGGAGTTCATTTGGCCCTGTGGCCAAGACTTCTTCAAATAAAGTCAGCTTCCATGATGAAGACAAAATGAAACTTAACCTTAGGATGTATTACGAACAGAAGCATTAGTGTCCAAAGTAAGGAAATGACAGTTCCACTGTAATCTGTCCTTGATAGATCACTTCTAAATGTCACAGTTTAGAAGGGACATTGGACAAGCTGAAGGAGAAGAGCTGGTCTGACTACATTTGTACTCTGGGGTTAAGTGACTTGCCCAAGGTCACACAGCTAGTTTTTATGTTAAGTGTCTGAGGCTGCATTTGAACTCAGGACCTCCTGAATCCAGTGCCGGTGCTCTATTCACTGTGCCACTTAGCGGCCCCTTACATTTGTACTCTTAATAACCTCAAGCAAGTAAAGATTCATCTTTATAAAATAGCAGGATTTGTTCAGTGAAGTTATTTTATGGATACAATTGAAGAAATTACTAGAGTATCTGAAGAATTAAATTTTCAGGTCACCAAACAGCAATGGAGAGGAACAAGGCAATGTGAGTGTAGTGTATTATGTTATACAGAACTGCACAGTAGAAACAGTGCAAAAGGTTATTATTTGGGAGACTCTGGGCTAGAAAAGGAATTGGCCTAGTCACAGAGTAGGGTAACTGATGGAAAGTCCAAACGTACCATCAATATGCAAGCAATGTTAAAAGATTTAGAAGAACGTCATCTCAGGTATTTAGACTGGAAAGCCTACTAGCTTAATTTTTTTTTTTCAGTTAGTCAACATTTATTTTGTTTTGTTTTGGTTTTTTTTTAATTTTATTTTAGTTTGCATCATTCATTTCCACAAGATTTTGAGTTACATATTTTCTCCCCCTCTTTCCCCCACCCACCGCCCCA
>CM053589.1:42787091-42803856 GCA_028646515.1 Pseudochirops corinnae | reverse complement strand
CCATTGTTAGGTACACTTCATCTCTAGTCTCTCCATCACTAACCAGGAGTCATTCCTATAGTTTAAGCTATGGTCCAAAAATCCAAGTTCCATTCTTAGATACTGTCTTACTTTTTTTTTTTGTCATGATCAGTATTCATTTTAGTGGCATTTATTTTTTTCCCCCAATTACTATGTAATTTCTTAAATGGTATTTTATTTTTTCTAATTACATGTAAAGACAAATTTTAACATTCATTTAAAAATTAAAAAAATAAAAATAAAAAATTATAAATTTTTTTATTTATAAAAAATAAAAATAAAAAATAAAAAAATAAAAAAGTAAGGTCAGATGCCCATAAGGTTTCCTTGTGTACTACAGGTATTTTTTTCCTCAGGCTTTCAACTCTTTAGATCAGGCTTCCTCATGCTTTCTGAACCCTCATTTCTAGCTGTATATTGCACAGCATTCATGTACATAGTTCCTGATGTCATTGCTTTTCTAGACAAATCTGAACAATTTCTAAAACCCACATTTTGATTGGTTTTATTTGACGTGTAATATTTTGAGGGAAGTAGGGTTTTTACTATTATCATTAAGTAAATTACTAGTCTAATATGAACCTAGTTCCCAGCATCTAAGTTTTCTTGTTTTAGATCATATGCAATAAGGAAACTGAATATTCCTTGCAGTTCTAAAAATACTATGGATTCTGAGTTTGGGGCTTGTAAGTGGGGCCTATAGGGTCCTAAAGTGAAAAGAGTTAGTGTGATGAATAAAGTAATCTTTCTTAAGAAATTAAATTAAGCAGCTGTGTTGTGGTTGCCACAACACGGATATTTTTAGAGCATATATATTTAATACTGGAAACTATTCTAAAACAACTGACTGTTCTAAGCTTTCTTTTACATCCTTCCTTTGTTATTTCTCTTATTTGAGTATCTAGAGGAGGAAATGGAGATTCCATTGTCTCTGATTCTGAAAGTTGTCTGAAATTAATAGTATCTGTCTTAAAGACAGCCACAGTGTTGGTTGCGTTAGGGAGGTTCTTTGTACTTCTTCCTTGACACTTGTGTGGGATAAAGAGATCCCTAAATCACTCAGAGACAGCTCAAGGTAAAAATAGAGAAAGGTCTCTTTATTAGAATCTCTTGAGAAGTGTGCAGTCCAGCCACTGAACAAAAAATTCCAGGGAGGGGAGGGCTGAAGCCCCAGGGCAGAAGGGTTAATTTATGCTAGCCAGGTGGGTGGGGGGGTGTTTGGGAAGAGTTAGGGAGGAGTATGGGAGGAGCCAAGGAGTGACTAATACTTAAAGGAACACGTACCCTTCACATCAGCTGTGCATGTGCTTTGCCCATAATTCACTGGGAGAAATCAGGAGGGGGCTAGAGTGGAGGTGTGGTTTTTGCCTTGACACGTCTGCAGGTAACTTTTGGTCAAGGATGAATGACATAAGGCCAATATAGCTGCTGGGAAGATAGGCTTGATGTGCCAGGTTTGGAAGCTAAATTGATTAGGGGTTTCAAGAGGTCCCATCTTGGGAGTGAGTCATCTCTGATAGTGTTTTTCAAGGTTCCTAAGCAGCTGGCCACTAAGAACAAGGGGGTTATGTATTTCTCTAAGAATACTTGGATGATTGATTCATGGGAAACTATCTAACAGACCTACTGTTAGCTTGAGAAAAGACTTTGAGGCTGGGAGTAGGGGAGAGGCAGAGTTAATGCCTTTATGGCTGAAGGCAAGTGTGACTTTTACAGCTCAATTGCACAGACTTATTACCAGCTGACATAGGTGCCTGAACACAAGTGAGATTTTATAAACTGAGGTTACAATAAAGCATCGCAGATCTTATCATTCCCCCTTAACGGATAAGACACAAATTCATTTGGGGACCAGGGACGAAGGTCTCAGCTTCCCAAGCTGCTTCATGCTCAAAAAAGTTGTAGTGCTGTCCCTGTCTCAGAAGGGGGGTCCATCAGTCAAGGGGCAGGGGGCTGCAGCCAATGTCCAGAACTCAGCAGACACCAGATCCAAAGGTGTTGGGCCTACAAGATAAAAATCTAGCAAAGTGAGTAAACAAATAAGAGCCTAAAAGAAGTAGGAAAATGACCAGAAGTAGAGTGAGTATGGGCTAGTATAATCCATTACTCAGACTATTTAACTGTCCTTAATATCTCTACCTGCTACATAGACTAGGTGCCTCGTAAAATATTTTTCACTAACATAATTGTAGACCTTAAACAAAAGAGGTTTCTGACTTAAACCTCACAGCTGAATAGCAGACATACATCCTTGTTTCACAAAGCTTGTCTATCCTCTAAAAGAGATACTTCAGAAATTGAATCTTTTACATATCCACTCAGTTACAAATGTTAACTTTTGCTTAGTTCATGGAAAAGCCACAAATCCATATTGGAACAGCAAACACTGTTCTGTTTTACAACCTATCACCTCAATTTAGCAATACTCAATTGAAAACTTTATAAACCTTCAGAAATTGTCACATAAGATTTTCTAACAGTAAGGGAGATAAAAGTAACACAAAGAGAACAACACAAAGCAGTAATCTAAAGCTGTAGCAGTTCCTGTGCAGGCCTAGATCCTTGGAGAAGCTGGAGATGCCATCTGCATCTGATGTCATCTTTTCCAGGTCCCTTGGCTCAGAAGTTCACTCCAGAGCAAAGGATATTCAGTCAGGCCTGATAGGGGGCTCACAGAGACATGATTTAATACCAAGGGCGCATAGAAATGGTTCAGTTTTCTAGCCACACAGGCTAGGTACATTACAATTAAGTTTCACAAACAGTTACAACATTGCATAAAAAAAAAAATCCAAGCTTGATCTTATTACCATCCTCAAGGTTTGAGTTTCCATGATAGAGAGACCTTTGAAAGCCAATCTTATAAACATCTATATATATTTCTTAGAAGAATTAATCTGATCCTGTTGCTTTCCTCAGAATTTTAGAATCGAGTTACAAATCTTTCTGCTTCCTAAAAATACTTCCTCACACACTCTCAACATACTTAAACCTTTCCGAAACTGATATCAATTATCTGGATACAGGAGGGGCTTAGATAAACCCTCATTTGTCCCCGAACCTTCTTATCTGTCTTACCAAATCTCTCAAAACCATTATTCAGTTTATTCAGCTCCCTTTACATTTGTTGTCCACAAAACAAGATGGTTCATATCTTTTACTGACTACTTGCTCTGATCATAGAAACTTGCTATAGGAAGGGATAAGCAGGGACATATGACATTCCAAATATGACTGGATAAAAACATCCTTGGCTCTGTTTAAATTCAGGTAAAGTCACAGATTTCCATCCATGCAGTATGGGTGCCACCTCACAGCTAGACTCAGGAATAGGTGGGCAACGTTCCTTTTCAAAGGATTTTCATGGGTAAACTGAGCCAGAAGGGGTCCCATCCCAGACCAGGCTAAGATTGCCCCTTTAGGCTTTACCAAATGTAGACTTCCACCAGGTGACAGTATAGGATTACACTTCCTTTGAGTAGCTTGTGGCATTTGATGCAGGCACTGACTTATGCAGACAACTATACCCAAATTCAAACTCCAAAAAATATTTAGTTATGGTCCCAAATGCCTTTTACCTCAAACAGCAAGTCTCATTAATCACAGCTTAAGAGCCAGTTCTCTTGTTTATTCATTTTCCTTATGGCCCTAAGGCCAAAGGCTCTCTCTATACTTTAGCAAATGAGAGAGCACACTACATCCTACACACACTTAAGCATAAGTGAACTAAAATGAAGGAAAGGTAGTTTGACTGAACATCGGGAAGCGATCCCTAAATGTATTGCTCAGAAAGGTAAACCCTATATAGCTGGTAGGTTGGTAACACCTGCAAGAGGACACCAAAGATAAATTTGGCCTCCACAGTTTTGCCCAACGTTGACTGTTACTGGTGTTGTTTTGATATATATACACACACACATACATATATATATACATACACGTGTATATATACACGTGTATATTAGCACTAGATAAAGGAAAAGTAAACAAAATAATAAACCGTACACTAATCATGTGAAGGGTAATTTTTTTCCTAAAGGTTCGTTCTGATACCTCATCAGGGCATGGGGTGACTAAGCTCTAGAAAACTGTGGCATTCTATTAATACAAAAGGACAAGGGGAAGGAAAAGTAACTATCAGGTCAGTAGTTTGGAGGAAAATTCATATCTAACAAAGGGATAAAAGGAGATGACAAGTGACAAAATAGCCAGTTGTGAATATGTGAAAATAAAAAGCATTTACACACAAAAAAATCCTTGTGGTTAGAATACAGAGAGAAGCCAAAGATGGAGGGGAAAAAAGTTTTTGTAACAGATATGATTGATAGAGGTTTAATAACCAGGATTTACAGGAATTTGATATAAATATATGAGACCATGAGACAATCCTTGTATAGATAAATGATCAGAAAATATGAACGGTTTTACAAAACTTTAAAAAAAAGAAATGGAAGGGTGGCCAGGTGGCACAGTGTGAATAGAGCACCTGCCCTGGATTCAGGGGGACCTGAATTCAAATCCAGTCTCAGACACCTAACACTAACTAGCCATGTGACCTTAAGCAAGTCACTTAACCCCAATTGCCCTGCTTTCCCCCCTCCAAAAAGCAAAAAAAAAAAAAAAGAGAGAGAGAGAAAGAAATGGAAATGAGCAGTAACTATGTAAAAATATTTCCAATCACTGATAATAGGAGATATACAGATTAAAGCAGAAGGTTTTGCTTTTCACACACTTTTGATTGACAAAGATAAGACTGAGTCAGCATTGGGAAAATGTCGTGGGAAGATAGGCAGACTAATAATATATTACTGATAGACTTGGAGATTCCTCCAGCTGTTATGGAAAACAATTTGAAACTGCTATAAAAGTGACAGAATTGTTTATATTCTTTGTTGAAGTGAAACCGCTATTGGGCGTATACTCCAGGGACAGAGAAAAAGGTCCCATGTATTAAAATATTCATCATGGTGCTTTCCATGACTACCAAAAAAACCCATATGGTAATGTGGGTACCAATTCATTGGAGAATGACTGAACAAATTGTGATCTCTAGCTCTTTCCCCATAAGAAGTAAAATAGTCATCCTTTCTTTTGGAGGAATAGGGAGCTGCAGGTGTGGAATGCTGCATATCCTGTCAGGCATGGTCATTGTATTGCTTTTTTAAAAAAAATCTGTATTTTGTTACAAGAGAAGATTCTGAATGGTATGAGGATGAGCCTGTTGGGAAACAGTTGTATAAAAAGGCATCAGTTTAAAAATTGGACTGGGACAAGACGATGTTTTATAGCTAGCATTTTTGTTTTTGTTTTTTTAAACCAACCCTCCCTCCTCCCCCCCCACCCCCATTGGAAATAAAAGATGGAAGAAAGCATTACACCTGGACTGGTGAGAAACTGTGATGTTTAGTTGCTGTTCTTGCTGTGCATGTTAAGGAGGAGCGGAGTGACCACCCTCCCCAGCCCTAGTTTTCAGCATACCTTAATCTCTTCAACTACAATATATCTTATCTGGAACTAACGAAAATGTGTTTTATTTGCTCTTGGAAAAAATTTAATGAATGTAGAATGGGGGAAAAAAACCTATGCCAGTGTGGATTGCCAGTTCTGGCAAGTCTCAAAAAATTAGAAAATCTTTATGTATGGTCTGGTGCAGGGGTGGGAAACCTGTGGCATTGAGGCCACATGTGGCTCTCTAGGTCCTCAAGTGCAGCCAGCCCTTTGACAGAATCCAAACTTCACAGAAGAAATCCTCTCAATAAAAGAATTTGTTCTGTAAAACTTTAACTTAGTTAAAAGGCCACGACCAAGGACCTAGAAGACCACATGTGGCCTTGAGACCACAGGTTCCCACTGCTAGTCTAGTGATTGCTGTAAGTTTATCCTCCAAGTACCAACCTCAACCTACCTGAGTTCATAGAAGTTAGTAATCAAAATATTATCCATAATTTGGTGGATTTTCCTTTTTTAAGTGATTAGCCTTGACATTAGACATATGAAAAATATCCTTGGTTGTTGTTTGTTGTTCTTTGTGTTTAAAGGTGCGAGAGTCTAGGTACTCTCTTGGTCAGATCAGCACCTTTCCCCAGCATTAACAGGCCCACAGAATCCAGCACCACCCTTAGCACATCTAGCTTCCTGCCATATTACTCTATTCTGTGTACTCTCATGAACTATTCTCTGTCCTCTGTATACACCCTCCAATTTCCCTTTCTTTTGCTCTTATTCTTTTCTGTATCTGATGCCTGACCTTATCCTTTGAAACCCCATTCATGTGTCACCTCCTCTTCCATGAAGTGTCTTCCCTGATCCTTTCCCCAGGACTTGTGTTTGTATGTGTATGGCTGCATTCCAGTACACTTGCTGTAATATGCAGTATTCATCAGACTATATAATCATAGATTTAGAGCCGGAAAGGGACCCTGGAGATCTTTGGGTCCAACTCCCTTGGCTGTCTTATCCCTCTACTAGACTGTCACTTCCATGAGGGTGGGAGACATTTCTTACCCTCAATTTATGTCTCCCTTGCACTCAATACAATGTTCTGCACTTAAAAAAAAATTATTGTAGATGTTTGATCTTGTCTTGTAGGGAAATCTACCCATGCTGAAAACCAGTTCTGATCTTAGTAGGTACTTGCAAACTCTTAAATTTATGATCCTGTGATCTGTAATTTATAGTATTAACCTCTCTGTGTAATATTCTTCTCATTTAATTTTCATTTTATTTTTTTCTCAATTACACAGAAACCAAAATTTTTAATGTTCTTTTTAAAAAAAAACTTTTGAGTTTCCTATTCTTTCCTTCCCTTCCTCCTCCTTGCGAAGGCAAGCAATTTGATATAGATTATACATGTGCAGTCATGCAAAACAGCTGTGCAATTTTCTAAGTGATTTGGCCAGGGCACAGTAATTAGTATGTAACAGAGGTAGGATTTAAACAGACCTTCCTTTCTTTGAGTTTGATGCCTTAGATCAGGCTGCAGATTCAGCACAATAGCGTTTGAATTTGGGATTTGAATTGTAGAAGTGATTATACTCAAAAGGCTACTAAAATCCTTTTTTACCTTGTTCCTCAATTTATAAAACTTTCTTTGGGCTTTTTTTTTTTCACCTGAAGACTTCATTGCAAACATAATGATATATTTAAAAAATCAAGTTAATGGGAGAGATTTTTTTTCTAATTACATATAAAAACAGTTTTAGCATTCATTTAAAAAATTTTTGAGTTTCAGATTTTCTCCCTTCCTTCCCCAAGAAGGCAAGCAATTTGATATGCACGTGCAGGTATGCAAAACATATTTCCATATTAGTCATGTTGTGAAAGAAAACACAGACAAAAAACTCCCAAGAAAAATAAAGTTAAAAAGAAGTATGATTCAATCTGCATTCAAACTCCATTAGTTCATTTTTTGGTGTAGAGAGCATTTTTCATCGTGGGTCCTTCAGAATTATCTTAGATCATTGTATTGTTTGAATAAGTGCTTCAGAGCTGATCATCATACAGTAATGTCGTTACTGTGTGCAGTGTTCTCCTGGTTCTGCTCACTTCTGTTTGTATCAGTTTATATAAAATTTTAGTGCTCTTCCAAAGTAAGAATAATATACTTTAACCCCTGAAACCTATTTTTTTTTTAAACCAGATTATCACGGTTACTGTTTCTTTGCTTACCAAGAATTGTGATCCATCATGGATGATCTGTCAGCAGAAGAAATTCAGCTAAGGGCTCACCAGGTGACTGATGAGGTAAGACATTTTATTGAAGTCTTAGTTCACTTTACGTCTCTCACATCTCTGTGTTGTATTCCTTTCCTTGGGTCTGAGGTAAGGAAAGATCAGCTTAGCCATTTTGGCCGGCCTGGTCCTTTAATAAATGTTTGTCGATTGATTAGACCAACAAATACATTTGGTGTTGACTAATGATATGTTATTATTGCCTTGGCTTAATTCCTCAGAAAAACAGAAACAACAATAAAAAAGTTCAAAGTAAACTCTAACATACTGGCCTAAACAGAGGTGCTAGAGATAATAGAGAGTCACCTGAAATTTGAGTAGGGAACTGACTATGGACAGACCTGTACTTTAAGATCACTTTGGCAGCTATGTATATGGATTGGAGGTAATTGAGGCAGGAAATCCAGTTTGGAGGCCATTGTAATAGTTCAGGTGAGAAGTATAATAAGGACCTGAACCAGATTGATGACTCTCTAAATGGAGGGATGAGAACTGTTCCTTTTCAATCTTTATGTTCCCAGTGCCTGGTATGGTGCCTAGTACATAGTAAGTAGGTGCTTAATAAATTCTCGTTGATTTATTGTTTAAGGATTTTGAAAACACATCGATGATTGAGCTCTGTGGTTAGCCTTGTGCTGTTTAGTGTTCTTATCAATGATTTGGATAAAGACAGAGATGGTATGCTCATCAAAACTGTAAATGACACAGATCTAGGGAGGATAGTTAATATGCTACATGACAGAATCCAAAAATTTTGTGACAGATTAGTACATTGGGCTGTATCTAATAGGGATAAATCTAAAGTTTCAGCCAAAAAATCAAATTCAGAAATATAAGATGGTGGAGATATGGATAGTTAGCAGTTCTGAAAAAGATGTTGGGGCTTTAGTGGGCTGTGAGCTCAACAAGTGTGATATGGGAGCTAAAAAGCTAATTTAGTCTTGGGCTACTATAAGAGGGGCATAGCTTTGGGGAATAGGGAGGTGATAGTCCATTTGTCAAACCTCATCTGAAGTATGGCAGTCACTTTGGGCACCAAGCAGAAGAGGGCCACCAGAATGGTGAAAGATCTCGAGTTTGTGATAACCTGAGGATTAGTTGAAGGAAATAGGAAGGTTAAGCATGGAGAGGTGAAGACTCTGGGACATGGTAATTATTTTTAAGTATTTGAAAGACTGTCATGTGGCAAAGGGATAAATCTTATTCTTTTTGGTTCCAGAGGGCAGAATCAAGAGCAGTGGGGGGAACTTGCAAAGAAGCCAATTAGCCTTGATTTCAGGAAAAATTTCCTAGTAATTAGTACTGTCCAGAGAGGGACTGGGTTGCCTTGAGATGTAGTGAGGTCTTCACCCAGAGACTGGATGACCGCTTGTAGGATATGTTATAGTGGATAATTCTGTGGGGTATGAGTTGAATTACATGCCTGTAGAGGTTCCTTTTGCTTCTCAAATTCTGTGATTCAGTGACTGAAACCTCCCGCCTCTCCCACCCAGTATCTCTTAGAGTATCTGGTGAAAATCAGCTTGCAACTTTAATGACCAATTTGATTATTTTTATGTTGTTTAAGAGGTAGTTTGCAGTGATTTTACTTATAGTAGAGAATAACATCCTGAACATGGTAAATACAGATTTTTATTTTAAAATTCTGCTTATTTTTCTATTGCATACTAAAATGTTAAAACTTTGTTTCGGTTTTTTTTTCCTAGTCACTGGAAAGCACAAGGAGAATCCTGGGTTTAGCCATTGAGGTAAGAGGATATTACTAGAAATGTCCTACTCTTGGGTATCCTGGAAGGCATAACATGATGCCACTGTTCTCCTTGCAGAGCTCTTTGTTACAAAGCTTGTGACTGCTTGGCATTTGGATCAGTAATGCCCAGTAACATTTCTTGCTCAGGTGATATTATGTTTGACATGAAATTAATTCTATCTAGTCAAGTATGAGAATTGAGCAAGGAGAGATTGTCTTAAATTAGTATTCTGAAAGAGTTTAGGGACAGGAAGACAAGACTTTTTTTGTCTGAGAACAGAAAGTATTGATGTCATCAGGCTATGTGATGTCAACACTTGATTTTTCGTCTTCCATTAGCATAACATGGCAGGGACAATTAATTTAATAAAAGTCTGTGACTCACTTTTCACTTCAAATAGGGACTATTATAAAATCACATCGAGAACCCTGGCTTAAATCTGCCTGGACTCTTACGTTCTCTGGACTTGATGTTTTTTCTGCATTTCCTAGGGGCTTCTTGTTTTATGTTTCTGGATATTAGTGCTTTTGTTTTAATTACATGGAATTATATATAGACTCTTTTTTCTTCTTTCAGTCCCAGGATGCAGGACTCAAAACCATCACCATGCTGGATGAACAAGGGGGTGAGTGTGGAGTCATCGGAAGAAGTTGTAAATTTTACTTTACGCATTTGCTGCATTCATGGATGTTTCCAGAATGTGTCCTTTAAGAGTTCCCTTCCCTGTGTGGGTGGCACGTTTCCTTCACCTCAAACCCCCTTCACATTTTGGTTTATACAGGGTTTGACTTTTTCCATTAGAGGTATTAAGAAATTACTGTATGCCCAGAAAATCAGGCTATTGGGTTTAAATCTGATTAGTATCCTAAACAAGTTTGGGGGGCATCCAGACTGGAATATTCCTTGGCACTCAGTGTCAGATGGGCTGGTTCTCAAGGGCCCCTGTTTATTCTGAGGTTTGAAGCTACTGAGCTAGGGATAATGTTGGGTATCTGGTTTCAAAGCAGATCTTAGCCCATATGATTCCAAAACAGAACTATATCCTTAAGTTCTTCCTGGGATCAACTCAAATTCTAATTGGGGGCTAGGTGCCTTAAAGTTCCCGCACATCCCAGACTGACTTCACGGTGAAGTCAGACAGTATTTACTGCCTTTTTATTCTTTTACTGCCGTTACAAACATTTACTAGATTAGCTCAGTGCATTATCAGATTTGGGCCTTATCATACTATGCTACCTTACACAGTGGTATTTTCTGCTTGGGGAGCTTCCCAGAGTATTTATGACAGCCAGTAACTTCTCACAAAATGTGACTTTCAAAAAACTCTTCTTTAGAAAAACTGAACCGCATAGAAGAAGGCATGGACCAAATAAACAAAGACATGAGAGAGGCAGAGAAGACCCTGACGGAGCTCAACAAGTGCTGCGGCCTCTGTGTCTGCCCGTGGAACAGGTGAGCCTACCAGCCAGTCTGCAACTTGGCCTTTGTTTGCCTAGAGGAGACTGTGAGAGGGGTTTTTCCTTTTTCCTTTTCTTTTTGTGGGGCAATGATTGTTTTAAATTGCTACACAGGCTTTACAAAAAGATTCTCTTTTCCTGCCTTCCTTTCTGGTGAAACGCATATATGGTTTTAAGACAAAAATTAGGGACTTTGTTGCACATATTATGTAAATGCATATTGTTGATCTATTATCATTTCATATCAAATTTGGTGTGTACCCCGAAAACCACAATTTTAATCTATCCTGTTTTAAAAATGAGTATTTTTTTAATCTAGAGAGAAGTAGGTAGAAAAATATGCCTCTGATAGTCAAAAAATGGAATGGAGTTATTATTTTCTTTTAGTAGCAGTCAATAAGCAACCAGTGCCAAAACAGATTCTGGAGAGAGTACTGCTACCCTGTAGGAAATCCTTGCCTGCTTACTATTTATTCCTCATAGTACAGGTTAGAAATATGAAGAGGCAGCATGACATAAGATGAATTTACTCAGAAGATTTAGGTTAAAATTCTAATTTTGCCACTTACTTTCTATGTGAACTTAGGCAAGTCACTTGGATGCCCAGTAGGTTTCCTGGTAGGTAAAATGAAGGAATTGGACTAGATGACTGCTGAGGTTTCTTGTAGCTCTAATTCAGTGAGTGATCCTGCCTTCAAAGAACTCAGAATATTGTTGGAAAAACAAGAATAATCCGCAAGAAACAATAGTAAACAGTACTGGAAGTACATATCAGATGTTAAATGGTATGCTTTATCTAGACTGTAAGTGCTAGATAAAGGAGAAAGAGGACTAATAGAAGGAATCTTCATGAAAGAATTAGGACTGAAGCTGAGGCGGCAGCTGAAGAATAGATTGGAATGGAGAAAGACTAGGCCGGGGTTCGCATTAGGAGATTAGACTGCTGGAGTGGCCAGAGATGCTTCCAAGTTTTGCAGTGAATTTTTTCATAAGTGGGTGGTCACTGAAAACTGTAAGATAAATGTTTGAAGGCTGAACTCTCAAGACTATCACAGAGTAGCACCTAGAATGGAATAGCATCTGACAAATATTCATTAAATGTATTGTAAAAATGATAAATGACACTAAATTCTTATTAATTCACTTCCTTCTTACCCTTTTAATACCAGTCTCTTATTAATAGCAGCAAATATTTAAATATTCAGAATAATTGCAAGTTAATTTTAAGCAATGAGTTTTTATCATTTCCTTCATGAGGAGGGGTTAAATTAAATTTTCATTCAAAAGAAGAAACACACTGGCAATTTTTGTATTCTAATAAGTCCTAAGAAGCAGTCTTAAGGTTGAATGACTATGTTCATAGTTTCATTTTTCAAAGTACTTTATAAATATTACAATTTTCACCTCATTGTTGCAATTGTTCTATTTTGTTTATAGCTTTTCTGTCAAAAGTTTTTAAGTTTGGGACTCTCTGGCTACCAAAAATAGTTGGGAGTGGAAGAAACATTTCTTTGTTGTCAGGCTTATACATTCCTCTTAATTATGATTGCAAATTTTGCCCCCAGAATTAATAGGCCCAAGTTGTTCAAAGGCTGAGATTAGTGTTTGTTAAAACATCTGAGAAATTAAAATTATTTTGTATTTGCTTAGACTCTCTTAGTTTTCTTCTCACATCTTTAATGAAATGTAAGATGAATCACAGAGTTTCAAAAGTTACCTTGTAAGCCATCTAGTCCACTCCACCATACCTGACTACAAATCCCTTCTACATCTGGCTAATGGGCAGTTATCCAGACTTCACTTGGGAACCCACTACTTCCTGATGCCGATTTTTCTGCTTTTGGATGATTCCAGTTATTAGGAAATATATCCCTACTTTGAGTTTCAGTTGGCTTCTGGAACTTTCATGCATTGCTCCTAGGTCTGCCCTCTAGGTCTATGTAGAACAAGTCTAATCATTTTTCCATGGTAGTGCTTGAATATAGCCAAGATGTCTTCCTAAGTCTTCTCTCCTTCAGGCTGTATGTTCCCATTTCCTTCCATGTGCTATTATGGTATGATCTTGAGGCCCTTCACCCTTCTGGTTGCTCTAAACCAATTCTGTAACAATTCTTTAAACCAGTTGTAACCTTCCATCAGCACTGTTGACTGCTTTAGTTTTCTGTTCACTAAAACCTCCAAATCTTTTTCTGAACTGCTATTTAGCTATATCTTCCTCATTTTGAACTTGTGAGGTTAGTTTTTTTTAAGTGTAGTTCTTAATATGTTACATTTATTCCTATTAAATTCAATCCAGTGTTCTAGCTTCTCAAGATCTTTTTGGATTCTGACTGTATAATTAATTTTATTAGTTAGCTATTCTAGTTCTGCAATTTACAAACTAGATAAGCATTTTTTCCCTGCCTTTATATCACTGATAAAAAGATTAAGTTGTCCAAGGCCAAATACTTGGGCCATTCATTCTCCTGGAGACCTAGTTCCTGCTTGCTCCTTGAGTCCAGTTAGCCATTTCTGAATCCACCTGTCTGTACTTATATCTAGCTATTACTTCTTCATTTTTTCAACAAAAGAATAGTATAATAAGCTTTGTCTAAAACTTTGCTGAAATCTGTGTTAAATTAAAGCTTCAACATTCTCCTGATGTGGTAACCTATTTGGCATAACTTGTTCTCAATGAAACCATGATTTTGGGTTCCTTATGTTTATTGCTTCCTTTCCTAAGTATTTAAAGAGATTTGATCTTGTCTTTAATAATTTGTTCTAAAATTTTGCAAGGGTACAAAGTCAAGTTCATAGATCTGTAATTTGTAGACTCTATTCTTATTGCTGTGTTCAAGAAAACAGAAAATGCCTGTACTTCTCTAGCCTTGTGTCACCCCTCCTATTCTGCACAGTCTTCCAGAGATCATAGAGGGTGGTTCAGCAGTTACATCTGCTTGTTATTTCCGTTATCTAGAACATAGTTCATTGGAGCCTGGTTATTTGAACTCACTGACAGCAGCCAGATAATGGCTTATCTCTCCACTTCTCTTGGATATCACCCTTCTGTTAGCCACTTTTGCCCTGGTTTTTTTTTTTTTTTCAGTCTAAAGCTCATTTTTCATGGTCAGAGAAGACAAAAAAGCTCAATAAAAGTTGAGTAGCTTTTCTTTTTCTTCCTTACGTATTATTTCCATCCAACTTGATCAACAGTTCCTTTTCCTATGGTGATATTTTTCTCTTTCCTAGTTTAACTAAAAAACCTTAATCCTTTTAATTATTTTTAAGCCTCTCTAAGCAACTTCAGCTCATTCAGTTCAGTTCAACAAGCAGTTGTTAAAGTACTTTTCCAGGTTTAGGGTGAAGACAATAACAAAACTATTTTTGCCCACAAGGAGCTTACTATAGTGAAAATAACAAGTAATTATGAGATATATAAAAAAAAATAGAAAGAAACTTGGAAATGGGGCTGCTAAGATGGGCTTGAAGATTCAGCAAAAGCCTCTTGTATGAGCTGCTATTTGATATGAGTCATGAAAAGACCCAGGAGTTCCATGAGGTGGAACTGAGGAGGGAAGAGTGTCTCAGTTGTGGAGGAGACGAGCGTGGCAGAGACATAGGGACAGGAGATGGATTGTTATATACGAGAACCTGCACATAGACTATTTTAGAATGTAGAATGCATGAGATGTGGAGTATTATGGGATCTCTCTAGAAGCCAGGTGAAAGCCAGATATAGAGGACTTTAACTTTCTAGATGAGGAGTTTATATTGTCCAGAAGCTGCCAGAAGCCACCAAAACTCCTTGATCAGAGGAGTAACAGGCTATCACTTGTGCCCTAGGAATATCATTTTAGAAGTTGGTTGAAGGATGATTTAGAGAGGGAGAGAAATCAGAGGTAGGGAGACCAATTTTCTACTGTTTCAGTAGGTAATGAAAGGTGATGAGTGCCTGAATTTGGGTGCTGGCCCTCTAGACATAAGGAAGTAGTCAGATGTGAAAGATGTGGAGGTAGATTTGAAAAAGACTTGGCATCTGATTGGATATGGAGGGCCAGGGATGGACACCATACCTCTTCAGCCACAAAGTAACCTTCAATTTCTTGCTGAAAAGAGACCAACATATAGTTTACACCTGGAGAAATCATTGAAGAAAATGGATTTCCTGTGGTTCCATAGATACTTCTGTGATAAATATATTGAGATGATGGTGGTGGTGAGGTACTCAGTATCTTTATTTCACTTTGCTTCCCTTTTCTAGCACAAGTAGTATGGCTTTCATGGAAGCCTAAGAGATACAGAAAATAGCATGGAGCTGAAACACTGTAGAAGACTTTCTCCAACATGTATAGTACTGTGGAATCAAGGCAGTTGGTCCTTGAAAAAAACTTGAGCCCCTTGACACAGGAAAAACTTACTTATCTTATTTTACTACTCATCAGACCCTTACCCCCAACTGCATTTTTATCCCAGTACATCTATTCTTTTGTACTCATTTGAGACCTCTAGCCTCAGGTTGTTCCTTGTCCCCATACCCATCTCTTGATGTTCTTTAGGGGCTCTCAAAATCTTCTTAATCTCTTCAACTTTATACACAAAGAAATTTTGTACACATAAATATTTTCACAGTGATGTACTAATTAACTAAGAAAAATTTTTGTTATGTTTAGTTCTAGGCTTTCCATTTTAGGAATGATCTTGTTAATGCTCAAGTGCCTCTAACAGAGAGCAAACCAGATGAAGTCCCTCAAAATCATGCCGTGTGAAGATAGGTTGAGTGAGCTGGCAGTGTTTAGTCTGGAAAAGTGAAGGCTCCAGTAGTAATGGCAGTTGTTTTCAAGTATTTGAAGGACAGTTAGGTGGAAGAAAGAGAATATTTCTTCTGCTAGGACTCAGAGGGCAGAACTGTGGTCACTGAATCCAGGTAGGGTACAGAGAGAGGAATTTAGACTTGATATAAGGATAAACTTCCTAATAATAAAAGTTGTCCAAAAGTGGGCTGCCTTGGGAAGAAAGATTTTGATTTTACTAAGTTCTTTTTAACAGACTACTGGAAGTGGTACCTTTAAAAAAAAATTGTCCCACTGCTTGATATTAGTCTTTTCTTTTCAAAGGCAGTAAACTTAAGATGTATATTTTAATTACAGTCACCTTCAAATTGGGAGAATTGATTTTGTAATTAACATTAATTTGAAATGAAGTATATTTAAGATTAAAAGTCCCAGGGTGATGAATGTCTTATGTCCTAATTTATTATACTCAGATTGTACTCTCTTAGATTAGTTATCTAACTAAGTAGCTATCAACACCATTTATAGTCTGTGGCTTCAGACTCTGGTATGTTGTCATACATTTCAGTTAAACATTTATTAAATAGCCACTCTTCATAGAGAAAATAATATATTAATATAAGCAACTTACCCATATGGTTTTCTTAGAGAAATAGGACAAATACTCATACTAGTAGACTTCCTCTGCTAATATTCATGCTGATTGCCCTGTCTCACAATACAGTCCCACAATTCCTTAAATCCTTCAACTCTAGTGACCTCATCTGTTGTACTTCAACCACACAGTGTAATGGTCATGTCTAATACTTGGATGTATTATCAGTTATCAGAATTATCTATATCTGAGATCTGGAACTTTTAGATTGTACTCTCTAACCACAGCTTATTTTTTTTTAAATAAATTTTTATTAATGTCTTTTGTTTTTATTTTACCTGAATTTCCCCCTAAGAGCCATCTCTTAAAGTAAAACCAAAAAAAAAAAGAAAGAAAGAAAAAGAGGAAGAAAAGGAAAAAAAATTTAGCAAAATTGATCAA
>CM053589.1:42775232-42786991 GCA_028646515.1 Pseudochirops corinnae | reverse complement strand
AAGTAAGTAGAAGGATGTGTAAAGACTTTATACAGGAATTAATATCATATTGTTGGCTATTTGTGTGGGTCGTGGAGGGGAGGGGCTGGAGAGAATCTGGAACTCTGAATATTAAAAAATGAATTTTAAAATAAGTGAAGTTAACCATTTAAAAAAAGACTATGCAGAACTATAAAACTTAAAACTGCACTAAGACTTTTGAGATACTCCATATTGTACTTTTTAGCAGTAGATTAGGGACATCTAGGTGGCATAGTGGATAGAGTGCTGGGCCTGGGTTCAGGAAGAACTGAGTTCAAATCTGGTCTCAGACACTACCTGTGGGACTCTGGGCAAGTCACGTAACCCTGTTTGCCTTACTTTCCTCATCTGTAAAATGAGCTGGAGAAGAAAATCGCAAATCACTCTAGTCTAGCATCTCTGCCAAGAAAACCCCAAATGGGGTCACTAAGAATCAGACACAACTGAAACTACTGAACACGTCATTGAAGTGTTTTGAGTAGAGAAATGACATGATATATGGTTGAATGAGCAAAATGATAGTTACTATGTACCATAACCAAGTGCTTCAAAACCATTCTGGATTTTCTGAGAATTAAATGTGAAGTTGAAGTATAACTTTCAAGACTTGAGTTACTATAATAAGCAAAATGAATCTTGTTCAGAACTGAAAAGTGTTTTTTGTGTGCATGTATTGAACTTTGGGGCTAATTTTCAGTTAAAAGAATATCGTTAGTCAGATAGACTTACATCTTGAAAAATGAAACATTCTCTATTTAAGTACTTTATGATTCTTTTTTTCCTTCCTTTTTATTCAGATTCTCCGATGTCAGTTGTTTCTATAAAACAAGGCAGGAATCTAAATGGTTTTAAAAATTCTAACAAAACCAGCTTCTCTTTTGCTGTCATTTACTGTTTCATGTATCTCACTCTTACCTAATCTTTTCCTTTCTAACCTGCTTACTAAAAATGAAGATTTAACACCAGAGGCTGACTCGGTAATTGATCAGAGTGAACTTTAGGATGCAGTCTTTTGGCGCAGTCTGAGCTGTTAACCTGCTGTCTGAAGGTGATGCTTCAATTGGCTGCATTTGCATGTGCATGGATATTGTGAGTGGCGTTTTGTTGTGATGTGTGGTAGAAAATACCTCTGTTTAGAACTATGCCTCAAAAAGCACTAAATTAGATATAGCCTTTGACCCAGTAGTGCCATTACTAGACCATTAGAGATAAAGAAAAACAGGGAAAAGACTTATCTGTCTTAAAATATTTGTATTAGCTTTATTTATTAAAAAAAGAAACTAAGAGAGATGTCCATCAGTTGGGTAATGGTTGAACAGATTATAGTATGTGAAGGTAATGGAATATTGTTGTGGCATAAAATACCAGAAACTTGGAAAAACTTGTCAGAACTGATACAAATTGAAATGAACAGAACTAGAATTATTGATACAAGTAGCATTTTGAGAAAGAACAATTCTGAAACACTTAGGAACTCTGATTAATGCAGCAACTAATAAGGCTTCTGGGAGGGCCAGTGATAAAGCCTGCTAACACTTCTACACAGAGGATTGATGTACTCAAGGTAGAGAGCAAGATGCACATTTAAAAAAAATTTTTAATATTTTATTTTTTCCAATTACATGTAAAAACAATTTTTAACATTTGTTTTTATTTTTTTATTTTGAGTTCCAAATTCCCTTTCTCTACTTTCTCCTTCCTGAGAAAGCAAACAGTTTGATATAGGTTATACATGTCCAGGCACAGAAGACATATTTCTTCATTAGTCATGTTGTGAAAGAAAACATACGAAAAAAAACTTCCCCCAAACCCCAAGGAAAATAAAGTAATTTAAAAATATGCTTCAGTCTGCATTTAGAGTCCATCAGTTCTATCTCTGGAGTTGGAGAGCATTTTTCATCATAAGTCTTTTGGAATTATGTAAAAGATACACATTTTTAAACTGGTCCAATGTGGGACATTTGTTTTCCTTGACTATGCATGTTTGGTAACAATATTTTTTTACCTGAAATAGAGAAAAATTTTCATTGGGGAGAGAGAGAGTAATGATAGTTGTCCCTTTTCCCCAAGAAAAAAGGAAAAACAAAGAGGGTTATTGAAGCATTTTTAAACAAGAAGAATTTTTAAACAAGAACTCCTGAAAGAGTTAAAGAAAGAAATAAGTGTGGTAGAGGAAAAACTAGGAAAAGAAATGAGAGTGATGTAAGGAAATTATGAGAAAAGAATTAACAGAGGCGCAAAAAATACAGAAGAAAACAACACATTAAAAAAACCAGAATTGGCACAGTGGCAAAAGAGCCACGAAAATTTGCTAAAGAAAAAAACTCTTTAAGAAGCAGAATTGGTCAAATGGAAATGGAGGTAAAAAGTTCACTGAAGAAAATAATTATTTAAGAATTAGAATTCAGCAAGTGGAAACTAATGACGCTATGAGACATCAAGAAACAATAAAATAAAATCAAAAGAATGAAAAAAGAATAGAAGTGTGGAATATCTCATCAGAAAAGCAGTTGACCTGAAAAATAGATTAAGGAGAGATAATTTAAGAATTATTGGACTACCAGAGAGCCAAGATCAAAAATAAAAGTGTAGACTTCATATTTCAAGAAATTATCAAGGAAAACTCTGATATCTTAGAACCAGAGGGTAAAATAAAAACTGAAAGAATCTACTAATCATCTCCTGAGATTCTAAAATGAAAGCTCCCAGAAAGGTTATAGCCAAATTCCAGAGCTCCCAGGCCAAGGAAAAAATATTGGAAGCAGCCAGAAAGAAACTATTCAGATATTGTGGAGTCACAATCAGGATCACACAAGATTTAGTGACTTCCATGTTAAAGGAGTGGAGGACTTGGAATATGATGTTCTGAAAGGCAAAGGAGCTAGAATTAACAACCAAGAAGAACCTACTCAGCAAAACTGAGTATAATCCTTTGCAAGGGAGGAAAGGAATGTTTAATGAAATAGAGAACTTTGAAGCATTCCTGATAAAAAGACCAGAGCTTAGGAGAAAATCTGATATTCAAACACAGGACTTAAGAGAAGCACAAAAAGATAAACTAAAGACAAATTATAAGGGACTCAATAAGGTTAAACTATGTATATTCCAATACGGAAGTATGATACATATAATTCCTGAGAACTTTGTCATGATTAGGGTAGTTAAAAGGAGTTCAAGACAGAGGGCATAGGTATGAGTTGATTATGTTGGAATGATCTCCAAAAAAATGAAGGGGGGAGAAAGAGGAAGGGAAAGGTAGAATGGGGAAAATTTTTTCATATAAAAGAGGCATTCAAGGAGGTACTTTTACAGTGGAGGAGGAAATGGCAGTGGTGGTAGGCAGTGCTTAAAGCTCAGTTTCACTGGAATTGGTTCAAAGAGGGAAGAATATATCTTATATGTGTGTGTATATATATATATATATACATATATATATATACACACACTCAGTTACGTATAGAAATCTATCTTACCCCATTAGGGAAATAGGAGGGGAAGGGGATAAGAGAAATGTTTGGGTGAGGGAGATGATGAAAGGGAGGGCAGATTAAAGGAGGCAGTGGTTAGAAGCAAAGTAGACTTTTAAGGAGAGACTGGGTAAAAAGAGAGGAAACAGAAGAAAATGGGAGGGAGGGAAATGCAAAGTTAGTAATCATGACTCTGAATGTTAATGGGATGAATACACCCATAAAACAGAAGTAGATAGCAGAATGGATTAGCCAACAATATATTGTTTATAACAGACACATTTGAAACAGAAAGAGATATTCAGAGTTAAAATAAAGGGCTGGAGCAGAATCTAATATGCTTCAGCTGAACTAAAAAAGGCATGGGTAGCAACCATGATCTTAGACAAAAACAAAGAAAAAATAGACCTAATTAAGAGAGATAACCAGGGAAACTACTTTTTGCTAAAAGGTACCTTAGACAATGAAGTAATACCAGATTTTTACAGCACATTTCTCTGATGAAGGCCATATTTCTCAAATATATAAAGAATCAAGTCACATTTAAAAAAATAAGAGTCATTCCCCAACTGGTAAATTGTGAAAAAGATATGAACAGGCAGTTTTCAGAAGATGAAATTAAAGCTATTTATAGTCTTATGAAAACATACTCTAAATCACAATTGGTTAGAAAAAGGCAAATTAAATCAACTCTGAGGTATCACCTCGTATCTATCAGAAATGACAAGTGCTAGAGAGGACGAGGGGAAATAGGTACACTAATAAACTGCTGGCAGAATAGTAAACTGGTTCGACCATTCTGGAAAACAGTTTGAAACTTCACCAAAGGGCTATAAACCTCTGTGTATCCTTTGACCCAGCAACACCACTACTAGGTTTGTTTCTCAGAGATAAGGATAAAGGAAAAGGATCTAAATATACAAAAATATTTTTATCTGTTTTTGTGGTGGCAAAGAATTCGAAGTTGAGGTGATGCTCATCAACTGGGGAATGATTGAACAAGGTGTGGCATATGATTGGGATAGGGTATTCTTGTGCTGTAAGAAATGACAAAGGCAGTGGTTTCAGAAAAAAACCCCAAAACATGGCAAGATCTCTGAACAGATGCAAAATGAAGTGAGAAGAACCAGGAGATCATTGTACACAGTAACAGCAATGTTGTAATGATGATCAACTGCGGAAGACTTGGTTACTCTGATCAATACAATGATCCCAAGACAGTTTCATAGGACTCATGATGAAAAAATGTTAATCACCATCAGAGAGAGAACTGATGAACTGAGTGCAAATTGAAGTATAATTTTCTCACTTTGGTTTGGTTTTTTTTTGCTTTTTTTTTGTACAATATATGGCTAATATGGAAATATGTTTTGCATGATTTCACAAGTGTAATATATTGCTTGCCTTCTCAGCAGGTGAGGAGGTGGTGGGAGGGAGAGAGAATATGGAACTCAAAATTTAAAAAGAAAAGAATGCTAAAAATAAATAAATAAATAATGGAAATAAGCTTAAAAGCTGCTTTTAAAAAAAGTACAGTAGTTTGAAAAAAAATGAATCATTTGAAGGATATCAAGAACTAAAACTTGGAAGTATGTTTCTACATGCTAGTTTTCTTTAGGATCTTGATTGAAACTCCATATTTTGATCCCCTTAAAGTCCTTAGACTTCTTTCAGCAGCTTCTTCCTTTTCTCTCTTCATCTGTAAGAACCAGAAATTATGCCATGATCCTGGTATACTCATTGACTAATACATTTTAACTAAAACTCTAAAGGGTAGGAAGCCACGTGTTTCCATTTTAAAGGCATACATTGCCTTATTAAAGAAATTCTTTGTCCTTGGTAAGGGAATAAGGGACAGGACAAATGCAAGACTCTTTATTTAGAGCAGCGGTTCTCAACCTGTGGGTTATGTTCAATTTAAATACATCCTGAATATCAGATATTTACATTATGATTCATAAAAGTAGCTACTTAGCAGTTATGAAGTAGCAAAGAAAATAATTTTATGGTTGGGGGTCACTACAACATGAGGAACTGTATTAAAAGGTTGTGGCATTGGGAAGGTTGAGAACCACTGATTTAGAGGAAGAGGCATAGTGGAGATGGGTCCTGCAAATTATAATAGGTCTACTCAGTTGACGCTGAAAATTGGCAGAGGCAGATTTCGATTCAATATAAGGAAAAAAAGTTCCTAACAGTCAGTTTTCTTAAGAGTGGAATGATTTGCTTCAGGAAATATTGAGTTTCCAGTCACAGGAGGCCTCTGGTATAGACTGAATTACCACACATTGAAAATATTTTGGAAGGGACTGTTATTCAACTATAGGTTGAACTAAATAATCTCTCAGGTCTCTTCCATTTCTGAAGTCAATCAGTACACATTTAAATAAGTAAATGTCTGTTGATTGACTGACTTAGGACTTTGTGAAGGTAAAACAGATTTAGTTCTTGTAAACTGGCTTGAAGCTTAAAGGAAGGTTACATGTTCTTTCCCCATAGATGGCTCCTTACTCCAGAAGGAAGTTGGCTGTCACTGCTGGAGGGCCAAGGAGTTCAGAGGAAACTATGTCCTTTAATCATAGATCTGGACCTTACCTTGGTATAAGTCAGGTCCTGTCTTAATAGACTTTTCTAGTCCCTAGTCTTTCTCCACTTCCTTTCCTGAAAATAGGCACCTCTTTTATCTTCCCCAGCTTTGACCCAACCTCAGCCTCAAGATGCCCACATATTATATTATGTTTTCTGCCACATTTGAAATTATTTTGGTTTTTAGTAATTCTTCATGCTATGTTCTCCTCACATGCCTATGCTTACTGTATTATTTATATCTCCTGTTTCTGACAGTGTCATTGGATACTTCTTTAAGAGGGATATTACTGTACTTAATAATTTTGGCCTTAAGGGGATCAAAATATACTGTTTCAAACTCCTAAAGAAAATTGGCATGTAGACACATACTTCAAGCTTTAATTCTTTTTTTTGGCTTTTTTGGAGGGCAGTTGGGGTTAAGTGATTTGCCCATAGTCACACCACTAGTAAATGTGTCAAGTGTCTGAGGCTGGATTTGAACTCAGGTCCTCCTGACTGCAGGGTCAGCGCTCTCTCTGTTCACCGTGTCACCTAGTCACCCCTCAAGCTTTAATTCTTGATATTTTTAATACTTGATTCACTTTTTTTCGGGCTATTCTAAAACAGAGCTAAGTACTAAGACATAAAGATTATAACACATTTAAGATAATATTATAGTTCTGTCAGAAATGGACCCTAAATCATACATTTAGGATTAGATACACTATGCTGTCTTAATTTCTTCTCTGCTTATGCCATTTTAAAATTTCCTTATTGGAGAATAATCTGGGATATACCAAAGAGGCCAAGACTCCAGAAACTTCCATTTCTTCTGTAGACAAAGCAAAACCTCAAACAGTGTATACAAAGCCTTGCTGGCTTGTTGGGAAGATCAAATGAGATAACCCACGTAAAGTTATTTGTGAAACTTACACAGCAACCTATAAAGGATTTCTTAATATGGAGTGTGTAAACTTTTTTTTAAATTGATAACAATTTCAATATAATTGGCCTTCTTTGTAATTCTACGTATTTTATTATGTGCATTTAAAAACATAATTCTGAGAAGGATTCTATAGCCTTTGCTAGACTATCAAAGGGATCCATGACATACAAAGAGGGTAAAACTTCTGCTCCATCTAAACACCAGCTATTTTAACTTTTCCCTCACCCTTGGTGTTAGTTATGAGTTGTTTAAAGTCCGGTAGGCTTCCCCACCTAATTAGCATCATATAGAGCCCCGTGTCTCTCGTCACTCTAAGGTGCAGGCATAGTGAAGCTGTACTTTGACGGGCAGACTGTCAGCCTACTAAAGCAGATGACTTTATGAAAGACTGCTTTCGGATCATTGGACAGAACGTAAGCTCCTCAGAGACAGAAGTTGCTTTGTTTTTGTGTCACCAACCCCTAGCCCAGCTTCTGGCACGTAGTCACTCTTTGCTAAATATTTCTTGATTAATTAGGAACAAACAGGATCAGAAAGAATGAGCTGTTACATCTAGAAATTTTAGTCAAATACTTTATCCCTTGTAACTGGTGTTAACAGTGTAGCCAATTCCATGACTCATTGACTTATTGTCTGCTTTGGAATTAATAATATTAACTAACATTTGTGCAGTGCTTTAAGGCTTGCAAACATTTTTCACACTATTCATTACTTGTGTCTGCTCACCTAGGAAAAGAAGCCTGGTGTAGCAAGAAAGAACATTGAACCGACAGTCAGTCCTAGTTTCAAGCCCATTAGTGGTTTTAAGTCTTAAATTCCGCTACTGATTATCTGAATAACTTTGTGCAAGTCATAGCCTCTCTGGGCCTTAGGTTTCTCTTACATAAAATGAGAAAGCTGGATTAGCTCAGATGGCAGTCTGGGCCCATTTCTTCATCCATTGTTGCTTGGCAATCTGTATATTTTATACTTATCCCATTTATCAGTGCTACTCATGCAGCTGAAATATTAGATGATCCCATGACCATATTGGGGGTACATTTAATATCTCCTTAAGATTTCACCTCAACAGAGGTGAAAGACAAACCAGTCAATTATATCACTTGTTATTAGTTCCAGTAAAGGTTTGGTGGAGAGGAAGTTGAAATTGAGTGTTAGCATTATCTTTACCTTATCTATGTTCTTTCTTTTTCATGTTATGGATGGTCTAGATAATCTAGTCTTAACACTTTTCACTTTTTATGCCATGTGCCAGGGTGGTTGATCTCCAGGGTAATTAATTAAGAGGTGAGCCCCTCACTGGTTAATTCAGCCTTTCAGAGTTAAGTCATCTCCCTTCACAGCTTGTGGATTCCCATGAGAATTATGAATGACATGTTTATACATTATAGTGGAATGTTAAATGCTTGGAATTTTCCTTTTAATGGAATGGCAAGTATACTGTAATGCTACTCTGCTTGGCTGCACTAGTGACAGGGCAAATTAAACAAGATGCAGGATCTTTCACTTAATGCCTCTCAACCTGACTTGATATCTCTTCATGTTTTTTGTGTAGGTCAGCAAATTTTGAGTCTCGAAAGGACTATAAAGCAACATGGGCTGAAGGGGGAGACAGTTCACCTGGTGATGTGGTTTCTAAGCAGCCAGGCCGTATGACAAACGGTCAGCCTCAGCAGACAGCTGCAGGAGGGGCTGGTGGTGGATACATTAAACGGTACCTTTCCTCCCAGGAGTTTTCCCTATTTCTTTTATTAATTTTTTTTCTTGGTGGGGTTTTTTTTTTTTCTTTAGCCAAAGGGAGCTTTATTGACGCAAAAGCATGCAGGCCTAAGACTTAGCAAGGAGCTAAACAAAGGCAATGATATAGGACGAGGACTAGACTTACACAATCGGAAAGCTATACGATCTATAGAATGGTGATATAAGTTTTAGGGTTTCTAAAGGGGGTTGGAGATTTAGGGACAAGACAAATCTTGCAAGATAGGGCACTAGATAAGGGGGACAAGGGAATCTTTTTTTTTTTTTTTTATTTGCTCATTTACTTTTTATTTACAAGATTCAGTTCCACAATCACTTGAGTTTCAGATTTTCTCCCCTCCCTTCTTGGTGGGGGTTTTTTTAAATAATTTTTTTCCAGTTTTTTCCAATTACATGTAACCTCTTGTCTTTTAACTCAGGACATTGAGTTTCCTTTCTTTACTAGAATAACTGCATGAGTTCGTAAATGGCATTAAGATAGTTATATTAGAAATTTGCTTTTCACTGCACATGTATATAACAGATTGTACTCTTATCTATTAGTTGTTTGGGTTTCACTATTGTTAATCTTTCAGAGAGACTTCTCATTTAATATACACTACTTAATGTTCAGTTATAATGAAAAGACAGCTGATGTCAAAGAGTGTTAAGGATACAAACCAATGAGACTCCTTTTGAAAATAAAAAGTTGGTTTCTCATTGTCAAGAAGCCAGTTCTGGCATTCATACAGTTTTTTGGGGGCGTACCACAAATCCTCTGGTAGTAACATTTGATTGTCTCCTGATAGGATAACTAATGATGCCAGAGAAGATGAAATGGAAGACAATTTGTGTCAGGTGGGCAATATCCTGGGGACCTTGAAAACTATGGCCATAGACATGGGCAATGAGATTGACTCTCAGAACAAGCAAATAGACAGAATCACTGAGAAGGTAAGATTCTCCTAAGTTCTCTTGTCCCCTTTCTTTCATAGTAGTCACTCAGGCATTTGTTGAATACTTGGCTTTGTGCTCAAATGTTATGGGAGGATCCCAATAAGATATTATCTTTACAGCATAAGAGTTTGATGGGTAGGCAGTAATAACAATTATAAATCGAAATGACAGCATGTAATCAAAGGCCAAATTATATGATTCAGATGTAAGTCCTTTGGGTCCTTAGAGAAGTGGGAGCCAAATAGGAAAGGAAGGAGGAGGCACTCGAGGAGGGGAGAGGGTTTGTATTGATAGAAACAGAGGGGGGAATTTTCCAATGAGGGGGGGAAAAGTAGAAGTAAAGGCATTGAGCTTGAAACCCCCACAGCTGGGGGTAAACCTGAGACCTTGTGGAAACATTCAAGAATATATACTTTGTGAGATTATGCTGCCTTATTCAAGCGGAATCTGTTCCTCACCTCTCTGGCAAAGATTGGAACTATGAAACGAGAACAAGTGGCTTTTCATGTTCCACGTTGTTCTGATGTGTTTGACTTTTTCCCACTCTCTTTTTCAGGCTGATACTAACAAAGATCGTATTGATAATGCCAATGCCAGAGCAAAGAAACTCATTGACAGTTAAAGATGTTGCTGCTGCCTTCACCTGGGAATTCTTTCATCTGATACATCCTCCACTTCCTGAATCACTCACTACCTTTCAGTGTTTGAAATTTCTTTGCCCCAACAACCCACTCTAAGCAAAGAGATGGGAAGAAAGGGTCAGAGGAATGAAACTGATCCCTGCCATTTGGTTTCAAATTCTTGCTCTTTTCCCTTGTGAGCAGGTTGATACAAACCATTTAGTCTTCCCTTTGGGGTTCTCTTCCTCAGTACACAGGCTGAGGTTGTGTTGCAAACCCTTAAAATTGTTATACATTCTTCTTGTTCCACTAGAGCAGACTCTTGCTTTCAGGATTTTTAAGCATTGAAAAGACAGCAATGGAGGGAGGAGGGAGAGTGTCTATACTCTGGGGTGGGGTAGGGAGGGATGTATGAGATTTGGGAGAATTATTTCTTGTTGTTTCTGTTATACCCGTAAAAGTTCTACAGGCCCTAACTACCTTAAAAAATTACATAGAGAAAATGCCTAGTCACATCCCATCTCCCTTTGAAAATAATTGGGTTCATTGCCAGTTTATCTGACCCTGGCCAAATCATTTAACCTCGAGGTACCCCCATGCAGCTGCCTGTGACTCTAGAAGTTGCAGAGCATATCTTTATCTGCATCAGATGAAATCACAGGCCAGGACCAAAAACCAAATCCTTAAGGTAAGGGTGGTAATAAATCACTCGTTGGCTGCTGTCTGTTTTTGGAGATTATGATTCTTAAAATCATAAAATCTTAAACATGCAGAACAACACAGTAATCTTTTTAATTTTTCTCCAAAGTGTTGCTATACAGACATATGTTTTGTGATCCCAGTTCATGCTGCACTTTCCAGAACATTTTGCCTAAGTTTATGGTTTAAAATTTAAAAGAGAAAACCATTTGTAGCATTGTTTTCCTACCACAAGGCTGCATGCATCCTCATTAATTTATCATCTCAGTGTTGATACCATTTGTTTGGGAGAAATTGTATGTAATTTATAGGTTAAACATTGACATTTCTTTAAAGCAAAGATGACAAATTGGTTAGCAAATTGTATAAAAGTGAGTTCAAGTTTACCTCAAAACCATGAATTATGGTGTGTTTTTTTGTTTTTTGAGAAATGGTTTGGGGGTTGTAATAAATCTGACCTCAAAAAAAGTTGGGTTGCTTTGATGTCCTTACAACTCCCAACTTTAAAACTTGTTACCGTTCTCCACTGTAGTAGTCTACCCCATTACGGCTATGCTTTTTTTCTGTTCAACTAGAAGTGATCTGGAAAATCATAAGATTGCCTCAGTTATTAATGAAAAAATATGTGATTGCACTACCTTTTGGTGTTTCGGGTCTTTTGGGGGGCATATTTAACTTTATCCAGCATCAGATTTGGATCCTCAACATTACCTGAAAGCCTGTATAAGCTGCTCATAATATATA
>CM053589.1:42731906-42766358 GCA_028646515.1 Pseudochirops corinnae | reverse complement strand
TATTATTATTATTTTTAACCAAATCTAACTGGGAATTAAGATATACAGGCACTGTGGTAGGGAGATCCATCCTGCCCTACTGGAAAGTCAGAGGGGCGAGGGGGAGGACATAGGAGAGAGCAGATTGAGGGAGGGGTTATACAGTGGGATGGCTGTTTTGAGGTGTTGGGTAGGGGAAAGATGGGGAGAAAATTTGTAACTCAAAATCTCGTGGAAATGAATGATGTAAACAAGAAAATAAATTTATTTATTTTTAAAAAAAAGAAAATGGAAGTAGAAATTAAGGGGCTTGTGTGGTGGTGGTAAGAAAGATCTAAACCAAAGTAGTGATTATGTAAGCATAAAGAGGAGGATCAATTTGAGAAATCCTGTGGCATTAAAAAATACAAGTCCAGGCAACTAATAACATATAAAGGGAAGAGATGATGACAGCCCACTGAAAAAAGCATGGTGCCCTCAGCAGAGACAAAGAAGTTGAAGGACAGTTGGATTTAGGAAGGAGGCTAACTATTTTAGACAGGTCAAGATGTCAATGGAGCACTCCAGGTGGCTAAGCACAGGCAGATGATGATGTAGGGCTGGAATTGAGAGAGATTAGTAAAACATATAAAGACTTGGCAGTTACAACATGAGGGCAGCCCATGAGGGCTGCTTGAGATCATCAAAGGAGAGCAGAGAAATCTAGAGCCCAGGTTAGAGCTTTAAGGGGTACTCTCACTTTGTGTATCTTTATCTAGCAAAAGAGACTGGGGAAAAAAAAAAAGCAGATGCAGACAGAGGGACACAAAGGAGAACAATGCTATTAAAGAAGTCATGAGGCGAGTTTCCCAGAGTAAAGTATGGTGGACAGCATCAAAAGCTGCAGAAATCAAGTAGAATGAGGACTGAGAGAAAAGGCCAGCTGGAAGTCCAAGCATTTGAGATGTTAGTGTGAATACCAAGGCTTCTAATTATGATAACAGCATCTTCCTTTAGCTTGGTCAGTCTTGGTTGGTACATTTCTGGTAATCAGGTCTTCCAGGTCAGACTGAAATCACATCTGATGCTGACTCTGCGGCCTCACATTAGTGAAGGATGGCACATACCCAAAAGATACCCTGCAGATGGAGCAAGCACCTAGTTCTCAATCTCATTCCCCAGAAGCACAAGCTTTTTAGGACAGTGGTGTCAAATTCAAACAGAAACAAGAAACATTACACCATACACAAGGATCCCTGCAGGCCATATGCTGACTTAGAAAACCACACATTAATATAGTATAAGAAATGTCAAAGAGTTAAGTTTCTAACTGCAAAATTGCTCAAATGAGGCTACTGAAAACTGAGGTTAGCAGACCAGACAGTAGCCTTGGGAAGAAGTTGGATTTCCAGTTCTCATAGAACTCCTAGATAACACTAAAAGTGAAATAAAGTAAAATAAAAAGATGCTGGTAAAAGTAGGTAGATTTGACCAATCAGAAAGCAGACAGCAGCCTTGGGACTCAGGCCCAGATAAGGACACATCTAGATTAAATTGGTGAGGGGTCAGCATTCTGGAGTTATTACTGAGCTTGTTTAATGAACCTCATGTATTAAGTATCTTATCTAACAGAATTAGAGCCTCATTAGTAATAATGTATGATAATAGAGAGGTGTACCCAGAAGAGAACAAATCAATCAATCCTCTGAAGAGAGTGTCTGCACCAAACTAATGTAAAAAACCTGCTAGGCTTTGGTATCTGGGACTCCTCCTTCCACAAGAAGGACTGAGTCCACTTCTGGCCGGAAGCGATCAATTACTCTGGATTTCTCCATAATAAATTTCTTTTGATATCAGATTTTTGGTATCAATTGTGTTTTTGCTTTTCCAAGGTGGCGTTTCCAAGAATAGTTATTTTTTATTAATTTATTTGTGCTGTTAAATATTTCCCAATTACACTTTAGTCTGGTTCAGGCCTCAGCTGGAAGTGTTATAGGCCACATGTCTGACAACTCTGTTCTCATCTATCTGGCACCTTGAGGCTTTCAGGGACTCAGATGCAGGGATCTGGATATGAGAAGTCTTCTGGGATTGCATTATTCCCTGTCATCCTCAAGTAAACTTACAAAACTAGCACTGATCTTGTATTTAGAGCACATCTCCTATTTGGATCTCTGGATCTTTGTGAGGTATCTTTTTCATCTATGACAACCACTAAAACTAAGTATCAAAATAAAATGAATTTAGATTCTAAGACCTTTAAACTGCTATATAAGAAAGTGTTAAAAACAAAATTTCAAAAATAATGAAGTATATTCATTATTTTATATAAATAAATCATTAAATTATTTTTGTGTAAGATTTTTGTACCATTAAAATAAACTTTTAAAATACTGTCTTTTTCATCTTTACCTTGTACTTTGATTTTCATTTTTATGTTTTAAAGTAATATATTACATATGTACATACATATGATACATACTAAAGTATATAGTACTATGTATATAATATGTATATAATTTACAAATATACATATTGAGGCCATGGGATCAAAAAGTTTTTATAAATAGGGTACATATTCAAAAAAATTTGGAGACTACTGCTGTAAAGTTTTGTGATATGTACAATCTTATGTTGAACTAGAATGTTTGCATTAAGTTAACTCACTTTGCATCTTAATACTTATCTTATTTGAATAAAAATATATTCCTTTCAAAATATTTCGATTTATATTTTTACTAAGTGAGATTATCTTCTTCTAATTGTGTAAAATCAGTAAGAATATCCTGAGCACTTAATTTGTCCCTGATTAAGAGAATATTTTCTTATTGTCACCAACAAGTACTTGGAAGTATAAATCTAGATACCATATTGTTCTCCTGGTATACTAAAGAAAATATCTTGGGGAGGCTAGGTGGCACAGTGAATAGAGAACCCACCATGCAGTCAGCACTGACCCTGGAGTCAGTAGGATCTGAGTTTAAATCTGGCCTCAGATACTTAACACTAGCTATATGACCTTTGGCAAGTCACTTTAACCCCAACTGCCCTGCATTCCCTCTCCAAAAAGCAAAAAATTAAAATAAAAAAAAATTTAAAAAAAGAAAAGACACCTCAATTTGGGATACAACCAACAGCAAAGAGAAAATGCCTTAGCAACAAAAGAAGGTTATGCTGAGGTCAAATACAGCTGTTGTCAAGGGGAAACAGAGCAGGAAACCAGCTTCCCACTCTTAGCGGAATGTCAAAGGTTTTATTAAATTAAACTACCTAAAAAAAACTCTTTGGAAAGAAAAGAAAAATCTCTAGGAACCAAGATGATAAGCTTACTTGCAAATTCTAAAAATTTAACCTTTAGAATAGAGGTATTACATTTCATTCAACAAGGAATTAGAAAAGAAAAGGGAGAATTGGAAAGCAGATTAAGGGAGGAATTGGTCCTAAGCAAAATCAACTCTCACTAAAGATAAACAAAAATATTTATAACTCTTTTTGAGCTAGCAAGCAACTGGAATCAGAAGGGACACCCCTTAATTGGGGAAGAGATAAGCAAATTATGATATATAAATGTGATGGATACTATTGTACTGTAAGAGATAATGAAGGAAATAGGTTCAAAGGAACCTGGGAAAATCTGTATGAGCTGATGGAGAGAGAAGTGAACAGAATCAGGGAAAAAAATGTATACAATGACAACAATTTTGTAAAAACAACCAACTTAAAAAACATATAACTCTGATCGGCATAACATCAACTATCATCCCAAAGGGCTAATGATGAAATGTACTATTCACATCTTGATAAAGAGATGAAAGACTGAGAGTACAGAATGTATACATGTGTTTATACATATACATATAGAGAGAATGGCTGTATGTGTATATATACAGAGTTTTTCTTTTGAACATGGTGAACACAGAAATCTGCTTTATGTGTTTGTAACATAGGTTCTGTTTTTCTTTTGTTCTCAACAGGGTAGAGTAGGCAAGAGGAAAAGGTTTTGCTGACTGAAAGAAAAATTTAAAGTTTTAAAAAAAGAACTGAGAAAGCAAAAATTAAAATTAAAATTAAAAAAAGAATAGAGGTAATTAACCTTAGTTTTACCATGGACTCCTTTGGCAACCAGATGAAGCCTACAGACCCCTTCTCAGAAGAATGTTTTTAAATGGATAAAATAAAACGTATAGGAATACGAAGCAAATCAATTATATACTGAACAAGTTTTTGAAATTTTTCCCCCATCCAAGTTTACAAACGCATTGAAATCTACCTACAGACCCCTTGCCCCGCCCTAGAAAGATATTTAGCTTATGTTCTTTTGAACACTAGTCACGTAATTTGAGCAAATTCTTAGGAATAAATCCCTCCAAAATCTGTTTGCTGTTTTAATGCTGCTTCTATTCAGTAACCTAGTAACTAATTTTAAACTTAATTTAATACAACCCTCTAAATCAAATTTGAATTATCCCCCTTTAATTAGAAAACATTATCATAGATGCATTATGACTGTTTAAGCACAGTATGTGACCTAATGAGACAAATTTTTTTTTCAATGTCCCTGTACAGCTGCTTACCTCACAGCTTGAAATGGATTTGGTTATCAATGATCTATTATTAATGAATATTTAAATATTTTTATATTATTAGCCTGGCATAGCAGATAGACTTCCATTAACTAATGCTGAGCCAAATGTGCAGAAGCAGAACTCTGTACACAGTAATAGCAACATTGTGCAATTACCGACATTTCTGCAATAAGACAATTCCAAAAGACTCATGAGGGAAAAATGCTATCCACTCCAGAGAAAGAACTATAGACTCTGAATGCAGATCGAAGCATAATATTTTCTCTTTCTTTTGTTGTTTTTTTCTTTCTCATGGTTTTTCCTTTTTATTCTGATTCTTCTTTCACAACATGACTAATGTGGAAATATGTTTAATATGATCATACATGTATAGCCCATATTAGATCGCATGCCATCTTGGGAAGGGAAGAATGGAGGGAAGGGTGGAAATTTTAGAACTGAAAATCTTATAAAAGCAAATATTGAAAACTAAAAATAAACCTCAAAAAAGGTAAGCTTCTTAAGAAAAAAAATGCTTGTTCCTTTCCCTCTTCCTCCTTATTTTAGGAAACATAATTTATTCATACACAGACAAATAATAGGTGATGACATTTTTTAATACTAAAAGTAATGTGTTAGAGAGGCACAGTAACTAATAACATGGGACATGAATAAAACAGTTAAAGAATAAGGCATATTACTTGAAAAAAAAGAGAACAAGGATAGGAAAAAATATCAATTTTGTAGCTTTTCCTATGCAGAGAGACATTTCAGAATACAAATCCTCTACTTTCTATTACAGCATGAAGTCAAGTTTTGAAGTAAAAGATGTTATAAGCCAAGCATTTAGATTCCTAAATTATGCACCTATACTTAGATGAACACTATTTAATGCTTTTTGTCAAATCAAGAACACTCGTTTGTAGCAATGAAATTGGAATTGTGTGACAACAGCAATTCTACATTTTTAAATGACAAAGAAATATTCTGTGTTCATGCCAAGAAGAGATATGTGAAAATGATAATTTTAAAAAGTAGTTTTAGTGATTATTAGCAATTGGTTACAAGAGGAAGATGATTCTAAATTAGGTCACAATGAAAATATTAATTTTAGAAACAAGTTCACTAGCATATCTAAAAACACTGAACCAATCCATATAGCTTCAAATTGTTATTATATCCAAAATTTGTATTATTAATTTCCTAGCAAGACATGTGTTACACCTCCTAATTTTTTAAGGATCATTCTTGGCCATGGAGAAAAGCTGCAAATAAAATACACACTGCAAAACATCCATAACAATGCCCTTTCCCACAAGAATGGGAACACTTTGAAACTAAAAGGGTAAAATTGTTTTAAATTGGTTTTTAATAATATGCAAAAATTATTTCAAAAATTGTCTTAGTTATTAGTTTATATAATACTCATTTTATGTTCCTTCACTATCAATGGAAATTCTACCATCTCTTGGACTTCTTGGTTAATCGTATTAATAATAGATGTCAATATGTTAATCATTACCGGGTAATTATTAGCCCTTGGCATGAATGATGATGATGGTGATGATTATCAATGACATGAATTCAGAACTTTCAGGCTTTCAAAGTGCTTTATATATAAGATCTCATTTGACCCTCAAAACAACCTAGAAGCACAGGTGCTATTATTATCATCATCATCCCCATTTTAACAATGAGGATCAGAAAAGTTAAGTGACTTTCCAACGGACCTAAAATTAGAAAGTATACGAGGTTGAATTCAAACCCATGTCTGAACCCAGGGCAAAAGCTTTAACCACTGTACCACTTACACAGCTTCCCCAGTATTAACCAGGAGATTTTAAAAGGTGGCAGGCCACCCACCTAGAAGAGGAGACAAAAGGGAGAGAACATATAACCAAGGCAAAGAGGGGTAAGACACATCCTAAACAATTCTATGACTGCTATGTAACCAAGTCAAACAAAATATGTCATTAACTTCCTTTTCACTGATAGAGACATTATTATACTGCCATATTGAACTGTTATATAATAACTTAACATGCTTTACCTTCCCAACTGTATTGTTGAATCCTTGAAGGCAGGGATTGTCAATATCTCTATCTTAGTGCTTTAAACATAGTAAACACTGAGGGTCACATAGTGGTCTGCTGATTCCCAGTAATATTCTTTCTACTATATCATGTTGCCTCTTCTTATAGTTATTTCACATTCTGGCTAAATGGCTGAGATTTAACTCATTAACACTATATTGTAACAAATACATGTGACCCAATTAGCTTTCCACAAAAAATAAACTCAGTCCCACTGCTATAAATTAAACACTTCACAATGGCCAAGTCATCTTGCAATATGTACTGCAAGATTTAAGGGTACTACTGAAAAAACTCAAGGCATATGTCCATTCTAAGAGATCAACAGTTATCATCACCTTACACAAAAGGTATTTTATTTCATTCAGTTCCTTATATGGTCCCAAGTCAAATTCTAATAAATCCTTCATAGTTCATCTCAAATTCTGTCTTCTAGAGTTCTACCTATAACACCACCAGTCACTATTAATCTCTCCCCTTCCTTTCACAGATTTCAAAATATGAGCACTTGATAACATTCAATGAAGCATTTAATATTGGCAGTGTGATTATAAGGTAATGAAACTGACTTCTGGGAAGATGGTAGGATTAATCAGGTCCAATAACCTCTACTGCAACATGTCAAGAAAAACAGGAAAAAAAAATTGCTAAAATATGAAAAAAGTGGCCAAAGGGGAAGCTAGGTGGTGCAGTGAGTAGAGCACCAGCCCTGGAGTCAGGAGGACCTGAATTCAAATTTGACCTCAGACATCTGACACACTAACTAGCCATGTGACTTTGGGCGAGTCACTTAACTCCAATTGCCCTTCAAAAAGCAAAAAAAAACAAAAGAAAGAAAAGAGTGGCCAAAAAAATCATCAAATCACTCTCTGTTTAGCAGCTGCAGTGGAAAAGGATAGAAGTCATAAGCTCTAAACAGTACCCTACTCTAATATCTGGGAAGGAGAAATGGGAGACAGCAGGAGGGAATCCAAAGGGCCACTAGGATACTACATCACAGTAACAGCAGCACCAACCTCTGAGGAGCTCAGCATAGCGGTAAGTGTTGGATTGGCAGTCAAAGGACCTGGGTTGAAATTTTGGGACTTCAGAGGAAAAAAAATCAGAAACAATAGAGAGAGGTTGTAAAGAAGCAAACTTGGGTTTGATATCAGGGAAAACTTCCCAACTATTGGAATTGTCTAGATGTGGAATTGGTTGTGTTGAGAAGTGGTGGTGTCCTTCTCAGAGGAGGGTTTTCAAACAAAAACGGACCTAATGAGTATGTAATAGTGGGGATTCCTTACAGTTATGAGTCAGACCAAGATAGCTGCTGAGATGCCATCTGACTCTCAAATTCTGTAATTCTGTGATTCCCCAGTGGATAAGTGGTCAACAGATAGTCCTCAACAGAAACTACTGATAACCATTATGAAAGTGCTCTAAATCACTAATGATAAGAGAAATACAAATCAAAACAAAGAAGCATAATTTACAATGGGAAGAAACCTCTGAGGTCTTCTAGTCTACCCTCTCATTTTGCAGATAAAGAAACTGATGTCCAGGGATGGTAAGTGACTTCCAAAAATCGCAAAGACAGTAAATATCATATGTGAAATTTGAACCTAAGTCCCCTGACTCCAGCACCAATGTTTCTTTGCACGGTACCCTCAATGCTTGTCCAATTTCACATCTAGCATATTGACAAAGATGATAAATAGAGGATATGTTGTAGATGTGACAAGTGCTAGGACATATATAAATCTTGGAGGGAAAATAATTACTCCTGTGTTCAAGGAGTTAACAGTCTAGTTAGAGAGGTGGGTTATGGAGGGTGGGAAAGCATTACATTTATTTATGTACTCTAGTTTGGCTGCATCATAGGACTGACGAAAATCAAAGGTAGATTAGGGCATGGTCATCAAGGACCTTAATACCAGACTAAGAAGTATGAATTGTATTCCAAATACAGCAGTTATTAAGATTTTTTTGAACAGGAACATGATGCTTTCCCATCTCTGTGTGCCTGATTTTACTGGACTGGCTTTTCTAGTCCATTTTCCTCTATTCAAATCCTATCTACCCATCAATACTCAGTCCAAACAAATCCTACACATGAGGTGGTATAATAGACTGGAAAGAGCAAACCTGAGTTCAAACCTCATACTACCCATATAACGTTAGTGTCATATTTATATTTATCTCGTATGTATCTATGTATATACAGGCTGTTTATCTGTTACAATGTAAGCTTCTTGAGGACAGGGGCTGTTTCTGCTTTTTCTATCTTCCATTTGCCCAGTACCTGACATAAGCAATCTGTAAATGCTTGTTAACTGATGTCAGTCTGTGACCCCAAAAAGTGAGCATTGACAATAGTTCTAGGCTTAATATCATATGTATCAGTTAATTTTAAATTTTATAGTGAGACAATGATTACCTTTTCTCTTTCCTTTAATGGCTGCTCTTCCTAACCTCTTAAGGTAAGTGCCATGTCAATAAGTTAACATTGATTAAGCACCTACTATGTGCCAGGCACTGTGAGAAATACTGGGAATACAAAAGAAAAAAAAAGAAAGACAGACAAGACAATCCTTACTCACAGTCTAATGGAGAAGAAAACACAAAAGTAACCACATACAAGATATACACAGGATATATTAGAGTTAATAACAAAGGGAAGGCACAAGTGTTAATGAGGATAAGAACAGGTTCTTGTCGAAGGTGAGGTTTTAGCTGAGATTTGAGGGAAAGCCAAAAGGGAGAAATGAGGCAGAGAATTCTAGAAATGAGAGAGACAGCCAGTGAAAATGCCCGTATCCATAAGATGAAGCTTCTTATTCAAGGAGGCCAGTGTCATTGGATCACAAATTACATGGGAGGGAGTACGATAACAAGACTGGAAAAGGTAGGAAAGAGCCCAGTTGTGAATGGCTTTAAAAGCCAAACAGAGAGTTTTATACTTGATCCTAGAGGTAACAGGAAGTCACTGGAGTTTATTGAGTGAGGGGTGATATGGTCAGACCTACCCGTCCTAAAGGAAAATCACTTTAACAACTGAAGAATGTAAGGGGGGGAGAAGAAATTTACATGATAACTATTGTATATTTTAAAAGAACAGCAAGTTGTGCATGGTAGATTTGCAGTTTCAAGTGCAATCGTCTTTTTTATTATATTATGGAAATGCTTGTTTTATTCCTTGAATTAAAAATAAAATAAAATTTTAAAAAGAATGGAGTTGATTGGGAGACACAGGGCAGTGAGACCAACCAGCAGGCTACTGCAATACTTCAAAGTATGAGGTGATCAGACCCTGCACCAGGGATATGGCAGTTTCCGAGGAGAAGAGGGCATATTCCAAAGATGTTGCCAAGGTGAAATGAATAGGCAGACACTGGTAACATGGAAGCGAGCAATGGTGAGAATTCAAGGTTGATACCTCAGCTTTAAGCTTTTGGGTGACTAAGAAGATGGCAGTACCCCCCATAGCAATAGGAAAATAGAAGGACTTGGGGTTGAGGGGTAGAACAACAGAAAAGGAGTTCAGTTCTGGACATGTTGAGCTTAAGATGACTACAGAATATCCAGTTTGAGATGACCAACAGGCAGCTAAAGATGCAATTCTAGAGGTAAGGAGAAAGATCAGGACTGGAGAAGTAGATCTAAGACTCATCAGCATAGAAATGATAATTGAACCCATGTGAGCTAATGAGATCAGCAAGATACAGAAGGGAAAGAGAAGAGGGCCCAAGACAAAGCTTTAGGGGACATTCATGGTTATAGGCAGGACCTAGATGAAGATCCAGCAAAGGAGACTAAGAAGGATCAGTCTGACAGGTAGAAGAGCCACAACAGAATAGTGTCACAGAAAGAGAGAGAACATCACATGTGCCCCATGCTCCAGTATTTGTCCTTAGTCTCTTTTTTCCTATTCCTTCCCCCTTAGCAATGTCATTCTCTCACATAGGAAAGACTCCCAAGTTTACAATTCCAGGGTTGACCTCCTTCCTGAACTGTGGATCTGCAATTCCAACTGCCCAAAGAATCTCCCTCCATTACTTTAAACTGAACACATTCAGATCTGAGCTTATCTTTGCCCTAAAGATCCTTCTATTTCTGGCAGCCATACAACAATCTCTCTGACCACCTATATTCAGTAATTTAAGGTTATCTTTGACCCTTCTTTCTCCCATCTCTCATATCTAATGGGGTACCAAGTAAATGGATCATAAATTCTGAGCTGGAAGAGATCTCAGAAGCCATCAAATGCAATCCTCTCATATTAAAGTTGAGGAAATTGAGTCCAGGAAGAGTAATTAATGTGCTTAAGGCCACACTGGTGGTTAGAAGTACAAGAATTTGAACCCTGGTCCTCTGACTCCAAATCCAGGGCTCTTTCCACTATACCACAGCAACCTGTTTCAGAAAGGAGGCAAGATTTAAGAAGGGAGAAAAGCAGAGATCATTTGAAAGCTACAACTGTGAGTCTCATGAGAGACATCCAAGAACCAGCCCGGCTAAATTTAGAGAAGCTCACTGCCAGATTGTACACAAGGTAATAAATTCTTCAACCACAAACACTCTCAAAGTCTTTATAATATAACAAAAAGGAGGTACAATCAGAGGGACGACACAAACTGACTATTTCAATATTCAATAATGTGCTATAAAATTTATCTTAAGAACACTAAAAATTGTGATGGCCTTGGATTAAAAAGCACTGTTTGGGGAAGAGTATTTTTCATTTTAAGGCTTATTAGGTGGTAAATACTTTCCTTCATATAAAAAGCTTTTCTAATCCAACACAGCAAAAAAATTCTTAAAATAAAAGCTATGTAGAACTTTTAGTAGGATAAAATAATATTTAAAAAAAATCAATCCAAGTTAAAATTATCTAGTTCAACTCTAAAAAGACTAGGAATTGCTGTCCTAATCTTTCAGTAGTCACAGTGCAACTCGAATCTACAGAGAGTGAGAAAGTAAAAGGCTGAAAGTGAATGGAAAAAAGAATAAACTTTTCCTCTCAGGCAAAGAGTACTTTTTCTCCTTCCCTCCCTCCCCCATTCAAAATAAAAAATGAAAGCCACTGTACAAAGAACAAATAAGGAATAGTGGCCAGTGACTACTAAAGGCATGCTTCCTCATAAAAGACTCCACTTCCAGTTTTCAAAATTAGCTGATTTAACCATCCAAACTCAACCCAGATGAGGCTAACCCCTTCTACTCAACTGTTCTCAAAATTTATAGCTGAAGTACAGTATGATTCAGTAGTCTCACATATAAATAAATTTTGCACTTAGAAAAACCTGCACTGACTTCAGATCTCTTAACTGCCAGTAATAAGAGAAACATATATGGTTGCTGGTAGCTAGTATTTTATCTTTTACAATGTATTTTCCTCACAATAAACCTGGGAAGTAGAAGAGAATAATATTTGCAGTATTTTACAATAAGGAAACTGAGTTTCAAAAGAGACTTGACCAAGATCACATAACTGGAAAATATTTTCTACAGTAAAAAAATGTTTCATAAGTTTAACAGCCAAAAAAATATTTTTAATCTTATTTCTTTAGAAAATATTTATTTATTCATTTACCAAAAGCATAGAAACATAGGAAACAAATACAGATGATTTTGCTAAACAGAACATTAGGTGTTTAAGCAATTAGTAAGCAAGCACTCTCATTTTTTCTTTCTAAAGCTTGTTACATATTTGTACATATGACCTACCCTTCAAGTAAAGGATTTTATCGTTTTTCTGGCTGTCTAATGAGAAAATTTAAGTTTTACCCAGTATGTATCTTAGTCTTTGATGCATTTAACAAAATACTATTTCCAAGATCTTTGAAAGGTGGCATCCTAAAGGAGAAATCATCAGATGAAAAAGGCAAATAAAGTCAAATACTAAATTAGTAGCATAGTTAGGCTAGGAATCAGAGAGCTGCTAAATTACATAACTTTGTACAAACAAAGTCCTTTGAGGAAGTACTTTCTGTCGAGCAACCAAACAAGTATTTATTAAGCACCTTCTATATGCCAGGCACTAGAGATACTAAAGACAAAACTGAAATAGTCTTTGCAATCAAGGAGCTGACATTCTACTGGAAGGAAACAATACATACACAGTTAAATAAATATGAAATACACACAAAGTAAAAACAAAATAAATTTTTATTTTAAAGGGGGGATGGAAAGTGGATATCAGGAAGGACCTCATTCAGGATGTGGCACCTGAATTGAGACTTGAGGAAGGGGTTAGGGGTTCCAAGAGACAGAGGTGAAGAAATAATCCAGGCATGGGGAACAGCTTAGGTCAAGAAGACAAAGTCAAGTATGTGAAACAAGTAGGCTACTTTGTCTCTAATGCAGAGCCAGCACACGAGGGGAAATCATGAACTCCAAACTTTTTGTGCATGTTGAGTTTGAGAAGCCCAGAGTCATGGAGGAAGAGATGTCCAGCACTCAGTTGGAGAAGAGGGACTAGTGCTCAAGGGAAAAATTATATATAGATCTGGAAGTCATGTAACCGAAATCGAGTATGTTCAAGTTAATGGGATCACAAAGGGAAAGAGTGTAGGAAAAGAAAAAAAAGAGGTTGAGTAGCAAATCCTGGAGTACACCCACACACAGTGGGCAGAACCATGGATGATGATTCATCAGAGATGACTGAGAAAGAGTAGTCAAGACTTCCAGGAAAAGAGACAAGAGAGAAGAACAATGTTGGGAAGCTTCCTAGTCATAAAATTCCAGAAATGAGAGTATTCAGGGAAAAAGAGGTGGTCAAAATTGTCAAATGCTACAGACAGGTGAAGTAGAATAAAACTTAGAAAAGTAAGTAGATTTAACAGTATAGATCCCTCAACTTGCCATCTCCTCCTTCCATGAATTTACCTAGGTCATTTTCCATTCCTAGTATACATAACCTTCCTCACCTCTACCTTTCAGAATTTTCTTCCTTAAAGGTATAGTTCAGGTGCTACCTGTACTATATAGCCTTCCTTGTTCTTCTGGCTTACGAGTAGTTCTCTATTCCCCGGTCCAATAATGCTAGAGTACTTTATCCATATCTTTCTTTGCCCTCAATAATTCCCTACCTTGAACTATATTTATCTGTATTCATGCCACATCTCATTCCCCTCAAAATGTAAACTCCTTGAAGGCAGGAATAGTGTCATTTACACCTTTGTATTTCTGTGCTTTGCACAAAAGAGGTGCTTTAATTAATGTTGCTGAAGTGTCAATATTTTTTAAAATTAATTTTATGACGGAAATTTTTTGGAAATTATATTATACAAGTCATAGCCTTCTTGAAACATATGGAAAATAATTTAATCTTTATGACTCAGGATCATAATTATAAACATTATATTCTACAATAATAAATAGTGATGTCTTCAGTACCACTGCTGTATATAGTGTTATTTGGCCCTATACTAAATGGCCCCATATACTGTTACATGCCTTATCATGTAATACTTTATGTGTGCATCTTCCAGTATAGTTTTCCTTCCAATGCCTGTCTGTAGGTATGAAGTCCACCATTCCTCCTCTAATTTGCTACAAGCTGAGAAACCAAATAGCGATACATTCAAAGTGCTGAATAGAATAGCTACTTTTGTTGTTGTAGTTGTTCAGCTCTTTAGTCTGAAAGAATAAGACTAGTAAAGGAAGTAAATATGAGTACATGGATTTTGTCCTATCATTCTGGCTGCCCAGGCTTTTTTTCTTCCTGGTTCTCATCTATGTTCTAAATAAGAGAGGTGTTACCGTTCTTAAGGTAACTGAAATAAAAGAAACAAAAACACTAATATGCTGTAATAAGTTGTTATCTACCAAAAGAGGAAAGTCCCACAAATGTTTATGTAAAGCTGCATACCAGGGTCAGAGAAGAAGAAGTGGTACAATATTATCAGGGAAGTAAAATAACAAAAGTCACTCTGAATCCAAAAGTACACTTACAACAATGACAATCATATGAACCAGCAAGTGACCACATGCCACAAACTGCTTAAAAGAACTACTAGGGCTGATAAATACGTAAGTTACAGGGTAGTAATTTATATGACCACTTTAATTATGTTCCTGTCGTTGGGAAAAGGGTAACTACATTTATTCTAATATTTGCTGATTTTATATAAATAAGGATTATAAAGCATATGTAATCACATGTGCTCTGACAATACTCAATGATGAAGAATATTTCATAAGTAGGCAAAATTCTGGCCTAGGTAGTAGCAGGACTAAAGAAAATTTAAAATAAAATATCAGGCCATAAAACATAATTGCAATACTGAGACTTCCCAGGAAACTATGGATGATACCCAGATTTAAAATTTTCTAGTATGGACTGGTACATCATATTTTTACTCCTAGTTTAACAGTAACTACATTATACTAAGTGGGCCCTCACCGTAGAGGCTAAAGACCAGTTTTCAGGAAAATGAAGACTATACAGAAGTGTCTCTGTTAATACTTGCAATACTTTGTTTCTAAAGAAGCTCAAAGTGCATTCATCACATGGCTCATCACAGCTCCATAACAACCTTCCCTTCTTCAACTTCCCCTCCCCCAGTCATTAATTACATCTTCATGAGATGACAAGCAGAGGGAAAATGACTACTTCTATATGGACCAACTTGTGTTTTCTTCCAACTTTCTCTATGAATCACCCTTCCCTTTCCAACCTGTCTGCTTAAAGTTATAGTAACAATGGCCTTGGTGAGAAGGGTTAAGGAGTGAGAAGAGGGAAGAGAAGCTTTAAACATGCCCCCAAAACTTCATCCTGTTGGGAGAGGTTTTCCACCACGTCCCCCAAACCTGATTTGGGAAGCTATCTTCCAATCCTCTCTTTATATGCCAGCATCAAAGCTATCAGTCTTTTAAGGAGCATTCTTGGGCTTCATTGGACTCTCTTAATCTGAACAAGTGTAGTTCAAGCTCAAGGCTCTTAATATCGGTATACACTACTGCCCATAATTGTATCCTCATACTGTGTGCACACACACACCTATATACACACACTTAAGATGGGTGTACACTGCTGCACATAAGTATATCCTTACACTACTATGTGTGTAGAAACATATCCCATACCCACCACACACACACAGGGGCGTTCCCACCGCTCACACCCTGCTCCCAGGCCAGGATGGACAGACCCTCCCCACCTCCTTCACTTCCCTATCCTCTCCCTCCTTCCCTCTCCTTCCCTCTCCTCCCCCACCCCCTCAGCGCCGGCGCCTCTCGCCCTTCATTTTTCTTCGCTCATTATCCGCCTCTCCACCATTTTTTGTCCAAGTCACGCGCAGTTTCTCCTCGCTCAAAACCTTGCCCGACAGCTGCCCCGGCCCCGGCCCCGGCCCCGGCCGCCGGGCCCTCACAACTCACCAAGAGACTTCGCCACCCTTCCCCTTCCAATCCTGCTCAACCCGGACTTGGCCAAACATAAGAAGCAGGGTTGGGTCCCTCTGACGCCTGCGTACTCACAACCCTACACATTCCCCCACCCTACCTCCAACAGGCGCCTGCGCACTTCGCCAAATACAGCACCACCTACCGGAACACGCCCCTGAACGTACAGCCAATCAGCGTACAGGAGAGGGAGATTTAAACCTTGCCACGCAAAAAAACAACTAGTTCCCAATCTGTTATGGGTTGTTTTGGAAGGAGTGGGATTGGGCATGTAAAGTTCTCTTTCCAATGCTATTGTAGTTCTGATTCCTTTTTCCCCATTGTTTTGTGAAACCAGAAGTAGGTGCAACTGAGATCTAAAAACAATACAAATCCAGGTTTGGTAACAATTCGACAAGCATTTATTTGGCGAGTCAGACATTGTACTGAGGATACGAAAACAATAGCCCAGTCACTGTCCTTAAGGAAATTACATTGCAACTTGCACACAGAACTAAAAAATGAGGTGGCCTTGAACTAGAAGATCCCTAAGGACTCTTCCAGCTGTAAATCAATTCTCCTAAGTAAACACAATATGTATTTTACAATATGATAAATGTTGCAATAACATATAATATGATGTGATGAAATATAATATATAACAAGTGATATGATTAATATAGTATAATATGCAAAGTAATTTCCGCAATTTTCCACTCACCCTGGTACATACCTATCACTTTACACTGGGACTATTGCCTTCTGGTTAGTCTCCCTGCCCAAGTCTCTCTGGCATTACTGCTTAGCAAGGCTAGGTTCTCTACTTGTTCAAGTAATCCCAGTCCATCCTCTCTCCTTCAACACATTGCCCCCTTTGTCATCCCCACTTTCTCACTTATTTTCAATCTCTCCCTCTCTTACTAGCTCTTTGCCTACTGCCTAGAAACATGTCCAATTCTCTCTCATCCTGAAAAAAAAAACAAACCTCTCACCTGGGGAATAGTATACACACTCAGTTGAGTATAGAAATCTATCTTATCCTACAGAGAAGTAGAAAAGGAGATAAGACAAGGGAGGTGGGATGCTGATTGAAGGGAGGGTGTATTTGGGGAGGCAGCGGTCAGAAGCAAAACACTTTTGAAAATGGATAAGGTGAAAAGAAAAAGAGAGGAGGATAACATGGGGAAATAGGATGGAGGGAAATGCATAGTAATCATAACTGTGAAAGAATTTTTACAGCAGCTTCCTCTGATAAAGACCTCATTTCTCAAAAATATAGAGAACTGAGTCAAATTTATAAGGAACAGATCATTCCCCAATTGGTAAATGGCCAAAGGATATTGTTGAGGGTTAGATAGGATGGATTTCTATGGAAATCCTTTGAGGGTTCTATCAGTCTGAAAGAATTACCAAGCATAAGCCGTCTTGGCAGTTTTAAAAGGGTTTATTACGCTTGGGGGGGGGGGGGCAGGAGAAAATTAAGAGGAATCCTCCTGCTAAGTGTGGGGATTGAGAGTACTGATTATATAGTAACAAAGTCATACAAAGGTGGAGTTAGGGAGGAGCATCCAGTCTGTCTGCCCTGAAAGGTCCCCCTTTGATAAGGTAGAATTCTTTTGTTAGGAGTTAACTTACAGCTGGCCACTAAAACAAAAGGGGTAATCCTTTCTCTAACTAAGGAATCCTTTTAAGAATTCATAGGTGTGGCATGTTATAGTTAACTAGTTAAGGAGCTTCAGGGAAGATACTTACAGGCTGGGGGTGGGGGAAGGGACAGAGTTAATGACTTACAGTTGCGGGGGGAAAGGTGACTTTCCACAAACTGGTTATCACATACCCAGGTGCCCAAACACAGATGAGACTCAAGACAAAGTCACCCCAAAATATTACAAAGATACCTCAGCACCCCCTTCAATATGAACAGACAGTTTCTAGAGGAAGAAAACAAAGCTATTTGTATTCATATTTTTAAAAAAAGCTCCAAATCCAGATCCTATACGTGATTGCATGCCACCATGGGGGGGGGGAAGGGAGGGGAGAAAATCTGAAACTCAAGTGATTGTGGAACTGAATCTTGTAAATTAAAAGTAAATGAGTAAATAAAAAAAAAATTTAAAATAAAAAAAAAAGAAAAAGAAAAAGAAAAGAAAAAAAAAAGCTCCAAATCAGTAATGATTAGAGAAATGCAAATTAAAACAACTCTGAGCTAATATGACAGAAAAGGAAAATGACAAATGTTGGATGAGATGTGGGAAAATTGGGGCACTAAATAGCACTGTTGGTGGAGTTTTGAATTGATCCAACCATTCTGGAGAGCAATTTGGAACTAGGCACAAAGAACTATAAAACTGCATATCTTTGGCTCAGCGATACTACTATTATGTCTGTATCCCAAAGATATTAAGGGAAAAAATGCAATATTTATTTGTTTTATTTTAAATCAACTTTCATTCAATGTGATTCTAACTTACTACACTAAAAACCGCAGCCTGACTGCAATCTCACCTTGGATCCTTCCTCAGCGACTGAGGCTCCTCACCCTAGATCATCTCTCCACTTTACCAGTCACCTTCTTCCTCCTCCTTCCTCCCTGTTGGGGAGGGGCCTAGACCAACTAACCTTCAGCTCCCTACCAGTTGTGCTTCCTACTTTCTAGACTGATTCTGTGTGTGTGTGTGTGTGTGTGTGTGTGTGTGTGTGTGTGTGTGCATAAAATACGTATATGTATATGTATTTTTTGGACTAGGTAAAAGAGACCATTTTTTGCCTCATTTCTTATCTAGCCTTAAACATTGAATGGGCATTGCCTCAATCAGACTGAAACCTGGGAAAGACCTTAGTTTAACAAGGCAATTTTTGGTGGCTTTGCACAGCTCTCCCTCACTTAAATCCGATTCACTTGCAAGTCATGACATCACCTTCCCGATGTCAGCATCCTCTTCAAGAACAAAGGGCAAACAACAAAAAAAAATCCTACCTCTTACAGGAAGCCTTCTCTAAACTCCCTTAATTCTAATGCCTTCCCTCCATGGATTTTTCCTATTTATGTGTACATAGCTTGCTTTGTATATATTTGTTTGCATGTTGTCTCCTCCATTATATTGTAAGCTCCTTTAGGGTAGTTACTGTCTTTTGCTGCTTTTTGCATCCCCAGCATTTAGCACAGTGTCTGACACATAGTAGGTTCTTAATAAATGTCTATTGAATTTCAATTGGTTCAAATCCATCCTCCACTGAAATGACAAAGTGATTTTCCTAATAAAGTGCAAGTCTGATCATTTCGAACATGATACTCACTCAAAATAAATAAATAAACTCCAATGGCTTTCTATTACCTCAAAATATAAAATCCTATGTTTGTCTTTTAAAGGCCTTCATAATTTGATCCCTTTCTACCTTTCTAGGGTTCTTACACTTTCCCTTCCATATACTATATGATCCAGCAACACTCCACTATTCCTCAAACAGGACCCTCCATCTCTGCGCTCTATGCTTTTTCATTGGCTAACTCCCCCATCCTTGTAATACTCTCCTACCTTCTCCTCTCCTCCTATTTTCCTTCAAATCTCAGCTCAAATTCCACCCTCTGAAGAGGCCTCTCTAGGTGGACCTTTCACCCACATACATGCATCTACTACCTACCCCCTAAGATTATCTTCCATTCATTCTCTGTGTGTATATGTATATATGTTGTCGACCACTAGAAAACGTTTGGTTAAAGAGACAAACAGATAGTAATATAAAAATTACATTATTTATTCCTTATTATTCCCTTAAGACTAGCATTACCTGCTCGAGGAGTACAGGACTAAAGTACTGACTGATGAACAGAGAAATCACAAGACTCTTTACACATTTCAGAACCATCCCAGTTCAGGATGACTCTGTCACAAAACTTTATGACTTCCATTTGTTATCATCTATACAGAGTTCCTTGGTTGTAAATGCAAATTGACAACGACCAGAGCAGCATCTATTTACATTTTACAGTCTCAGGATGTCTGTTTTGCTCTCATGTGGAGTAAGTACCAAGATAAGGGAAATCTCACCTCTGGTCTTTGAAGTTACAGACGAAGGGAAAGGCATTTTTAATCAGAGCAATTTGTTTGATTAAATCAGAGTCTGGCTAAAATATGATATTAAAAGATTATCAATGTATATATAATCTATATATTTTATCTTGTATGTAGTTGTTTTAATATTGTTTCCCCTATTAAATGGTCAGCTACTTGAAGGCAGGTACCAGTATTTGCCTTTCTTTGTATCTCCAGATCTCAGCACAATGCTTAAAAAATGCTTGTTGACGAATTTGCCACAGGAACACTAATGAGAAAAATCTTATTGTTTCAATATTTTACAAATATGAATACTATTGCTTTAATATTTGAGAATACACTGTGGAGGAGGCACTACATTTATATATTTACACTCCATATACTGAAGGATGGCATCTACATTTTAAGTCACATATACATGTAAATGATTTGTAGGATTCTTTTCCTACAGGTAACACTTCAGAAATTTTTTAAAATCTTTTTCAGTTTTTTCTTTAATTTGAGAGTAGTCTTGGAATTTCAATTTTCATATTAGAATCAAATATATAAATATATCTGAGGCCTAAGGGCAAAGTCCAGAAAGTAATAGTGACTAAAAGTAGAAACTACAACCATACCTGAGAAAGAGAACCCATTAAATTTTAACATTAATTAATTTGACAAGTGTCTTAACACCTATGAAATAAGGTCACTCCTGAAACCAGAAAATACTAGGTTCAAAGCCGTCTTCTGACACATACTAGCCTTGGGCAAGTAACTCAGCCTCTAAATTACCCTCCAGGGACATCTCTAAGATTGTAAATTGCCCAGGAATTTCCTAATTCACTACTCATCAGGTTCAACCAGTTTTTGAACCAAAAACTCCCTCAACAACATGTCTAAGAAGTGGTCATCCAGACTTTGTTTGCATGCCTCAGTGTGAGCCAATGATACAGTCCTTTCACCTTTTGATGAATTATCTAATTATTAGGAAATTTCTCCTCATTTCAAGTTTAAATTTGACTCTTTGCAACTTACCTATTGCTTCTAGTTCTGCCCTGTGGCATTAATGGAACAAATATAATCTCTCTTCTACAGCCATCTAGATAGCCTTGAAACCAATAGCTATCAGGTCACCTCTAAAGGTTATCTTCTTTTGACTAATAGTTCCCCAGACCTTTCAGCCAGTTCTCATAATGCATACACTGAAGGCTCTTCACCATACTTATGATATCATATCAGTTCATCTTTTCTAAAATATGCCCAATTTCAAATGTGATCTGACCAAGGCAGAGTACAATGGAACTATCATATCCCCAGTCTTGAACACTAATGCCTTTCAATTAATCCCCTGAGACTGCATTGGCCTTGCAAAGCAAGATTTCAAAAAATACTCTTGTCATACAAATTTGACTGTATTTTACACTACACCTTCAGCCCTAGGTTTTTGTTTGTTTTAGGGAAAAAATTTAAGAGGTCATGAGGGACTTCAGAAATTAGACAGCAGAATGATATTCTCAGATAAGTTCCTACAACAGTAGAGAAAGAGATCTCTAGTTTATACACAGGAAAGTCATTCTATGGACTTCCCATTTTGATGAGAGTTTAGTGTTAAGTTGGGCTCTACATTCTGTAAAATGGACAAGCAGGATATTTACCCCCTGTCAGAATCCTAAGTCATTAACTTTGTCTCTCCTCAAATTAATCCTATATTTACTTATCTGTATAAATGGTGTATGCTCTTTGAGGACAAGGACTGATTTATTTTTGTCTTTGTATTTTCCTACTGTGCCTAATATGCAAAAGCAGAGGCACACCATCTTGCACATGGAAGACCATAAAATAAACAAGTAAGAAATTTAAAAAGTGAATAGAAATATGGAACAGAGGGGGCGGAGTCAAGATGGTGGCATAGAAACAGGAAATTTGGAAGTGTTAGATACGATAGACCTCTGGAGAAAATTAAATGAGGATAGAAAGGAATATACATTTTTCTCAGCAGTACATAACACCTACACAAAAATTGACCAGGTATTAGAGCATAAAAAAACTCACAATCAAATGCAGAAAGGCAGAAATATTAAATGCATCCTTTTCAGATCATGATGCAGTAAAAATTACATGTAAGAAAGAGCCATGGGAAGATAGAGTAAAAATCAATTGGAAACTAAATAATCTTATACTAAAGAACGAGTGGGCCTGGAGTGGCTAGGTGGCACAGTGAATAGAGCACCAGCCCTGGAGTCAGGAGGACCTGAGTTCAAATTTGGCCTAAGACACTTAACACTTACTAGCCCTGTGACCTTGGGCCAGTCACTTAACCCCGATTGTCCTACCTTCCCCCCTCCAAAAAGCAAAAATAATAAACAAGCAAAAAAAAAGAATGAGTGGGTCAAACAAGAAAGCATAGAAAAAATAAAAAATTTCATTAAAGAAAATGAAAATGAGACAACATACCAAAATATATGGAATGCAGCCAAAGCAATACTTCAGGGAAATGTTATATTTCTAAATGTTTACATAAATAAAACAAAGGAAGAGCAGATCAATGAAGTGGGCATGCAAAAAAGAACAAATTGAAAATTCCCTAAATTCCAAATTAGAAGTTCTAAAAATCAAAGGAGAGATTAATAAAATTAAAAGAAAACTATTAAACTAATAAATAAAACTGAGAGCTGGCTTTACAAAAAAAAACACAATAAAATAAACCTTTGATTAATTTGATTTAGAAAACAAGAAAACCCAACTACCAGTATCAAAAATTAAAAGGGTAAATTAATTATCAATGAAGAGAAAATTAAAGCAATAATTAGGAGCTATTTTGCCCAACTGTATGCCAACAAATCTGACAATCTAAATAAAATAGATGAACATTTACAAAAATATAAATTGCCCAGATTAACAGAAAAGGAAACAAAATATTTAAATAACCCCATTTTAGAAAAAGAAACTGAACTCCCTAAGAAAAGACCTCCAAGGGAAAAGGACCTACATGTACAAAAATATTTATTGCAGCTCTTTTTGTGCTGGCCAAGAATTGGAAATTGAGGAGCAGCTAGGTCGTGCAATGAATAGAGCACTGGTCCTGGAATCAGTAGGACCTGAGTTCAAATCTAGCCTCAGACACATAACACTTACTAGCTGTGTGACCTGGGGCAAGTCACTTAACCTCAATTGTCCTGCTTTCCGCCTTCCAAAAAGCAAAAACATCCCAAACAAACAAACAAAAAAAAAAGAAATGGAAATTAAGGAGATACCCATCAATTGGTGAATGGCTGAACAAGTTGTGGTATATGAATGTAATGGAATACTATTTTTCCCTAAGAGATAATCAACAAGCAGATTTCAGAAAAACCTGGAAAGACCTACATGAACTGATACTGAATGAAATGGGCAGAACAAGGAAAACATTGTACACAGTAACAGTAACATTGTACAATGACAAACTTTGATAGACTTAGTTCTTCTCAGGAATCCTATCCACATCCAGGGAAAGAACTATGGACTTTGCATGCAGATCGAAGTATACTATTTTCTCTTTTTTTTCTTTATCATGGTTTTTCCCTTTTGTTCTGATTTTTCTTTCACAATATGACTAATGTGGAAATATGTTCAATAAGATTGTACGTATATAGCCTATATCAGATTACATGCCATCTTGGCAAATTTAGAACTCAAAATCTTAAAAATGTGAATGTTAAAATGTTGAATGTTGAAAACTCAGAATAAATAAATTAATTTTTTGAAAAAAAGAAAGAAAAGAAGAAAAAATTCCCAAGGTCAGATGGATTTGCAAGTGAATTCTACCAAACATTTAGAGAACAATTAATTTCAATACTATATAAACTATTTGGGGAAAAAAGGCAAAGAAGGAGTTCTACAAAATTCCTTTTATGGCACAAATTGAGTGCTGATACCTAAACCAGGAAGGGCCAAAACAGAGAAAGAAAATTATAGACCAATTTCTCTAATGAATATTGATGCAAAAATTAAATAAAATGTTAGTAAAGATATTAAGGGAATTTATCATGAGGATAATATGCTATAACCAGGTGAGATTTATACCAGAAATGCAGGATGGTTTAATATTAGGAAAATTATTAGAATAATTGACCATATGAATAACAAAACCAACAGAAATCATATCATTATCTCAATAGATGCAGAAAAAGCTTTTGACAATATACAGCACTCATTCCTATTAAAAATACTGGGGGGGGGGGGGCAGAGCCAAGAAGGCAAAGTAAAAGCAGAGACTTGCTTGAGATCTCCCCCAAACCCCTCCAAATATCTGTAAAAAAACCCAAATTCTAGAGTAATAGAACCCATAAAATGGAAGAATAAAACACATTTCTAGCCAAAGACAACCTGGAAGGTCAACAGGAAAAGTCTGTTTTGCAGTCTGAAAGAAGAGTGTAGTACAGTGAGCACCATACCAGCACAGATGGGCCAGAACATGTCTCAAAGGACTGAATCACTGGAAGCTATGGTATTTTCCAGACTTCTCAACTCACAAACACCAAAGACAACTTAGAAGGTCAGTAGAGAAGGTCTGTCAGACCTGGGTGAGAAAGGAGCACAGTCTGGCTCCTAGCCCTGGGGCAGCAGCAGCAGCAGAGACAGCAATGGAGGAAGCAGCTGCTTCTGGAGCTCTCAGTCCACAGACAGTGGGGGGATCAAACAGCTGATCAGAGGGGGATTGCAGAGATGTCTTTGCTGGTGCCGAAGCAGAATTCTCTTGCTTTGCCCATACTTGGATCTGGGGCACAGTCCTGGGTGGCGGTCTTGGGGAGAGGAGTATTGACGTGGCAGAACTTATGGTGGTGGTGAAGAGGGAATCTTCCGTACAGTTCCAAGGCAGAAAAGAGTACTTGTGGTCACTCACAGACCATAGCACAGGCCAGGAGAGGAGTAAACACCTCTCCTTTGAACATACCACCTCAGAAGAACTGAAAATTCACAAGTCCCTAGAATTATCTCTGAAAACAACTGTACAAAACCCCTGGACAGTTTGACCACCACCCTGGAAGCAGAGTGTTACCTTAAGAGAGAGCTAAAAAGTCAAGTAATTGACTGGGAAAATGAGAAAAAAGCAGCAGAAAAAATCAGACTATAAAATCTTACTTTGGGTGACAAGGAAGATCAAAACATACAACCAGAAGACAACAGTCATACCTCCTACATCCAAAGCCTCCAAGAAAAATATGAATTGGTTGCAGGCCATGAAAGAACTCAAAAAGGATTTTGAAAATCAAGTAAGAGAAGTGGAAGAAAAATTGGGAAGAGAAATGAGAGTGATACAAGAAAATCATGAAAAATGAGTCAACACCTTGTTAAAGGAGACCCTCCAAAAAAATGCCGAAGAAAATAACACCTTAAAAAATAGACTTACCCAAATAATAAAATAGATCCAAAAAGTCAATAAGGAGAAGAATGCCTGAAAAGCAAAATGGGCCAAATGGAAAAGGAGATCCAAAAGCTTACTGAAGAAAATCATTCCTTAAAAATTAGAATGGAGCAAATGAAAGCTAATGACTTTATGAGAAATCAAGAAATTATAAAACCAAACCAAAAGAATGAAAAAATAGAAGACAATGTGAAATATCTCACTGGAAAAACAACTGACCTGGAAAATAGATCCAAGAGAGATCATTTAAAAATTAATGGACTACCTGAAAGCCATGATCAAAAATAGAATCTAGACATCATCTTTCAAGAAATTATCAAGGAAAACTGCCCTGATATTCTAGAACCAGACGCTAAAATAGAAATTGAAAGAATCCACTGATCACTGCCTGAAAGAGATTCCCAAAGGAAAATTCCTAGGAATATTGTAGCCAAATTCCAGAGTTCCCAGGTCAAGGAGAAAATATTGCAAGCAGTCAAAAAGAAACAATTTCAGTATTGTGGAAACACAATCAAGATGACACAAAATTTAGCAGCTTCTATATTATGGGATCAGAGGGCTTGGAATATGATATTCTGGAGGTCAAAGGAGTTAGGATCAAAACCAAGAATGACCCACCCAGCAAAATAGTATAATCTTTCAGGGAAAAAAATGGATATTCATTGAAATAGAGGACTTTCAAGCATTCTTGATGAAAAGACCAGAGCTGAATAGAAAATTTAACTTTCAAATAAAAGAATCAAGAGAAGCATGAAAAGGTAAACAGGAAAGAGAAATCATAAAAGAACTTATCAAAGTTGAACTTTTTAAATTCCTACATGGAATGATGATATTTGTAACTCATGAGACCCTTCTCAGTTTTAGGGTAATTGGAGGGGATAGTATGTGTGTGTGTATGTGTGTGTGTGTGTGTGTGTGTGTGTAGACAGAGGGCACAGGGTGGGTTGAATATGAAGGAATGATATCTAAAAAAATTACATTAAGAGATGAGAGAGAGAATTGTACTGGGAGGAGAAAAGGAGCAGTAGAATGGGGTGAATTATCTCACATAAAAGAGGCAAGAAAAAGCTTTTACAATGGAAGGGAAGAGGAGGGAGGTGAGAGGGAATGAGAGAACCTTACTCTTATTGGATTTGGCTTAAGGAAGGAATAACATACACCCTCAATTAGGTATGAAAATCTATCTTACCCTACAAGAAAGTAGGGGGCAAAGAGATAAGGCTGGGGATGATAGAAGGGAGGGCAAAAGGGAGGAGGAGGTAATCAGAAACAAACACTTTTGAGGAGGGAAAGACCAAAGGAGAGAATAGAATAAATGGGGGGTGGGATAGGATGAGGGAAATATAGTTAGTCTTTCGCAACATGACTGTTATGGAAGTGTTTTGCATGACTGCATGAGTATGACCTATATCAAATTACTTGCATTCTCAATGAGGGTAGGTGGGGAGAAAGGAAGGAGAGAATATGGAACTCATAGTTTTAAAAACAAAGTTAAAAATTGTTTTTATATGCAACTGGACAATAAGATATATAGGCTATGGGGTATAGAAATCTATCTTGCCCTACAGGTAAATAGGAAGAAAGGGGATAAAATAAGAGGGGGAGTGATAGAAGGGAGGGAACATTGGGGGAAGGAGTAAGCAGAATGCACACCATCTTGGGGTGGGGGGGTAAAGGGGAAATGGGAAGAAAATTTGGAACTCAAAATCTTGTGGAAGTGAATTTTGTAAACTAAAAATAAATTAATTTAAAAATATACTAGAGAGTATAGGAATAAATGGAACTTTCCTTAAAATGATAAGTAGTGTCTATCTAAAACCATCAGCAAGCATTATCTATAATGGGGATAAACTAGAAGCCTTCCCAATAAGATAAGGGGTGAAACAACAATGCCCATCATCACAATTATTATTCAATATTGTACTAGAAATGTTAGCCTTAGCAATAAAAGAAAAAAATAAATTTAAGGAATTAGACTAGGTAATGAGGAAACAAAGCTACCACTCTTTGAAGATGATATGAGGGTATGCTCTTTTTCTTTTTGAGGGGTGAATTCATGGCCATTGGGGTTAAATGATTTACCCAAGGTCACACAGCTAATTAAGTGTCACATGTCTGAGGCTGGATTTGAACTCAGGTTCTCCTGACTTCAGGGCTGTTACTGTATTCACTGCACCACCTAGCTGCCCCTGATATGATGGTATACTTAAGGAATACCAGAGAAACAATTAAAAAACTACTTGAAATAATTAACTACTTCAGCAAAGTTGCACACAAATCATCAGCATTTCTATATATTACCAACAAAGCTCAGCCAAAAGAGATAAAAAAAAAAAAGAATTTGCATTTAAAATAACTGTAGACAATATAAAATATTTGGGAGTCTACTTTCCAAGACAAACCCAGGAATTATATGAACACAATTGCAAGACACTTTTCACAGAAACAAAGTCAGATCTAAACAACTGGAAAAATATTTGTTTAAGGGTAGGCTAAGTTAACATAATAAAAATTCTGCCTAAATTAATTTACTTATTCAGTGCCATACCAATAAAACTACCAAAAATTATTTTATAGAGATAGAAAAAATAATAACAAAATTCATCTGGAAGAACCAAAAGTCATGAATATCAAGAGAATTAATGAAAAAATGTAAAGGAAGGTGGCCTAGTCATACTATATCTAAAACTATGTTATAAAGCAACAATCATCAAAACTAGTTGGTACTTGCTTAGAAATAGAGTGGAAGATCATTGGAATAGATTAGGTACATAAGACACAGTAGTAAATGATTATAGTAATCTACTGCTTGATAAACTCAAAGACTTAAGCTTCTGGGATAAGAACTCACTAATTGGCAAAAAGTGCTGGGAAAACTGGAAAATAGTATGGTAGAAACCAGGCACAGACTAACATCTCACACCATATATCAAGATAAGGTCAAAATAAGTACATGATTTAGACATAAAGAATGATGCCATAAGCAAATTAGGAGAACAAGGAATAGTTTACCTGTCAAATCTACAGAGAAAGGAAGACTTTATAACCAAACAAATGATAGAAAACATTATAAAATGCAAAATGGTTAATTTTGATTTCATTAAATTAAAAAGGTTTTGCACAAACAAAACCAATGCAACCAAGATTAGAAAGAAACCAGAAAAATGGGAAACAATTTCTACAGCAAGTATTTCTGACAAAAGCCTCATTTCTCAAATATACACAGAACTTAGTCAAATTTATAAGAACAAATCATTTCCCAGTTGACAATTGCTTAAAGGATATGAATAGGCAGTCTTCATAATGAAGAAATTAAAGCTATCCATAGTCATACGAAAAAATGTTCTAGATCAATATCGATTGAAGAAATGCAAATTAAAACAACTCTGAGGTACCACCTCACACCTATCAGAGTGGCTAAAATAACAAAATGGGAAAATTATAAACGTTGGAGAAGTTTTGGGAAAATTGTGACACTAACTCATTTTTGGTGAAGTTGCAAACTGATCCAACCATTCTGGAGAGCAATTTGGAAATATGCCCAAACTGTGCATGCCCTTTGATCCAGCAATACCACTACTAGGTCTGTATCCCAAAGAGATAATAAAAAAGGGAAAAGAACTTATATATAGAAAAATATTTTATAGCAACTCTTTTTGTGGTGGAAAGTAATTGGAAGTTGAGGGAGTGCTCATCAACTGGGCAATAGCTAAACAAGTTGTGGTATATGAATGTAATGGAATAGTATTGTGCTATAAGAAATGACGAGCAGGCAGATTTCAGAAAAAAAACCTGGACTTAGATGAACTGATGCTGAGTGAAGTGAGCAGAACCAGAAGAACATTGTATGTAGTAACAGCAACATTGTGCAATGATAAACTATGATTGACTTAGCTCTTTTCAGCAATAAAATGATCCAAGAAAATTCCAAAACACTCATGATGGAAAATGCTATCCACATCCAGAGAAAGAACTAAAGAGTATGAATGCAGATTGAAGCATACTATTTTCTCTTTCATTATTTATTTATTTATTTTTGCTTTGTGGCTTTTCCCTTTTGTTCTGTTTCTTTTACAACATAACTAATATGGAAATATGTTTATGTGACTGCACATGTATAAACTATATCAGATTGCTTGCCATCTTGGGGAGGAATGATAGAAGGAAAGGAGGGAGGGAGAAAAAATTTGAAATTCAAAATCTTATAAAAAATGAATATTGAAAACTATCTTTACATGTAATTGAAAAAAATAAAATACTACTTACCAAAAAAAGAAAAAAAAGATTCTCAGCTGAGAGAGTGAGGTGAGGTGGAGTCATAGGGGATTTCAGATGGAATGAAAAGGTTTGGAAGAGCTTCTGTGGTTGATAGTAAGTTGATTAAGGAAATGTAGAAAGACTGCCTAATAACAATGAAGATCTAGTTCAGTTTATGTAACATAAATTGGTAGCTGACCCAGTGTATCAGCAAGCACCCTAGCATACCCAGGACGGCTGCTAGCACAGGTTCTTAGATCTGCTTTTCTAAAGGAAAGCAACTCAAAATGCATTAACAATCTTACTTTAATCAATCAAACATATATCATTTACCTAGTTCAGGGAAAAAGTCAGCACCCTGAACTTCAGAGAATACAAACAGAAGTTACAAGCAGACAAAGAAACAGATCAGCAGACAGGCTTCCAGCCGTCTGACCATTATGTCCATACCTAGTTAGTTACCAGAGAGGAAAGCACCAATATTTGGGTTTTCAAAGGAGGTGGGAGGGTTTCAACGGCTTCCCAGAGTCTCATCTGGCCAAATCACACAACTCTTTCCAAAGTGAGCCCCAAAGCAAAAACTCACATCAGGGTATATATAGCTTTCTCCTGGATCAGAGAATGTCACAACCCTCTTGATCCACTGCCCAATCACAAATGTGTGAGGGTTCCTGAAAAACAAGCTTCCTGCCACAGGCTCCATGTGACCACATTTAGCCTATTGGGGGCAGAGTATATTTTGAAATCAGGGAAGGTTCACTTAAGCTGGGAGGGAGAATTAGAGCTAAGCAACACAGTAGATAGAATATTGGACTTGGAGTCAGAAAGACTCATCTTTCTGAGTTCAAATCTGGCCTCAGACATTTACCAGCTGTGTATTCCTGGGCAAATAACTTAACCTTGTTTGCCTCAGTTTCCTCATCTATAAAAGGAGCTGGAGTAAGAAATGGCAAACCACTCTAGTATCTTTGCCAAGAAAACCCCGAGCATACTCATGAAGAGTGAAACACAACTGAAAAAATGACTAAAGAACAACAGATTAAAAAAGAAATTAGTTGGGGGGTGGGGGGCCCTAGGTGGTGCAGTGAATAGAGCACCAGCTCTGGAGTCAGGAGGACCTGAGTTCAAATCCAGCCTCAGACACTTAACACTTACTACTCACATGACCTTGGGCAAGTCACTTAACCCCAATTGCCCTGCTTTCCCCCCTCTAAAAAGCAAAAAAGAAAAAAAAGAAGAAAAGATTAGTTCTAAGCAAAATAAATTCTAGTGATGTACAAAAATATTTATAGCTCTTTTTGAGGTGGCAAAAAAATGGGAATCTGAGAGAGTGCCCACAATTGGGGAATGGATGAAGAAGTGATAGACTATATAAATGTGATAGAATACTATTATTCTGAGCTCTTAGATCTAAATAACCAATTAGGATTCCAGAGGACTAATGATAAAGAGGTAAAGGACTCAGAATGCAGATTGAGACTGTTTGGGATGAAAAATATCCTTCATCCTTAATTTAGTGAAAAGAAATAAAAACAGAGATCTCTTAGGATAAGAACAGGACTTTATTCTCTTCCCCGGGAGAAGAGAGCGGTCTTCCCCATGACTCATCATGGAGAAGAGGCCAGTTACAAAAGATAGTGCTGGAATTTATAGCCTAACTTAGTCAAGACCCCTCCCTAACTGTTTCCCCTCTCATTGGTGGAGAGGCACACTTCACCAAATACTTCCCCAACTAGGACAGCAAGGAAAGATAAGGGGAGGGTCCCACCAAGGCGGGAAAACAGACAAAGGAACATGAAAGTGATTGACAGAAGCAATTTGAAAAGTTAACCAGCCCAAACTGAGAAGTTTTCACTCATCCCATACAGAGACATATATTTTTTAGGACATGACCATGTGGAAATTTTTGATTGACTATGTTTGTAATGGGTTTTGTTTTTCTTGTTTGAAGTGGGGCTTAGGGTGGGTGAGGACAATTAGAAGGTAAATCTTGGCCCTTTGAAACAATATATGCATATATAGAAGAAAACTTCAAAACTCTGATCAACACAATGACTAACTACAGTTCCTCATGACGAAACTGACTCATGGTGAAACATGCTGCCCACCTCCTAACTGAGAGGTGATGGACTCTGAGTGAAGATAGGTATATTTAAGACATGATCAATGTGAAAATTTGTTTTACTTGACTATACATGTTTGTAATAGGGATTTTTATTTTTCCTGCTTTCTCAAGTGAGGATTGGGGAAAGGAATTAGGACAAAGAGAAGACTAATTTTTGTTTGAAAATAAAATTTAATTAAAAAAAAAAGTATATGAACATCTTGAAGTGGGAATGAGGAATAGATTATGAAAAATGAATAGGCTGAGAAAGTACAAAGTTAAGGTATTTGAGGAATTATCAATGTGTATGTTGAAGTCTCCTAGTATGAGGGCATGAATTGGAGACAAAAGAATGTATGAGTTAGAGAAGTTAACCTTGAAGATGGGAGGTCTGTAGATAACAGCTACTAGGATTTTCAATTGACAATAGATATGGATTGTATGGAGCTCAAAGGAGGAGAGGTTACTCAGTCAGGGTAGTAAGAGTAAAACCTGGAAGTGGCAGTGGAGAGCAAGGAGTATTCCAAGTCTTCCACCTTTACCAGTCATTGGAAAGAGTTAAAGTGCAGCAAGTACTGGAAAGGAGAGTCAAGTCTCAGTCTGAGCCAGAATGTGGAAGGAATAGGAAAGGAAAATATTTAAGATGAAAACAAGTTTGAAGAAGTTACCCATAAAGAGGGTTAGGGTTGCTCTGGAGACCCCAAAATACCAACATGCCAGGTCCTGCTGAAAGAATTTGACTCAAATCTTCTCTCAGCCAAAGAAAAGTAAAGTTTATTGAAAGTTCATTAAAAGTTCACCATATGGGATAGACTCTTCAGGAGCCTAGGTATCTATAAGGCTTGCATTGGGCAAGCAGGCAAAATAAGTCTGTGCTAGGGCATTCTATGGCCTCTCACACCACATAGAGGGAAGACAGGGTCATACGTACAGAGGAATCTAGGGGTGGTCTAGAGGAGGAGTTTGGGGAGGGTCTTCAGGAGGAGTCAATGAAGTCAGACTCCAGTAATGGGTTGGGGAGGGTTTTCAGGAGGAGTTAATGAGGTCAAAGCAAGAGTGGATTGATATTTTGATAGGCTCAAGGGTGGGAGCAGATGAACAATGGAGGGCCAGGCTAGTAACCGAGGTTTGGGCCCGGCCACAATGAAAAATTTATGGCCTCTGCAAATGTCTCATCTAGTGGGAAGATTTAATTAGACTTCAAGAGGTTTCCCAGAGCCTGTACCTCATCATAGATAAGGCATTCCAGAGGGTACAGTGGAAGGGATAGGTAGAGTTTGTCTGAGAATTTGGGGTAGGTAGATAGAGGGGCATGAGAATAAGGAATTTCATATTGGAGAATGGGTTTGGATGATGACCTACAGGGGTTCAGAAGCACTGGATTGTGAAAGGGCTGTTAATCATTAAGGGAAGAAGTTAGATTTTCAAAGTCAATAACGTGTGGGTGGAGGCCTTTCACAGCCTTGGGCAATCTAGGCAAGAGGGATAAGAACTCAGAGCAGGAAGGATTCATGACTCCTCAGCAAAGAAGATATAGTTTGTGACCTAGGAAAACAACTTCTCACTTTCATTGAGTTAGCAGTATGCAAAAATTACTTTGTATTTAGTATGTATATATTTTGTACTTATCTTTCAACATACATTCATGTCAACCTCTCCTCTCTCTTTTCTGGGTATTCATGCACTACTCTCTCCTAGTTCTCTTGTCTGATCACTAATCTCCTTTTCTTGTGTTTGTCCTTCATTTTCTCAAGAGTAACATGATATCAGGGAGATGATGGCATGACTTGCAGCTGACTTGGATGTGAGTGAGGGAGGGCTGTGCAAGGTCACCAGCCTCACTTTCTTCCAACCTGAAAAGACCTTGGCCTACAAGAGCCAAGGTTTCCTAATGCATCCTGGGTCATCTCCAGTGGTCCTGATGAATATCTGCCCACTGGACTCAGATGCCTCTGGAGGAGAAAGTGAGGCTGGTGAACTTGCACATCCCTCCTGAACTCAAATTCAAATCAACCGCAAGTCACTTCATCGTCATCATTTCCCTGATATCATGGTCCTCCACGAGAACAAGGACAAACACAACTTGTGAGTAGCCTCTCCTCTCCTCTCTTCTCCTTTCCGTCCTTACCTGGCGGTGCTCTGCCCAGGGGACAGTACATTTTGATGGTCAAAAGCTGCCTTTTTTCCTTTGGGTTTGATGAGGTGCAGGCTCTGGGACCCCCCTTGAGCTCTCCCTGAATCTTTGAGGTACAGGCTCTGGGAAACCCCTTAAAGCCTAATTGAATCTTCCCATTTGATGAGGCATTTTCAGAGGCCATAAGTATTTCATTGTGGCCCAAACCTCTGTTACTAGCCTGGCCCTCCATTGTCCATCTGCTTCCCACCCTTGAGCCTATCAAAATATCAATCCACTCTCGCATTGATCTCATTAACTTCTCCTGAAGACCCTCCCCAAACTCCTCCTCTAGACCACCCCTAGATTCCTCTGTATATAAGACCCCATCTTCCCTCCATGTGGTGTGAGAGCATCACAGAAGGCCCTAGCACAGACTTGCTCTGTGAGAGCGCCATAGAGTTTTCTAGCACAGACTTACTCTGTGTCCAATACAAGCAAACTTATAATAAACTTTGCTTTTCTTTGGCAGAGAAGACTTGAGTGGAATTC
>CM053589.1:42711562-42726133 GCA_028646515.1 Pseudochirops corinnae | reverse complement strand
CAGTTGATATTAAAAATGTATGGCCCTTTAAGCACTTAACCACTCCCAGACTCCTCCCTAATCCTACCTTTGCCCACCTAGTTAGTATAATGAGCCTGTGACTGTCAGTTTTATGCCTTTAAAACAGCACCTCTATCCCCCAGCACCTTGCAGGTCTTTTTTCAAATCTCCCCCCCCCCCAAAAAGCGTAACTTTCTAACTCTGCCTTAAATCCCTTTCAGCTTGCAGCCCTTGCCTCAGTGAAACAATAAACTTTTATGATTCTACCAACGGAGGGCTGGGTCCAGTAAATTCTTTTTCTGACAACGAACCTAGAACGGATTTCATTAGAAATCCCACACCCCTTCTCCCTCATCATTTGTATTTACTTTTATGTTCTTTCTCCTGATAGAATGTAAACTTCTTGTGGGACAAGACGGTTTTGTTTTTGGCTTTAAATCTCCAACTCTTAAAAAAAAATGCCTGGTCCATAAGCAGTCAGTTAATAAATGCTTGGTGAACCTAGACATCATCAATGACAAAAATCTTTGGTTATGTCTAGGTTTCCCAGATACATATTTGCCTTTATTCTTCTTCAAATATCCTTAGACTGCAGCCCTATGATTAATCTTTAAAGCAATTCATCCTTTGCATGCTTTCTCAGGTGTCAGCAGAGTGCAAACAGCATTTCCTGTTGTGCATGAATATTGAGGACTTGGAATGTCATAGATACTTAATTGAAAAGTTTCTTAGAGACTTCTGGAAGGGAGACATGGCACATGGTAAATTCACTGTTAAGCCTGGGAGAAGGGTCTGTCAGGTGATTTCATTGAAATAGAGATCTCTGCTTCCGAAAGTTCGGGGTTCTCAAGTCAATCTCCATCTACTCTTATGGAGTTGCCTGGGGGCTCTGAAAAGCTTTAAGTTACTTACTGGCCAAGATGATCAACCTGTAAGTGTCCAGAAGTTGAATTTGAACCCAAATTTTATGAACTCCAAGGTTAAGTTCTCAATCAACTACTCAAGCAACCTCTCGTACAATTTATTAAATACTGCAAAATACATATTGTGTACATTCCAAGTTATTTGTTGGGAGATAGAGGGGGAAGAACAGAAGGCGATAAAAAAATGCCTTGAGGGACGGCTAGGTGGAGCAGTGAATAGAGCACTAGGCCCTGGAGTCAGGAGGACCTGAATTCAAATACGGCCTCAGATACTTGACACACACTAGCCGTGTGATTTTGGGCAAGTCACTTAACCCCAATTGCCTTCCAAAGAGCAAAAAAAAAAAAAAATACCTTGAGCGGTTTTTTTTTTTGGAAGGGGGGAAAGGGAGGGGTAAAGAAGAACTAGGAAGACGTCAAAGGGTCTCTAAGGACTCTGCCTAGAACTGGGGCTAGGTGGGGGGGCCGGAGTCAGGCCAGGGAGTACCAGGAGAGGATTCAGAAGGGGAGGAAGGCGGGGACACCTGTAGTAGAGGTGCTGAAAACAGAATTCGCCGACATCTGCCTACACCAGGTTCTACTTAAACGAAACTCCAACCTGAAGAAAGCCAGTGCCTCATACGGAGGATGTTCTTCCAAGAACCGCCTTTCCCCGAACCTCTAGCCCCTTCCCTCTAGGTTCCTTCCGTCTTTTCTTTTTTTCCAGGTAGACTCTTCTTCGTCCCGTCCTCGCTTCCCTCTCCCCGCCCCCACCCCTTCCTTGTGCATTGTTCGCGCTAGCGTTTTTAAATAAAGCTTTTGGCAGAGCCTGGAAGCCTAAATGAGAGGATAGCGGTGACCGAATGCGCGAGCGCAGGCGTGGTGGCTCGCGCATGCGTGGCGGCGGCGGCGGCGGCGGCGGCGGCGGCGGCGGGACCCGGCGGGGAGAGAGGGTCCGGGAGCTGGCCACCGGACCCCACTGGGAGGCCAGGGCCGGGGGTGGTGAGGCCCTCCTCACCAGGGCCTCGGTGGCGCGATGGAGTAAAGGAAGTCGAGTGTGAGTACTGAGGGGCCGGACCGGGTCGGGTGGGCTAGCTGGGGGAGCGGGCCGGGGCCCTTCTCCCCTTGGGGGGCTTGTTAGTCTCCAGTATCCCCGCCTACCTCCAGCCCAGCCGGGCCCACCGGGGCCTGCCTCCGAGGTTTGGATTTTCTGAAGTACTGTGCTGGCAAGGGAGCCCCCATAGGATTGGCTCTGGGGGACCTCTGAGGCTTTGCTTCTCCTGGAAACCCAGAGGGTCCCCAAAGAGCTTCTGTTTTCCCTTCTGTCATAGAGCTAAGAGAGGGGAATCTGTTCGTTTAGGGTCATGACATCAAAGATTGAGCCCTGGAAGGGACTTAGAGGTCATCTAGTCCGACCTTCCTCATTTTACAGCGCCCCAGATATTAAAGGATTGGTTTAAGTGGCAAGAATTGGGACTCAGGTGCAGGTCCTGAAACGCCGAATCCACTATGCACCAGGTGGCTATCCATATGCATCTGTATCCCAATGCTCTCATTACCCTGGATCTCAGTCTGTCTTTCGAGGAGTAATTCCGGTCAGTATTTTGCACCTCGCTTTTATACTTACCTTAGAATAGTTTAGCCACAGTTTCGTTTTCGGGTTGAGCTTCCTGGTTTGGAGATTTCACGAGAGTCTGCATTTTCGAAATGTCCACATAAATAAGTTTCCCTAACACTTAAATTTTAGTAAACTAATTATAAGAATTAGAATGGCTATGTTGGCAAGAACAGCATAAAGAAGTTTAAAAAAGAAAACACATCCAGTGTAAAATCTTTCCTCCAAAAGGGATTGTTTGGCTAGGACTTGAACATATCTGTGCAAAATGAAATTATGAAAGTAGTGGACTTCTAAATAGAGATACTTATATGTAGTTTTTCAGTCTAGTCTCTTTTTGGTTTTAGCATCGTAACCTTGTTGAAACTTTGATTTTGCTTGATTCTTAGGCTATTCTGGGTTATTATAACAATGAGGTTACATTGCAAAGGTAAAAAGTAGGGATACCCTTGACTCAGATTTCCCATTTTGCTCTTTCCTTTTTGAACTGCTTAATTCTGAACCTGGTTAATTGTGAGACTTGCTATGATAAGCTGTGAATAATGTGGAACTTGGATACACTATTGTTTATTAAATATTACTTTTGTTTTTAATGAAACAGAGCTAAGGGAGTTTTTCTCTCCTCTACTCCCCTCTAGTTCTTGTGGATCCATCTTATCTTTGTTTTTGGTTGGGAAGGTTCATTTTGTGCCCCCATGGCTCTGCTTGTATTCCCAGTATTTAACACTTCTAAGCCCTTTTTCCAAGTCATAAATGCTTTTTCTTTGAAATGATTTAGGTTAAGAATGGGATAAACTAATATAGACTATAAATAGAACCAAGAAAACAATGTATTTCTTCATCTGTAAAGTGAGGGACTCCAACTAGATGGCATCTGAAGTTCCTTACAGCTAGATCTAGTTAGTTCCATGATCCTTTTTTTTTCCATTATGACAATGACTGCTGTGTGAAAGGAACAATGAAACAAAACAGAACTCTGTGTAATTATTTTTAAAACATTTTATCCAAACACTGAACAATATAGCAATAAAATTTGCCACAGTTTGCTCCCGGCTCTGGCAGCTCATGGAATTTATTAAACTCTTGCAAACTCTTAGGTACAGAGCCGTTAGAAGTCCGTTAATTGGGTGGCATGAGGAATGAAATAAATAAAAAACTTTCTTGTGGACAGCCTTGTTATTTTTGTGAGTTTTCTCCTGCAGGGAATAACAAGAAGTTGCTGGAGGTTATATACATTTTGAGGCATTTTTAGTTAGCAGCTTTACACGAGTTTAAAAAAACTGGGAGGAAAAAGGTATATGAATTAGCCCTAATTTAGTCAGCATTATTGATTGAGCACATATATCCTGCATTATAATAGATGCTGTAAGGAAATAGATAACAAAAAATTTTGAGTGTTTGAGGGTTTGATGGAGAAAGAAAACGAATAATAAACTAGTAGTAATAGGTCAGTGATTCATCAAGGTAGATATTTCCAGTTCTCATTTTTGACCTCCTATAAATCTTCCCTAAATAATTCACCCAGTGCTAGAGGCCTTCCTTTATAAATTGCTTTTGAGCAAGCCAGCATTCCAGTGCTTTTTTCAATCTTGTGTTTCTTAAATATCTTTTATGCTGCTGTGCTTACCGTGTATCTTTCCATTGCCCTTTGAATAACTTGCAACTTTAATTTTTTTTATATTGCAGAATATTCTTATTTATCACCATTTGGCATCATTTGGGATTATTAGTGGTTTTTCCTTCATTTTTTTTGTTAAATATTTCCCAAGTACATGTAAACATTTTTTTAACAATCATTTTTACAAATTTTGAGTAATGTGTTCACCAAGCATATGAAATTTTATATTAGTCACAGAATTCTAACCTTTCAGTGGAAAGGGGCCTTGAGTTCAGCTCATTCTTTACTTTTTACACACAAAGAAATAGGGACCAAAGAAGTAAGAAGGTATCCAAAGCTATTAGTGCCTTTGTGTAGAAGCCAGATCCCTGTCTAGTGTTCTTTTTACATCAAGTCTCTTTTTACACATTCAGTATATATTTGAGTGCATAGCATATGCAAGTTACCCTGGGAGTAACTGGGAGATCTAAAGATGCACAAGATAAGGTTCTTAGCCTAAAGAAGTCTTATAGTTTGTTTATGCTTATACACAAATACCTATGTCATGGTGTGCCATATATATACCAAAATGCCAGAAGAGTTTCAATACAAACTGTGTTAGTACTTCCATTTTGGATCACATTGCTGGTTTAGTAAATCTTCCCTTATCTACAGTTATAGGAAGTACATATTTTGGAATGAAGGCAAGAAATCTGAGTTTGGAAATTGGGTAACCCTAGGCACCATGGCCAAGAAGTGGATGAAATTACAAGAATGTTTTCTGAGTTAAATATTAGAAACATAAAGAAGATCTGAAGGTGCCTTAATCCACATTAAGGATAGTTAATAGTTATGTTCTGAGGAAATAAATCCAGGACTTTATGGAACTAGGATTAAAATGAATCTAGTTAGATAGTAATAGAATCCAGTTCGATATCACAGTTCTGTATTATAGTTCATATAGTTTTTTGATTTAGAATTGGAAGGATTATTTAGTCCAACCCATTCATTTTAGAGATGTGGGATCTGAGGCTCAAAGAAGTTAAAATAATAAGTGTCAGAGCCAGGACTTAAACACAAGTCATCTGATTTCCCTATCCAGTACTTTTGCCAATATCATGAATTAATGAGGTTGTTTAAGGGTATAGTTATGCCTATATTATAGTGTCATGATTTAAAAGAAAGATGTTTAAGAAGAGAAACACAAAATGGAGGTCATTCTGTACTATTGTTTCTTAAGCTGGAGTCTGTACATTGATTTAAAAATATTTTGATAATTATATTTCAAAATAATTGATTTCTTTTATGGTCTTATGTATTTTATATATTTTTAAAAACATTTTGAGAAGAGTTGCTATTGGTCTTGTCGGGGTGCAGAGTGGGAGAGCTGGTTCATGTTTTTGAAAGAATTCAATCAGACCTTCTCTATAGCCAAAGGGAACTTTATTAATACAAAAGAATGAGGGCCTGAGACTTAGCAAGGAGCTAAACAAAGGCAATGATATAGGAAAAGGACCAGACTTATATAGCCAGAAAGCTATACAGCCTATAGGATGGTGATGTAAGTTTTAGGGTTTTTTAAGGGGGTTGGAGATTTGAGGACAAGATAAATCTTGTAAGATAAGAACTTGGGATGAGGAGGATGAATGACACAAGATATGGGAGACAAGGGAATTGTTATGATATAGGATGGGAGGAGACAAAGTATTTTAGGATAAGGTGAATTTTTGTGGTATTTCAAGATAAGGGTAAACTTTAGGAGAACTCTCGGAATGAGCACCTCTGTATTTTAGGGTGCCTTTAGAGGATAAATCAGGGAAAGTGTAATTCAGCCATTGGGGCACCTTTGTACCCATATCAGTCAGACAGTCACCAGACTGCCAAAGTGGTCCATGACACAAACAAGGTTAACCTGTGTTCTATACCAAGTGAAGTCTATGGGAACAAGTGTGGCTTTTATCACATTGCCCTTGACCAAAGTCATTTGACCCTGACTAGCTTCAGTCCTGTTTCAGCTCTCCTTTCCCCAGTCTTTCACACTTCTCAAAACTGTCCACCACGGAAGGCATCTCACCTCTTTCTGTGGCATAAATTATCCTCCATACAGTTTTTTCCTCTTGTTTTCCCATAACCTAAGACATTATGCCAGTTATGCTTGTATAAGAAACAAGGGAAAGTGGTAGACTTAACTACTTGACAATGTGACACAGCAAATTATTTTTTTATTAAAATTTTATTTTTATTATTGATTTAATTGTGAGCACAAATATTTCAATATGCAAAGAACAAAAAAGAGGATTGTGTAAGACCTGAACACCAATTTAAAGATAAGATTTATCTTTAAATTAGATTTAACAAGTTAGTAACAGATTTTCTCTGAACTTCTTTTACTTTTATTCTTTGTATATTTTTTTGGAGGGGGTAAGGCAAGGCAGTTGGGGTTAAGTGACTTGTCCAAGGTCATACAGTTAGTGTGTCAAGTGTCTGAGACTGGATTTGAACTCAGGTCCTCCTGATTCCAGAGCCGGTGCTGTATTCACTGCACCACCTAGCTTCCCCATCTTTGTATTTTTAATAGTTGTTTTTCCCCCCTGCATCTTTATTTCTTCTTTCCCTCCCCTGACCCAAGCTCTCATTTGGTACACATCAATATATTGGATGTGGGAAAATGTCTCAATCCCTGGCTTTATACTATTACCTCTCTCTGCCAAGAGCCAGGAAGTATGCTATGCTTCATTATCAATTTTCTGAGGTCTTTAAGAGTTGTTTTCTTTTATGTAGACTCCACAGTCTACATTGTACTGTGGAGATACATATAAAATGGTCAGAAAAATGAATATGAAAAGCTACTGGAACCTCAGTCATCAAAATGGAATTAAAATATTTTCAGTAAGCTGTATTTGCCAACCCAGGAAAACAAACTTGCTATCTTGAACCCCATAACATGACCCCAATGGTCATTATGTAAATTGTTTTCCTGTTCTCCATTTTTACTCTTTATCATTTTATGTAAATCTTCACAAGTTTCTTTGAATCCTTCATCTTTTTTTTTTAACAGCTTAATGTTATTGTTCCACCACATTCCTGTACCACAGTTTGTTTAGCCACCTCACATTTGAGGAGTACCCAGTTTTTTCCCAGTTCTTTCCTACAATAAAAACTGCTGCTATAAATGTTTTTGTAAATAGGGGTCCTTTATCTTGAGACTAAGCAAATTCTAAGTATTTTGTACCTTTGTGTAATGCTTGGGATTAATCTGGACATTTAATCCTATGTAGATTTTAATGACTGCTTTTTAGCTGATAAAATTATCCACTAAAAGGTTAATCTCAAAACAAATGTAATAAAACTAACTCAGTTGTTCTTAACCCCTATGCAGCTAGGTGGTGCAGTAGTGAGAACTCTGGGCCTGCAATTAGGAAGGCTCAAGTTCAGATGTGGCCCCAGACACTTAATAGTTTTGTAATACTAGGCAAGCCACTTACTTAACATCTCTTGTCTTCCTCATTTTACTCAGCTTTAAAATAGAGTTAATAACAGTGCCTACCTTCCAGGGTTGTTGTCAGGATCAAATCAGATAATATTTTTAAAGAGCTTAGCACAGTTCTTTGCATTTAGTGGGCATTTAATAAATCCTTGCTTCCCTCCTTCCAGAATGTTTATAAAATTACATAGGATTACAGAGGAAACCAATTATATTTAAAGGTGAAATTTGGGGGGGGAGGGTAATGGACTACAGATTGTGAAATCCTGTTCTAACTAGAACCTAACTAAACAGAGCTTTCAATTAACTAGACTTTTAAAAAAGTTACATCTTCTAATAGAAAGTAAAAAATCACAACCTAAAACCTGATAAAAATATAGTTGGCTTTTAGTTAAGGTTATTTCTAGGGTGTGTTTTAAGGCCAGTGTATGTCCAGTCCAGTCTACGTTGTACTGTGGAGATACATATAAAATGGTCAGAATAATGAATATGAAAAGCTACTGGAACCTCAGTCATTAAAATGGAATTAAAATATTTTCAGTAAGCTGTATTTGCCAACCCAGGAAAACAAACTTGCTATCTCGAACCATAAGAAAGAATTTATTAATTATAGAATTTTTTTCTAGAGCTGACATTTTTTCTCCCTTAAAAGCACCAAGACATTTTAAATTTTAACTAGTTTGGATAGAAATTAGTATTACCTATCCTCTGCCTTCTTTAACGATTTGCAGTGAATACCATTTAACCTTTTCATGAGGTTATCATTTATTTTTGCCATTCTGTAACATAATACCCTTGTTGTTTATATAGAATAGCTATCATTTTTCAGTGCCTCCTGTGTGCCAGACATTGTGCTAGGTGCTTTAAATATTATTTCATTTGATCCTCATGGCAGCCCTGCTAGTTGGCTATTGTTACTACCCGTATTTTACAGTTGAGGAAATTAAAGCAAACAGAAGTGAAGTGACTTGCCCACGTTCAGAGAGCTATGGTGTGTCAGAGGCTTCTTTTGAATTTGGTTCTTCCAGATTCCAGGCTCAGCTCCATCCATTGAACTACCTCATTGCTTCCATTTATAAGTAAGCATTTGTGTGTATGTATTTCCCCTTTGCGCTGTGCTTATTCTCTTTTTTTATTAAGTAACTTTACCCTCATTTTCCTTGTTTCCTTGCTAAAGGCTTGTTGTCAGTAACTTGGAAAGAAATTTCTAGTGAAGTGGCCCAGGGGTTTCTTCCTGATCCTAGGCTGCTTAACATTTTTATCAGTAATTTAAGCCTAAATGCTCATCAGATTTGCAGGTGGAAAAAAGCTGTGAGAGTTAGTTATAGGTTAAATGATAAGATCCTAAAAGGCAAGAACAGGGATGGGGAACCGGACATATAATAGAGAGAAAATTTAATAGGGCTAAATGTAAAGTTCTACATTGACTAAATCAGCGTCAGGAACCATACAAGATCAGGGAAGTTGGCAACAAATTTGTTTGGAAAGATAGCTGGAGGTTTTAATGACAAAGCTCAATGTGAGTCATCAATTTAACTTATACTTCAGTACTTTGAATACATACTCAGAATTTAGGTGATGATAATCATATTATCTTTTCTGGTGTGTTGTGTTCAATTCTGACACATTATATTTTATTTTTATCAGCATTCTTCCCCTTTTCTTATAATATTTTTATTAATGTCTTCCATTTTTACACCATTCTTATTTCTAACATCTCTTCCCTTCCCCACTTCTTATGTGCTCCTCATTGAATCATTATGAGCATGTTTTAAGATATACTTTCAGGAATTTGGAGAGCGACCAGAAGAGGCTGACCAGGATGGATGGTGAAGGCCCACAAGACCATGCTTTATAAAGTTTAGGTGAAGAAAGTGAGGATGTGAAATCTATTTAGGGAGGACATAATTACCGTCTTATGCTTGGAAGACTTGGATGAAAGAGGAATTAGATTATTGTTTTGCTTGTCCCCCTAAGTCAAAACTAGAAGCTATAGGTGAATGTTTTAGAGAGGCAGATTTAGCTTGGCATGTAAAGAAAAATTTCCCAACAATAAGAGCTGCCCCAAAGTGGAATAGGCTGCTTTGGGAACTGTGGTTGGGTCTTCTCTAGAGGTCGTCAGGGATAGAATAGAGTTGAGATTGTTGTAGAAGATTCTTGTTCAGGTTTGGGTTGGACTGCATGGTGTTGTCTGAAATCTCTGTGATTTTCCCTTTGACAATATGCCTTCTTAGCAGTTTATTTTTTCCTATTATGATTTGTTCCAGATACCCAAGTTTATCAGAATTGTGTGTAAAATAACTAATGAACTCTGAATGAGGGTCTACCCTTCCCTTCTCAATTACTGTGGAATTCAATTTAATTAGACTTTCAGGTATCTGAATTCTAGATTGGTAAAACTGTTATTGGAATAATATTTTATAAAAATTTTTAAATTGTAATACTGTACTTGAAACAGAATAGAACTACCTAGTTAAGGAAAAAGTATAATTGAAAAGATAGTTTTTACATTTCCCTTATGTCCCTCCCAGAGAACTAGAACAACCAAAAAGAAGGGGAAAAAAAAAAATCAAACCTGTCAATTCAGTGTTTTATACCCATGGACCCTCTGCTGCCAAAGATTGGAGAATGGTATGGCCAAACTATTGGTAGGGATTACAAGAGAGCTCTATATATACTGGTTAAAACGCTTTCCTTTATTTTTTGAAGTAATTTAAATTTTTTTCACTCCTTTTGTGTGTATATTCTCTGCATCCCCTTGAGCCTTCCTCTGTAATAAAGAGAACAATTATGCAAAACTAACCTACTGTGAATCTGCTTTTGACACAATCCACACTCATGGTCTCCTGTCTGAGGAAAGGAATGCGGTGGTATCCAGACTTTCTTGGGGGCTGATGCTTTTTTCCTATTTGTCTTCCTGGTATAGATTACTTAAAACCTTATTGTATCTCCTCCAATTCTTTCAGCTTACATTATTGTAGTCATCATACATATTGTTTTCCTTGTTTTCACTTCACTACGCATTAATTACTGCAAGCTTTCCTAGGTTCCTCTAAATTCCTCATTCATAATTTTTTGCTGTTGAATACTGTTACATTCATAGGCCAAAATTTGTTCACTTATTCCCTAATGTGCATCCAGTTTATTTCCAGTTCTTGACAACCACAAAAAACACTCTATGAATATTTTGGTGTATATGAGACCTTCTGTCTTTGACTTCCTTGTGAACTTTAGTGGACTTTAACATCATTCATGCTTGTTTCCCAGAAATAGTTGGACCTTCTATGTTTTATGTGTTTTTGTTTGGTCTTGTCAAAATAAATCTGCTCTACCAAGGCATATGGCAGGCAAGTACCCTTTGTCTGGTTCTCAAAAGAGTTTAATTTTAGGCTACTAGGTAACTGGGCTTCTGAGGTTTGGTTTGGTTACTGTCATGAAGGGCTGGGATTTGGATCCATTTTAAGTCTAATATACCTTTCTCCTTAACACGTTAACCCATGTCTAGTGGCCTTTCTGTTTAGTTGTGAATGGGCAATGACATTCATTTCTTATTTATTCAACAGGCAGGTCCTTTTCTTCAAGTTAGGATTGCATTTGGAGGAATGCAAGATACACAAACATACAGTTGCCATAATGCAGACTAGAATATCAGCTTGAGAGATAGAGTGCTATGGAAGGCAATATTATTTTTCAGTAGTAACTAATTTTTAGGATAAAATCATACATGAGCTTTAATGGCAATGTTGATGAGATGAAAAAGAAGGTAAAAAGTGAGAGTAGGAAAGGAGATGGAGGTATATTTGGCTGTATGCTTCTCCAAAAATTTTTACCTCACTCCAATGTTGTTTTATGCATTTATGCTCCCAGTACTTTAGGATTTTTAAGTTTAGTAATTGCTTCCAAAATTGATTATAACACTTCTTTTAGTAGATCTGTTTTATTATATAAGGGGAGAAAGGTATGTGGAGAGGTGATCCCTCATCTTTATTGGTCTATGAGTTATTTTAAAATTTAAAAGTAAGTGTAGCCATTTGCTTAACTTCAGTTGTATACTCCCTCAGCAATAAAGGTGTTCTATACATGATGTTTCTGTATACTTTATATTTTTATATATTTAATATGTAGTTTTTATATGTTTCTTCAACATCTTAAACTATCCCTTCCAAAACGAATCTTAACAGTACTCCTAGTTATAATTTTTCTTAATATTCATGCTTGCTACCTGTTTTTTGTGCTTCTTTGTTAATTTTTATAGTTAGTCAGCAAGCAGTTTATTAAGCCAGCTGTGCTAAGCACTGGAAATACAAAGGAAGGCAAAAACATAGACCTTGGTCTCAGAGTTCTCAATCTGGTGGGGGAGACAGCTTGCAAACAGCTGTGTGCAAACAAGACATACATAGGTCATCAGAGGGAACATGAAGGCATTAAAAAAAATTGGGAAAGGCTTCTTATAGAAGGTGAAATTTGAAGGAAGATGGAAGGAAACTAAGTCAAGTTGGAGGGTGAGGATAATGTGCAAAAAATTGTACATCTAAGATATATACAGTGAAATGAAAACCTGAAGAAAATGAGAGTTGAGCTAAAATCTTGAAGGAAATGTCTTATTTGAGAGACTAGATTAAAGAACTTTTTAAAAAAATGTATTTTTTTTATTATGAACTTAAGAAACACGAACATTTCAGCATATAAAGAACAGAAAAGAATATTATATATGAAACAACTATTTCATTGATACTTTATTATCCTTTTGAGCCTTGAAAAATATCCACCCATGTTTTATAGAATGCCCTTTATTGCCTCAGAACAGGGGTCTACAAACTAAAGTCTATGGGCCAGATCTGTCTGTTTTTGTATGACCCATGAACTAAGAATGATTTTACATTTTTAAATGCAGTATTTAAATAAATGAAATATTTAGAATGTACTACATGCACAAATAAGTTTGTACAAAATAAATACAGGGAGTGAGGGACGGCAAGGTGGCACAGTGAATGGAGCACCGGCCCTGGAGTCAGGAGGACCTGACACTTACTAGCTGTGTGACCTTGGGTAAGTCACTTAACTCCAACTGCCATTCCTTCCCCCCTCCAAAAAGCAAAATAAATACAGGATGATTTTGGAGGAGGTGTAGAAGCAGCTGGATATTTTGCCCAAACTTAGGTAGGAGAAAGCATTTGGCAAAGAAAACATTACACAAAGCCAGTTAACACAATTTGGGTAGTTTGCAGTATTTCACACCTGCAGTCTAAAATGACTATGTCCTCTTTAGGATGGTTGTATATATGCCAGCGCAGTGTGAATCACATTTATATAAGTGCTGTAATGTTTGACATAGCCGGTAAATAAAATAGCAAGTGTCTCTTCTGGCTTGGAAATAATGTTTCTTTAAGCCATCTTTGGGCTTGTGGCTTATCCTGTTGTTTGTGGATCTTATCCTATACCTCTGCTAATGCTTCCAGTTGGGTTCACAGTTAAGCCTGCTTTTTCTTTAGGTTATCATCACCCTTTTGTTGTGGTAAAGTAACAATCAGATTTCTGTTCTAGTTCTGGCTCTGCCACTTAAGTCACTTGTTTTGTCTGGACTTTATTTTCTTTCCCTATAAAATGAAGGGGTTGGGCTAAATCAGGGGTTCTTTTTTTTTTTTTTGTATCCTAAACCCCTTTTGTATCTTCAGACCCCTTTTCAGAATTTTTAAAAATACATTAAGCCAAATATATAAGATGATGAAAGAAAACCAATTATATTGAAATAGTTACAACAATATTTATAAAACAAGTTCATGGACCCCATGTTAGAGAATTTTATTTGGAAGTTAATGTATTATGAAATTTGTTGGATGAGTAAATGCTTTTTTCTCTATGCTGCCATCAATTCTGATGGAGACATGATAGTCTAAAGCAGTTTATATTTCTTCAGCATATTGTTTTTTCCCTCAAGATAGAACAGAGCTACATTGTAACCAGATGAAACTGATATGGCTACTTTGACAATCTCACATTAACCAGAAGGCTGCAGTGATTTATTTGGCAAATAATTATTGAACCTCTGCCATGTGCATGGTATTAGGCTAGACCCTGTGGCAGATGCAAAGACCAGACGTTTTTCCTCTATATAAAAGATACTTAAATGCACATGGAGGGGTGATTGCACAGATGTCAGCTAGCTTAAGTAGCCTGCCAGGCAGGCCTTGTAAGAAATCTCATACTCTTTTTATAGGTGAAAGAGCTAAGTAAGGTTCTCCAAAGAGAAATAACTTTCTAGATGGTGAAGTAAAGAAGGTTCATGATAGTGATGACCTTTGAAGAGCTGGGCCTTTAAGGATAGAGAGGACTTGGTGAGGCAGAACTGATGAGTAGGGAGGGCAGTCTATCCATTTGATGACATCAAAAGTGTTCCAATCATGGTGTCATGGAGATACCTTAGAAATTAGGGAGTTCACTTCCTTCATCCAATGGAATGGAAAACTGAGGCCTTCATGTGTAAAGTAACTTAGGGCTAAGATCAGACAGGTAGTATAAGTGGCAGAGAGAGTATTTGAACCTGTATCTTTTGATTCTAAATCCAGTGTTCTTTGTACTAGACTGTGCTGCTTTCATGAAAAGAAATGCATGTTTTTTTAAAGGAGATTTTGCTTTTAACAGTAATTAGTATTTTGTAACCTCACAGCCTTTTAAAAAACAACTAGTGCTTTCTTTTTTTTTTTTTAAATTTTATTATAGTTTGCATCATTCATTTCCACAAGATTTTGAGTTACATATTTTCTCCCCCTCTTTCCCCCACCCACCGCCCCAAAACAGCCATCCCAGTGTGTTCCCCCTCCCCTAGTCTATTCTCTCCTATGTCACTTCTCGGTAGGGCAGGATGGATCTCCCAACCACAGTGCCTGTGTATCTTAAGTTCCAGTTGGGTGTAGTCAATAATAATAATAATAATTGCATATATAGATAGAAAGATAGATACATATTCATACCA
>CM053589.1:42665070-42711062 GCA_028646515.1 Pseudochirops corinnae | reverse complement strand
CCAGCATCTGACCATTACATCAGTTACCTACTCAGTTACCAGAGAGGGAAGCACCAACATCTGGGTTTTTCACAGCCGGGGGGCTCAACGGCTGCCCAGAGTCTCTTCTGGCCAAATCACACAACTCTTCTCAATGTGAGCCCCAAACCAAAACCTCACATCAGGGCGTATATATATCCTTCTCCTGGCTCGGAGAATGTCACAGCCCTCTGGCCCCACTGCCCAATCACAGAGCTACAAGGCACGGGCATTCCTGGAAAACAAGCCTGGCGCCACAGGCTCCATGTGACCACATTCAGCCTATTAAGGAACAGAGTATACTTTCAAATATCCAAGGGTCCTCAGAGTCACGTAGCCACTTTAGCAAAGGGCCTAGGGGCAGGGAAGATCTTCAGATTCCCATAACACAGGGGTTATCCCCAATTTGGTGATAAAGAAGTGTTCCCTAGCTCCTAGAATTTGAACTGATTTAGGATGTCTAAGGCACTATTATTATTAAGGTGTTAATGGACTCATCAAAGATGATTTTATGTTATACCTTTGCTCTTGTACCTTTTTCCCATTTCCCACATTTCTTTCTAGCTTTTACCAGTCTTTAGTCGTATAATATTTCTAGATATTTCTGGCAGGTGAGCTGCTGCTTGTCTCTGTATAAAGGTAATCACTTTTTTTTGTTGTGGTCATTTCATTACTTGATCGGAAGAAAAAAAGCACCGTCTGCAGATTTGATTTTCTATGAGAATAAAAGGATCAAATGCCAAGAATAGGATAAGATGATCATTAATTATATCACTACTTTTAAAATTTGGGCATCAAGTGATATTTCACATAAGTGAATCACCCGGGAAATTGAATCTTTATCTTTCGAATACTTTCCTTATACAGACTTAAAACACTCCCCATATCACTGTGCTGATTCTTCAGTCCCTGTCATCTAGGTTTATTGATTTGGATCAATGATTCTCAACCTTCCTAATGCTGTGACCCTTTAATACAGTTCCTCATGTTGTGGTGACCCCCAACCATACAATTATTTTCGTTGCTACTTTGTAACTAATTTTGCTACTGTTATGAATCGTAATGTAAATATCTGATATGGAGGATGTGTTTTCATTGTTACAAATTGAACATAACCCACAGGTTGAGAACTGCTGGTCTAGACTGTCAGGCTTGGCTGATGTTTTGGTTAGTTTTGCTGAATTATTTTTTCCCCCTCTTTTTTTTTTATTATGTTACAAACTGTGGCTCACTGAATAGAGGGAAAATATATTTGGAAATGAAAGTGATGTAAAAAACAAAGTACCTAAATAAAAATGAAAAAAGTAGATCCACATTGTCACATGAGAGATGTGGCTTCTTGGCAATGGCCAGAGGTCTGGGATAGGATGACCTCATGTTTTCTAATAACTAGGTCAAGTGCAGCTGGATGATGTGGTGGATACAGTGTTGGCCTGGAGTCAGGAAAACTCTTCTTCAAGAGTTCAAATCCAGCCCCAGACATGTAGTAGCTATGTGACCCTGGACAAGGCATTTAAACCTGGAGGCTGAGCCCTCCCTCTGCTCTTAATTGATCTCTAGCTCAGGGGGAAAAATGGAAGCTGAACAGTGCTGTGGGCAGCTAGATGGTGAAGTGGATGGGGAGTCAGGAAGACTCAAGTTCCTCAGTTCAAATCTGGCCTCACACACTTCCTAGTTGTGTGACCCTGGGCAAGTCACTTAATCTTGTTTGCCTCATTCCTATTCAGACCAGCTCTCTTCTTTCCCATGCCCATTCCAACCTAATTTAACCTTCTACTAATTCATTCCATTATGTTTTTTGGAACTCCCAAGCTGTACTCAACAGATTCTCCTTTATCCTCAATTTTATTTCAACTTTCCTTCTGGCTTACTCTTAAGTGAAATTTGGTTTTCCTTTGATGACCCTCTCATTAATCAGTCAGTCAATATTATTATGTTCCTAATATATGCTAGGCACTGTGGCTGGGACACAGTGATATAGTTCTAGTCTTCAGGGAGCTTGCATCTTATCAGCAGAGACCTGTACATACAAACGTATATACAAGTTAGTGTTGCAGGGAAGGCACAAGCAACTGTGGGAATAGGAAAGACCTCATAGGGAAGGTTGTCCTTGAACTGAGCTTTGAAAAAAAGCTAGGGATTCTAAAAGGCAGAGGTGAACAAGGAGCATATTCCATCTAAAGGCATGAAGATAGGAGATGTGGTGATGTGTGAAGAACAGCAGGAAGGCCATTTTGGCTGGACTGTAGAGTTTGTGAAGGAGAATAATGTGTAATAGATCTAGAAAGGTGGTAGGTTGGAGTCAATTTGTAAAGGGCTTTAAATGCCAAACAGAAGAGTTCGTATTTTATCTTAGAGCCATTGGAGTTTATTGAACAGTAAAGTACTATGGTCTAACTTGTGTTTTATAAAAAAAAAATTACCTGCCTTTCCTTTGGAGTCTACTTTTACCATTCCTTTATCCCTTTCTTTCCTTTCCAAACATGTGCATTTATGGGAGCAACAAGGTTAACATACTTTGTTCTAACTACTATTTCCAAATTCTGTACCATCACTGCTAAATAACCTTTCTTTCTTCAAAGTCCATGCATTCTGATTATAGATCCCTTTCCCACATCTTTGTTCTCATCTACGTATCTCTAGGTTATTTACTCAGTCTTCTCAGTGATTTTAGTTCTTAACTTAATGCAGTCTTTCTCTCCACCCTATTCCCTGTCATTCTCAGGGACCTTAGTATTGATGTTGACAAATCTTCCTGATCACACAATTCCTAAACTCTCAATTTCTTCTGTTCTGTTAAAGCAACAGGGTTACAATTTAGCTCTTACCATCTTATTGTAACCATTTTGTTGAGTTGTTTTTTTCAGTCGTGTCTGACTCTTTGTGACCCCATTTGGGGTTTTCTTTGCAGAGATAGTGAAGTGGTTTGTCATTCTCCAGCTCGTTTTACAAATGAGGAAAATAAGACAAACAAGGTTATGTGACTTGCCCAGAATGACACAGCTAGTAGGTGTCTGAGGCCAGATTTGAACTGAAGAAGATGAATCTTCCTGATTCCATACCTGGCACTCTATCCATTGCACCACATACCTGCCCCATTTAACTATATCACCTCCAGTAATAGTTATGATGATTAGTTTTCACTTTTATATGCTGCTTTAAGGTTACAATAATATAGTGTATATCTCCATTTTTCAGATGAGAAAATGAAGGCCCAGAAGTTGTGAGTTGCCTACGGTCATGTAGCTAATAAGTGATGGAGTCAGTATTCAAACTTTGGTTTCTTCATTCAGTGTCCATATGGTGCTATCTTGTCTTTGAAGGCTAAGCTTTTTCTCAGATCCTTTATTTTCTCTCAAACACCTTTATCTTCTAGATTCTACATATAAACCATATCTATTCTTCACTTCCTTCTGGGAACTTATACCAGTCTGATCTTCCCAAGATTCTGAACTTCAAAATTTTGCTATTCAACCACAACCTTTTATCCTTTATCCTTCCATACTTTTATAATAATACCAAACCATTTCTTTGTCCTCATCATGACGTCCACTATATGCCCCCTCTTCTCACCTCTCTTGCCCCCTTGTCCAGCCTTGATCCCACAGTTTGCCACTTTAATGTCCTTGTGAGTACTGTACTGGAATTCTTTAACCATTCACATTCTGTCATTCCCCACTTACTGATCCTGAATGTTAGATAATTGCAACCATTTGATTTCTTTCTGTCTTGGGGTAAAATATTGCAAATATCCAGAAAGAAAAGAGTTCAAGTACTAAGGATCCACTGTTAGGATCACAGAAGATTTATTAGCTGTTGCTATAATGGAGCAGATGTAATGGAATACTGTATTCCAGAAAACAGAAAGTAGAGGCATACAGCCAAGAACTTATCCAGGAAAATTGAGCGTAATCCTATGGGGGAAAATGAACCCTTGATGAAAATACAGGACTTCAAAGCATTCCAAGCATCAATTTGAAACACAAGAGTCAAGAGAAACATAGAAAGTGATATAGAAGTAAGTAATCAGAAAGCACTATACAAGGAAGAAGTGTTTACATTCTAATATTGGGAGATGACATAGGGATCCTCTCAGAACCCTAAAGTCATCGGGATCATACAGGGAGTTAAATGAGCAGTGAGTAGGAATGAAAGAAGAGGTGTATTGGAAAGGGCCTTGAATAAACTCACAACAGATCACTTCAGTCTCTGAAGTAAAAGGTAATGTTATTTACCATCAGAATATGGCTTGGATTGAACCATATATGGAACATAGAAAAGGAGCAACCAAAGAAAGAGAATTTTAAGTATTTTCTTCTTTGTCCATGAGAAAATACCATTGCAGACACAACAAGAATAGCTGCTGTGCTGGACAGATCTAGTCCTATCACGGAAATGAATTCTTTAAGCGATTGTGGCTTCTGGAGGCTGTCAGCTAAATAACACCATCAGCTAAATAAGCTACTCATTTCCCTTTCCAGTTCTTTCTTCCATGGCTCTCAATTTGCAGGCTGGAGAGATCCTTATGTACTGTTTAGTGGTCCTGTTTCTATTTGAGTTGGACACTACTGGGACAGGACATTCCCCAGAATTGAGAGTATGGGGAGAGGTTGTAGAGGAAAGAGATTGTCTCTTGGGATGGTTATTGAAGTACTGAAAATATTGATAACCCATGGTTGGAGTATTTAGGTATTTCTCGTAGATGAGATAATCATAAACTAGCTTGAGTTGTAATTGAACCAAGAAAGTGATTCAAGGTTCCAGAAACAGTTATTAATAAAGCCTGAACCAAATGTCTGACCCTGGACTTGAACTGGTTACACTTGGAGTTAGGTAGCCTGACAGAATAGCTGTTTTGTGATTTATTTATTGTTACTGCTGTGACCCTTTTCTCTTTTTTGTTTCTAGTTGTCCCTTTTAAAAAAAAAAACATGTTAAAGCATAAGAATATTCTATCCAAGTTCTTTCCAAAATTGAAACCTGGTTTTAGTTGCCATTTAACTATAGCATTCTCTGAAACTTGAGAATGACCATTTGCTTAACACAGCTGTTGACTTCCTCTAGCTGAAATGCTTTTTTCCCCCCCTTTAAGATAAGCCCTTCCAAAGTAGAATGCAGACCACATGTATTATCCACCCTAAATAAAACTCAGTAAACTGCAGGCTCCTCCCATCATTTGCTATGGGCCCAGAATCCTCGCATTCCAGGCAAGGTCTCAGCTGTCCCAGTTTAGATTACTCTTTTGAGATTGGCTCTAGCCACCTACTCTTTTTCCCTCCCCTCTGCTTTCACTGGAGGAATGCTTTTGAGCCAGAGATTAAATGTAGCAGCTATCACCCGGCTCTCTTGAGTGCAGCTGGCACCATGGGTGTGCTTCAGAGCAGCTCCTTTTTGCTCTGAGCCCCCTGCCCTGCCTCCCCTTTCACCATGTTTCCTCTGACATGATTTTGAGTACAACAATTCAAGAAGATTTTTCCTTTTGTACTGCATTATTCTCAAGTGTATTACCTCTTGATTGTTGGAAAAAAATCATTATAAGTTGTTTTTTATCTTTTTAAATTACAAATATTTTCAAGTTGGTGAAAGGGGCATTAAAGTTAAATCAGTTTTCACTGTTTTAAGTTGCTTTGTGCCTTCAGAAGAAATCACATACGATCTGGTGTGCCTACAATGCCTGTGGGAAGAATTGAATGTCCCTTATCTCCTTCTTGTCCTAGGGACAGTAACCATGAATGCCGCGTGTGCCGGGTGACAGTAGTAGGCTTGTCAGCTTATGCAAAACACATTTCCAGTCAGTTACACAAGGATAATGTTGATGCCCAGGAAAGAGAAGAAGATGGAAAAGAAGAAGAGGTGGAAGAAGAATACTTTGACAAGGAACTTGTTCAGCTAATAAAACAAAGGAATGAACAAAGCCGGTCAGTATTTTCTATGAATTTTAAAAATCCTCTGAGATAGTACTTCTGTACTTTTCAGCTCTGTAGCAGTCATGTTAAAGTGTTGGCTTCTGGGTTTAATTTCAGGTTGTTGTGTTGTTTATAGATGTAGCAGGGCATTACTCAGAATTCTTTTCTGAAATTTTGAAATTGACTTAAAAACTAAATCTGATTTGTTGTCAAAGTCACATTTTCTACACTGGCCAATGAGTGTTACAAATTTGATGTTGATATTGTTTACTTTTAAAGAAGTCAGACTTGTTATAAGTTAGTAATCTGCTTATCATAGGGCAAACAGGGCTGAGGGTAATTCTTGAGGATAAAACACAATAGTTTTGGCAATAAAAATACTACTCGTTTTATAAAGATTATGAATAACTAAGTTATATTGATTTAAACCTTGGGTAGAGAGCCAAATCAGTGGAGTTGGTTGTGAGACTTTATTTCAGAAAGAGATGGCTTCATGTGTAATGAAAACATGACAACTTAATGTCTTTCTTTTTGTATGCTTTGTCCAGAGATTTGTAATATTAAAAGTTAGGACATTTCCTGGTCTGAAGTCAGAAGAAAAGTAGAATTTCATTAAAGTAACATGTTAGAATTAACCTATTTTATATGTCCTAAGTATTTATAACAGCCCTTCAAGGGAGGCTGTCTTAAAATGTCTCTAGCAACATGAGTTCTTACATAGCTTAGTTGCTTAGTCCTTCAGATGACATTCCTGTTAAGTTCTGCATAACAGCAGCTCACACCCTTCCTGTCTTGCAGTTGAAAGTCTATATTTCATTTTTGTTATGTTATAGTAATTTTCTGTTATCAGGTTATCTGTCTGTTAATAGATAACAGTAAAGGAAAAGATATGAGCTCTTCAGTATGCTAGATACTATACTAGTTTTATCTTTGGAAGGATACCCTGACATGTTTCTGAAGCAATTTATTTTTGTAGTTATCTGTTCTTTCTATCCATGAATGTTGCTACTTGTCTTACTTTTTTCTAAGGTATTGTTTTAGTTGTTGTACTATTGAGAGTAGTCAACTCATACTGGGAAAGGATTTCTAATTTAGGAGTATTGAGTAATAGCTTTCCTAAATATTCCTGGAACAGAAAAGTCTGACCCAATTAATTATTGATTTGTTAGATTTGGCATTGATAGACTACCAATGAAAGAAATATAGGATAGCAGTTTACTTAATACTTAAAGAAGACATGTTTTAGTATGGATACTATAACTGCTGTTGGGTGGTTTGGGTCATCTTACTTAGAAAACTTTTGATTCCATATTATCTCATAGTATTTTAAAATTTTCAATTGGATTTAGGAGCTTGAATGCCCGTGAAGTTGAGTCCAAATAACAGTACCTTACATTTTTAAAGCACTTTTCATTTTTAAAAATTTCATTTGATTCTCCCAATATCCTTATAGCTTATTAGATATTTCCTGTATAATTCTTACTCTACAGATGACTGTTTCTTGTACCGATTTGCCTGTGGTCACATGGCTGGATAGTAGAACTCAGGCCTTTTGATTTCAGATACTAGTGAGTGCCTTTTCCAGGGTAGCACACTCTCTCTGATAAGACATTGATTTGAGGCAAGGTCATAGGCCTTAGGAATGTCATTAGAAAGAAACCTAACCAAGCAATTATTGCTTTGATTTGGGATAAGGAGTACATTGTTAGAAAATTATTTTAACATATGTTCCCATGATACTTTATATTGGCTATAACATTCCTGGAGTTCAACAGTATTAATTTGGATTGTTCCATCCTAATTGTTCAATATACTGTGACTTGTGCTGTAACAGTACTGTATCTGTGATTTGTTCTCTTACTTGAACTCCTGGTATTTATTGATTTTTCTGTTCAGTGTTAGCTATTTCTAGGTCCTGTTTATAAGTCCCTCAAAGGAGGAATAGTAACCAAAATGCCTATTTATATGCCCAGCCCTTAACATGATGTCCACTTCATAGTAGAGACTTGATAAGCATTTGTTGATGACAGTGAAGTGCTAGAAAACAACCACCAAATATTTATTGCCTCCATTGTATGAGGTTCAGAACAAGATGCTGGTGATACAAAGAAATAGATTGTCCTTCTCCTCAAGGTGCTTAATTCACCTTTTGAAAAAAGGAAAGAGCATTACCATTTAAAGGCTCAAGAAAAACTTTGATGGTGAAGGTGGCATTTGAGTGGAGCCTTGGAAGAGGAACCTATGGTCTACTTTTTTGAGGGGGGAAGGCAAGGCAATTGGGGTTAAGTGACTTGCCCAAGGTTGCACAGCTGGTTAAGTGTCAGGTATCTGAGGCTAGATTTGAACTCAGGTCCTCCTGACTCCAGAGCCAGTGCTCTATTCACTTTGCCACCTAGCTGCCCCACTATGGTCTACTTTGAGGCAGAGTGATGAGGGAGTGTACTCCAGCTATGCAGGAAGGCTTGTGCAAAATCACAGAAGTTGAGAAATGGAGGGCTGAGGTCAGGAAACACCATGTAGGATGAATGTGACTTAGTTTAAAAAGGTAAATATAATAACATATCCTGGAGCTAGAGTTTTAGAAGACTTTAAATTCTAAGTTGAAGACTTTGTTTTATCCTAGAGGTAGCAGGAAGCCACAGATGCTTCTCAGGCCAGATGTATTCTGTAAACCTAGTATGGAACCTCCAGAGTTCTTGTCTTTATTTAGTGTATGTAAGCAAAACTGTATGTGAGTCATCAAGTGAGTATTAGTATTCTTAAAATACTCTAAAGATAGCAATTGCAATGGCTGACACATCTTAGTCAAGTTTTTCTTTATTAAGCCTTTTTTTGTCCTCTTTCTGTAGAAGTGAGAAATTCATCTTTATATTTCACATACTTTTATGGAACTCTCAACTTTCTTCATGACAAAAAATCCTAATGTCTTAGCCTTTTGCTAGATTATCTTTTTCATGTGTTGAACTTTTTTGGTTTGTATGGGTGCACTTTAACGTAATAGTTCTTTAGTGCATTAAAATCTTGTCATTTAAAATGACTTAGAGTTATTGGACTTTTAGTTGGGATTGAGAGGAAACAAGAAATATGTTTTAAATCACCAAGGAAAAACTGTTTGTCTTCTAGACAAGATGAAACATCTGTTACTGGCCAAGAAATAAACTCTGATGATAGACGACAATGGCGAAGAGAAGACCGAGGAGCTTACCAGGAGAGAGACACTTATGATCAGCTATCCTGGCACCATCGTGCACCTCTTCAGCGGGATTGGAAGTGGGAAAAGGATGGCTTTAATGGTGGTCGAAAAAATAACTTTCCACATTCCTTGAGGAATGGTGGTGGACCAAGAGGACGTTCTGGGTGGCACAAGGGTGGTCCAGGAGGATCTTCAAATTGGTATCACAACCACAATAATTCTGGAGGTGGTTGGCATCCAAATAATGGAACAGTAGATTGGCATCATGGTGGTACAGGAAGAAATTCTAATTGGCATTCTGAAGGAGCAGGTGGTTTTTGGCATATGAATAATGGTAGTGGAAACTGGCAATCCAAGGCACGTGGTACAAATAATTGGAATTATAGTGGCCCTGGAGACATATTTCAACCTGGAAGAAACAGGAATTCTAATTGCCAAATTGATGACATGACCATGCTATGGAATAAGAAATCTAATAAATTAAATAAGTATAATCAAGAGAGATATATTTGGCAAAGGCAAGACAATAGAGGTCCCACAGAAGATAATAGTGATTACCTTTTGGATTTTACAAGTGATAAGCTTCCTTCAGAGGGCTTACTTGACTTCAGTAATTCTGAGCAGCCTGAAAGCCAAACCTCTAAACAAGCAGAAATTATAGCTTCTAAAGTAAGTGGAAAGAGTGGTAATGTACCAAAGGATAAAATTCATCGCTGGACTCCTTATCCATCCCAGAAAATCGTAGAGCCACAACCAGGATTGAAAGAGGTTACTACTAAAAAGTCAGAGGTGGTAGATGAACCTCCCTTTCTTTTTCACCTAATAACTGCATGTGGGAAAGATCCTAAGACTAATAATACAGATAATTCCACAAAGCTGAAAACACATAAAGAAACTCAATCAGTGTCCTTTGATCACAAAGTCACTTCTGATCAGAATGTTTCCATTGAGGCAGTGACCACTTGCACATCTAGAATAATACCTGAACAAGAGAACAGCTCACATAAAATGCCATCACTAAAGACTCCACTCCTTCCAATCCCAAACACTAAATCATTGTCTCAAAAACAAGATTCAAAGAACCTTTTGAAAAACACAAAACCTTTGTCTTCAACTCCTGGAGAATGTCAAAATCACTCAAATACACTTAGTGTGGAAGAGAACCAGGCTTCCTCTTATGTATCTAAACTGCGTAGTTCATGTTCTCGTGTCTTAAAAGGAAATAAAACTGTGCTTGATGGCACTCAGAAGGAGCCTGTTGACAATTTAAGTGAAGTCTTGAGAAAAGCCAAGGAGGTGCTAAAATGTAGTCAATCCCAGCAAAATCCACTACTGAGCAGTGCCAAAAATAACAGGAACTGTGCATCAGAAAGTAAGAATGGAGAAGAATCTGTGAAAGGCTCTTTGAACACTGAGCTTCAAGAACATGCACCAGAAGATGAAGTTGGTGCAGAACCCTTGGGCCTTGAAAACAGTACAAAAGTCGAAGATGTTGGTCCCATATTTCCCAAAGGTTCACCTTGTGGCACTTTAGAATGTGAACGTGTTGCTGAGAAAGAGAGTGATGACAAAATTATGAAAACAACTGGAAAATGTTCCATCAATTCAGATGACCCCACAGCTCACCAAAAAGAATCAGAATTTCAAATGGATTCTGTAGCATCTACAGCTACTCCTCAGTCTGGCTTAGTGCTAGAATTGAAAACATCACTAGAAGACATCCAGGTTGAAGATCCTAAGTCAAGTTTGCCTTTTGAAACAGAAAGCTTTGAGAACAATAACTTGGATGTTGACCTCCAAAAAGGAGGTGCAGGTCAACCTTCAGGATCTCTCCTGCCTGAGCTAAGCAAACTTGGTTTTCCTGCCTCTCTCCAGCGAGATCTCACCCGGCATATCAGTTTGAAGAGCAAACCTGGGGCTCATCTTCCTGAGCCCAATCTCAATAATGCACGCCGTATTCGGAATGTTAGTGGCCATCGAAAGAGTGAGACAGAGAAGGAGTCAGGGCTCAAGCCAACTCTTCGACAGATTCTGAATGCTTCTCGAAGAAATGTCAACTGGGAGCAGGTCATTCAGCAGGTAACCAAGAAGAAGCAGGAACTGGGCAAAGGTTTACCCAGGTGAGTGCCCTTTTTCTTTGCTTTTTTGAAAAAATTTTTGTAAAGTATTTTTCAAATTAACTATAGCATTCTTTCCTTTTTTAAATTTTGAATTCCAAATTTTCTCTTTTCCAACCCCTTCCTCCACCCGCTAAGGAGGCAAATAATATGATATCAATTATACATGTGAAATCATGCAAAATATTTCTATATTAGCCATATTACCCCTCCCCCCAAAGCAAGAAAAATAAAGAAAAGTGTGAAAGTTAAATTTTGATTTGCACTCAGTTCATCAGTTCTCTTCCTGGAGATTAATAGCATTTTTTCATCATGAGTCCTTTGAAATTGTCTTGAATCATTGTATTGATCAGAGTAGATCTTTCACAGTTGATCATCATTATAATACTGCTGTTACTGTGAATAATGACCTCCTGGTTCTTCTTACTTCACTTTGCATTGGTTCATATAGGTCTTGGTAATTTTTTTCTGAAACTACCTCACTTGTCATTTCCCACAACACAATAGCTAGCACATCACAATCATATACCACAACTTGTTCAGCTTTTCCCCGATTGATGAGCATCCACCTTGATTTCTAATTCTTTGCCACCACAAAAAGAACTGCTATAAAATTTCTGTAATATAAGTCCTTTTCCTTTTTCTTTGATCTCTTTGGGTTATAGACCTGGTTGTAGTATTGCTGGGTCAAAGGGTATGCACAGTTTTATAGCACTTTGTGCCTATTTCCTAATTGTTCTCCAGAATGATGGAACCAGTTCATTATTCCATTAACAATTCATTTGTTGTTCAGTCATTTCAGTCATGCCCATCTCTCCATGACCCCATTTTGGGGTTTTATTGGCAAAAAAACTGGAGTGGTTTGCCATTTCCTTTTACAGCTCATTTTACAGATGAAGAAACTGAGGCAAACAGGATTAAGTGACTTGCCCAGGGTCACACAGCTAGTGTCTGAGGACAGATTTCAGATCATAAAGATGAATCTTCTTAATTCCAAGCCTGGTGTTCTCTCCACTGTACCACCTAACATTTCATTAGTGTACTTATTTTTCCCTCATCCCCTCCAGCATTTGTCATTTCTGAAAGGTGTGAGATGATATCTCAGTTTTATTTATTTGTCTTTTTCTCATCAGTAGTGATTTAGAGCATTTTTCATGTGACCAGATAGTTTTGATTTCTTCTTCTGCAAACTGCTTCCTAATATCCTTTCACAACTTATCAGTTGGGGAATGGCTCTTATTTTTATAAATTTGACTCATTTCAGTACTCAGGATATATTTGAGGAATGAGGTCTTTATCAGTGAAACTTGCTTTAAAATTTTTTTGTTACTTTATTGTCTATGGCACCTTTTAGCAAAATGTGATTTTCCCTGATTGTCCCTTTTAATTAAGTCTATTTTTGCTTTTCTTTTGTCTCAAATGATTATTGGTACCTTTCTGTTTTTTCATTCAGCTGAAGCATATTAGATTCTGCTCCAGCCCTTTATTTTAACTCTGTGTATAGCTTTCTGTTTCAAGTGTGTCTTGTCACATTGTTAAATTTTGCTTTCTGATTCATTTGAATTTCTAATTCAGATCATCTGCTTTTGTTTTATAGTGAATATATTCCATTCACATTCATACTTATTATTATTACTTTTGTATTTCCTTTCATCCTATTTTCTTCTCTCTCTCTTTTTATCTAGTCCCTCCCCCAAAGTCTACTATTTTGCTTCTAACTACTGTCTTCCTTCATCTGCCCTGCCTTTTTTCATCCTCCCTTCTGTTATGCCCTCCCCCTCCTATTTCCCTATTGTTGTGTAAGTTACATTTCCATACATAGCTGAGTGTATATGTACGTATATGTGTATATGTGTGTATAAATATATATATATATGTATATATGTATGATCTTGCATCTTTGAACAATTTTCGATGAGGTTGAGGTTCAAGAATGCATTGGGCCACCTCACAGTTTTCCCTTCTACTGGGAAAGTTTCATAAAGTGCCTCATGTGCCACTTTTATGTGAGAAAATTTTTTCCATTCTACCTTCCTAGTGCATCCCTCTTTCTCACCCCTTCACTTTTTTTTTATAGGTCATTCCAGCATAATAGACTTACACCCACATTCTCTGTCTGTGTAAACTCCTTTTAAGTGCCCTAATACTAATAAAGTTCTTAGGAATTATATGAATCATCTTCCCATATAGGAATGTAAACAGTTTAACTTTATTAATTCTCTTTTATGTTTACTTTTTTATGCTTCTCTTGAGTCTTGTGTTTGCATATCATGCTTTCTCTTCACTTCTGGTGTTTTCATAGGAATGCTTGAAAATCCTGTTTCATTAAATGTTCATTTTTCCCCCCCCAAATGATTCTTCTCAGTTTTGTAATTCTAACTCCTTTGCCTTTCACAGTATATTCCAAAGCTTCCACTCCTTTAATGTGGAAGCCACTAAATCTTGTGTGATCCAGACTGTGGCTCTACAGTGTTTGAATTATTTCTTTCTGGCTGCTTGAAGTATTTTCTCTTTGACTTGGGGACTCTGGAATTTGGCTGTAATATTCCTGAGAGTTTTCATTTTGGGATCTCTTGTAAGAGGTGATCGATAGATTCTTTCAATTTCTGTTTTTTCCATCCTTGATAATTTCTTAAAATGTAACGTCTAGGCTCTTTCTTTGATCATAGCATTTAGGTAGTCCAATGCATCTTATATTATCTCTCCTTGATCTGTTTTCCAGGTCATTTTTTCTAATGAAATATTTCACGTTTTTTTTCCTATTTTTTCTTTCTTTTGATTTTTGTTTTTTGATGGTTCGTGGAACCATTAGCTTTCACTTGCCCAATTCTAATTTTTAAGGAGTTCTTTTCAATGAATTTTTGCACCTCCTTTTCCATTTGATACAGTCTGTTTTTTAAATAGTTCTTCATTGAATTTTTGTGCCTTTTGCCATTGGGCCAATTGTGTTTTTTTTTAAGGTCTTATTTTGTTCAGCATTTTTTTGTGTCTCTATCAAGCTGTTAGCTATCTTTTCATAATTTTCTTTCACCACTCACATTTCTTTTCCCAATTTTTCCTCACTTTTTTTTTTTAACTCTTCCACAAATGCTTATTGGACTTGGGTCTAATTAACATTTTTCTTTAAGGCTTTGTTTGCAGCTGTTTCTACCTTATCTTCTTCTGAGTTTATGTCTTGGTCGTATTTCCTGCTGCCATGGTACTTTTTTTAGTTAAATTCTTTTTGGTTGTTGTTTGGTCATTTTCCCATTTTTCTAGCCTATTTCTTGACTTTGAACTTTATATTAAAAAGTTGGACTCTATGTACCTTAGGGTGGGGAGATACTCTTCAGGTTTTTTGTGTGATTTTTTTTCAGACCTAGTTCTTGGGGTCTGCAGGTTTTTGGTGCTTCCTAGGTGGTGTGATTCTGATTTATGCTTTGGTCTCTAATCAGGACGGGTCTCCCTGGTCTGTAGCCAAAAAGGAAAGGTAGTTAGTTTGTAGGTTGATTACTTAGTTGCAAAATCCCGGGGATTAATTATTCCTGAATCTCCCCTAGTACACCACACTGCCCTGGATTTAATGAATGTTTCAGGAATATTTATTGAATGAATGTAAACTTTATCCAGTAAAAGATACATGGAAAGGGGCGGCTAGGTGGTGCAGTGAATAGAGCACCGGCCCTGGAGTCAGGAGGACTTGAGTTCAAATGTGATCTCAAACACGTAACACTTACTAGCCATGTGACCTGGGGCAAGTCACTTAACCCCAATTGCCCTCCAAAAAGCAAAAAAAAAAAAAAAGATATATGGAAGTAGCTAGGTCTCAAATAGTGCAAGTCATTGACATCATGGGGATTAGAACTGACATATTAACTCAAAAATCTTTGAAAGAACTTTGACTATCTAGAAAGTAAAAAAAAAAGTAAACACTTATTTGAAATGAATATAGTTACTAACAAGTATAGGATAATAAAATGCTATATGATCATCCTTTTAACAGCCATTTAAAACATTTTTTGGAATTCCAAATTTTCTCCCTCCCTTTCTGAGATGGTAAGCAATTTGATAAAGGTTATATATGTACAGTCATGCAAGATTCATTTCCTGCTATATAATCATCCCTTTTTTTTTCATTTTGAAGGGGGGAGGGCAGGGCAATTGGGGTTACGTGACTTATCCCAGGTCACACGGCTAGTTAAGTGTTAAGTGTCTGAGGTCAAATTTGAACTCAGGTCTTCCTAACTCTAGGGCCAGTCCTTTATTCACTGCACCACTTAGCCGCCACATATAATCATCTTTTTTTGAGGACTCGTAGAAATACCTATGGTTTGATTTACAAGATCTTCCATAAGTACTTATGTAACTGATAGCATTTGCTTACATTATATACATAAGGAAACTGAAGCATAGATGGGGAGAATAAATTCATATTAAAATAGAAATGGAAGTGAGGAGTTTGAATTATATTACTGGTGCATCCTGTGTTTATACATGATTTATACACTAATAATTCTGGAAATTTAATAATTTAATTTAATTATCAGACACTAAAAATCTAATACTGAAGATTATCCAAAGAGTGAACAAATTTTCAAAATAAGTTTACTGCTTCAACTTCTTTGTTTATTATTTGTTTATTATTGAAATGTGAAAGGACTAGGTTATGGCAATTTACATATCTTCTGAGCAAGCTTGTATGGCATTTCAGTGTTTCTCACTATGATAGAGTAAGTAAATGGATTTTACTTGGCTATTTGTAATGAAAATTTGGCACATAGAAATAACTGTGAACATTGCATACAATGTCAGACTTGTTTAATATGCTGCTTAATTTTGCTAACCTGCCTTTTTTCTCCCTTTTTTGTTCTTTGTCATAAGGGATAGATGGCTCTCTGGATAGGGGATAGGGGGAGGTTGTTTGGCAGTGAAGAGAATGTAAAAATGAGGTATCAGTATAAAGAAACAAGCTTGTGCTGAAAAAGATTGGTATGTTTCTATAAGCTTTTGCAGTTGAGAGAACATATTTCTTTAGTTGACCCTTCCTTTAAGCAATAACTAATTATTGTTTTTTCCCTATCTGAGCTGTACTCATTTTCTGTTTCTGCTCTTTGTATAAGGTTTGGCATAGAGATGGTACCCCTAGTTCAGAATGAGCAGGAGGTGTTGGATTTGGATGAGGAACCTGACCTGTCCACTTTAGAAGGTTTCCAATGGGAAGGTATTTCCATTGCTACATCACCTGCATTGGCAAGGAAACGCAGTCTTTCTGAGAGCAGTGTAATCATGGACAGGACTCCTTCCATGTACAGCTTCTTCACTGAGCAGGCTACAGGAAAGGAGAATGAGCCTCAGCAGATTGTTCCACTCACTAACTCACTGCAGACAGTTCAAGGTCAGAAAACAAACATGAACCTTAAACAGGACATGACACCCCTGGCTTCTTCCTCAAGGGCAGGTGAAAGGGTTGAAAGTGCTGCGACTCAAAGGCGGCATAGTGCCCAGTTGCCTCCTGACCGAATGATATCCTTGGTGCATTCTGCCAGACAAGAAGAATTGAACAGGCAAGAGAGCTCAACACCCCTTTCTGAGAACCAGAACACTCAGGAAAGTAATGGAGAAGGGAACTCGTTATCATCTAATACCTCTTCGGGCTTTGGCATCTCTAGTTTGGTGGATGCTGCCACAGACAGCAGCTGCACCTCTGGGGCAGAGCAGAACGATGGCCACGGGCTTCGGAAGAAGCGCAGGGCGACTGGAGTAAGTACGAGGAGACCCAGTGCTCTTTGGGCTGAGCTGTAACGGCTGCTTTACTCGTCTTGGTACAGCCCCAGGTGGGGCAAGGGTGGGGGGAGGGTGAGTGGAGGTTTATTTAGGCTGGGGATAGTTTTTTTATTTTCTTTTATTTTCATTTTCCTAGGTGTTTTGTGTTTTTTTGACCATTGTTTAATTCTTAATTCTACCAGGTACTATGTGATCTAATATGAAATCATCTTTTTTTTTTTTTAAATATTTTTTTGTCTTTTTGGAGGGCGGAAGGCAGGGCAATTCGGGTTAAGTAACCTGCCCAAGGTCACACAGCTAGTAAGTGTTAAGTGTCTGAGGCTGGATTTGAACTCAGGTCCTCCTGACTCCAGTGCTGGTGCATTATTCACTGCCCTGAAGTCATCTTTAAAATGACTGAGCTAACAATTGTTAATATTTGAATATGCCTGCAGCTGTAACTTGATATGCTTTCATGAATGTATTCTGTTAGGATGGTGTAGAAAAGTAGCTTACATTTAGATAAGAGAGGCATGTGTGATTGGTTTACCTAGGGTTTCTTTACTGGTACTGAGTGTTTTCTTTTAATGGCTATAGTTCTGTTAACTGATAGCATACAACCAATATAACCTTGGAAATATCATGATAGCTGTCTGCTCCTATTCTGCCATTTCTCTTCTCTTGCCAGCTCTGGCTCAGCTGGAAATCTACTACTTCATTGTCGCCGTTTTTGTTCCTTTGATACTTTTCTCTCTTCCTCCCAAAAGGGAAAGAGCTAAGAGTAGGAGGGCAGAGTTGGATGTCATAATGAAATTCTAGCCCTGAGATTGGTTCTGAGGATGGAATTTTGTTTCTAATCACATACAGAATTCCGTGCTTCTCCCCTTTCCTTGTCCATGGTGAGAAAGTACACAATGGTGGCAGCTGTGCAGTGAAGCATCTCGTAGACTTATAGACTATTAGGCTTGGAAGGTGCTAACATATGAAATGGTAGATACCCAGAGATGTGGTATAACTTAGCCAGAGGTCACAAGGGTAGTTATTGACAGAGCCAGACTTTGAATCCTCATCTGTAGCCTCAGGTCTTAGATGCTTTCTGTGCTGCCTCCAAGGAAGAGTGCTTTCTACTTCTTTTGTGGCTATATTAGGTGTTTAATAGTTGAATTGAAAAGTAACTTTAGTAGCTTGAGAGATATAGTAGAGAGGCTTTCTTCTTTGATTTGCTGGGTGTAAACTTTTGTGTGAATGATTCTGTCCCATGGAAATTATAAAAAGTAGGCGTTCTTTTAGGCTTGTAGGAGTAGTAGCAGCATTTCTTTAATGCATGGTTGTGTCCAGCACTTAGCACAGTGTTTGGAACATAGTAGGTGTTTAATAATACTTGTGAATTTAAGTTTAAAGGATTAAACTCTAAGTAGGTTTCATGTAATTGGATTCTGTTGGAGATGGCCACTATTAGGATAATAAATAACATGTTAGATGACTTAGAAAATCTAAGCTTATGGATACCTTGGATTCCAGGCCTTAACAAATCCCAGAGTGATACAGTTTCATTGTAGTCCCTAGTATTATCACTGTACCCTTCCTAGGATTTATTGAAGTGTTCATTTGTTCTTTTTCTGATAAATTATGTTCATGCTTTACTATAATAACTTATTAGTTTGTAGCACTAGATGGAGCTATTTGAGCCTTCCAAAAGTGAGGACTTGCTTTGGGTCCTTGTTTCATTTTCAACTTATACCCTTTGAGGTGTCCTGTGCACCAGTCTAGGTTGAGGTAGATATTCTTGATTTCCCAATCAGTCTTGATATCCACCTCAGTCTTGTATTTTATTTATCAACATTTGGTATGAATCTTGAGGGGAATAGAACTTGATCTTGTACTCCCCTACTTAAGTAGCCTTCAGGGCCTTTTGTATCCCACCTGGGATAAAATAGAAACTCTGTCCCCTAATATTTAAAATTCATTTCTTGCTCACTGCAGGCTGCTTTTTATGTTACTCCCTTTTATACTTACATAGTTCCCGTCAAAATGGTCTCCTTGCTATTTCTTGGGCATTCTCTCACCTAGCTTTCTACCTGTGAAGAGGCTGTCTTGCCTTTCTGCTTCTAATGCTGTTTTTCTTCACTTTTCCTCTTAGAATCCTTAGTTTCTATCAAGGCTCAGTTCAGGTGCTACCTCCTCCTAGGAAGCCTTTCCTTATCCCCTCTAGTCATTAGTATTCTTTCTCTATCCCTTTTTCCTCCTCCTTGCCCTTCTCCTGTTATATTGTATTTACTTATCTGTGTGCAGTATCTCATCCAGTAAAACGTAGGGTCTTTCAGTACAGAATGGACTGTTTTTCATTTTTGTCTTTGTATCTCCTTGGATGGTGTCTTATACTCAGCTTATTGAGTTACAGTTTTATGGGCCCAGAAGTACCTGGTCAGATATGCTCGGCTTTCTCTTTGAGCTTTTCCAGGAGTTACTTTGTAGATACTACATAGTCCTTATGTAGATTCTGTGATTCTATTTAGTATCAGTTTAAGATTGAGAGTCCCAATGGTAGCTTGCTTTTTTTTTTGTCTGCCTGTCTCATTGTACTTTGCTCCACCCCACCAGCTCTCAACTGTCATCTGCCACCTCTGCTTCTGCCTTGGTTTTTCTTTTCATGACAACTGAAAATTTAGATCAGTGTCTTGATTCATAAATTCAAAAGAAATTTATCAAGCCCATTCCTACTTTTAAATTTAATGTTTAACAAGAAGGAAAGCAGTTCCTGTTTAATAGTATATTCCTTTAGTTTGAATACGGCTTTATATTTAATTGAGCAAACATTTATTAAGTACCTATTGGGTATAAAATTGTTATCATCAATATACATGCATATCTTTCTTTCCATACTACTTTAGCTTCAACCCTCCCTCCTTATTATAAAGTGGCATTTACATATTAAATACCACGAATTCAATTTATATTTTTACTCCTGTATTTTCATAGGATGGATCTTCACCTGAGCTTCCAAGTCTGGAAAGAAAGAATAAAAGAAGGAAAATTAAAGGCAAAAAAGGTATGGTTTCATAATGTTTAGGAAGGATAGGAATTGAATTTGTCATTTAATATCTGTCTCCTGAAAGAGAGAGATACTAAATTTAAGTTGTAGAATGAATATGACATTTCAGCATTGGTCAGTGTGGGGAATTTTTTTTTTTTTATTATACTTTTTTTTTAAACAAAGATTTTGGTTTTCTTTTTCCGTTTGGGTGAGGGGAGTAGAAAGAATGGATAAAATTGCCAAAAAATAAAAAAGAAAGAATAGAAGAAAGACCAGAAGGAATCACAGTTAATAAGCCGGGTGACATTGGAAGCTACTTGTTGAATTATGTATTTAAAAAGGAAGGCAAAATATACATAATAGAGATTCATAGTTTAATGTAGAACCCTTTTTTCTGTTTTTCTGTGTATGAAAGTGCTAATTTTGTTTGGTGTTTGCATTCAGAAGAAATAATAGAAACTTCTTGATTTATATAGTAAGGGGTTAAACTTTTGTGATGTGATTATAAGCTTGTGATTTCTTTAATGCTGAAAGTTTTGAGATTTGATACGCAATAGAACACTTAGATAAAATCCAAGTCCAGAAAGTCTATTTAGATCTGTTATGTGCATAACTTTTCCACCTCAGATCCATTGCAGGCTTTTTCCAAGCTATTTTTCTCTACTTTGTGATTCATCTTGGTAGACTTATTATTAAATGTGAGAAATTATGTCTCTTTGGTGTTAAGTAGTGACACTTATTTGTAGGGAACCCCCAATGAGGAAATGCCTTACACGAGTAGAGATATTCTCCTCTTCTGCAACTGAGTCTTGTCTGGGACCTCAAAATATTAACTGACTTGCTGCAGGATCATGCAACCATTTATGTGTCAAAAGGGAAGGAATTTCAACCCAGGTTCTGTCTTTAAGGCTTGCCTCTCTACTTTCCATATCATGTTGCTTCTAAGTAATATTTCAGAATACTTTAAGATTTACATAAGTCATGTGAACTTCATAGCAGTTGGGGAAACAGGGCCAGAGAGGTCAGACGTCATGATTGCAAAGTTAGTATTAGGTAGGATCTGAACCCAGTTCTTCCCGACTTTGAGGTCAGTACTTGATCATTTGTATCATGCTGCTTTTTTCTATGATACAGGCATGCCTTTGGTATTAGCATCTAGGATGTGCTTCTGCTTTGTTCTAGTTGCTTTCTAGTAGGCAATTGCCAGTGCAGGTTAATGCTGACCAGTATATGAGAGGTTGATTTACTTTTTGAAGCTAGTCTAAACTAGTGATTTTGTTCTATTCACTGTTTAAATGTTTTGATAGTTATAGCTATTTTTCATTGAAATATATTCTGTAACTATCACTTCATTTTTTTTGGAGGGGGGAAGGGCAGGGCAATTGGGGTTAAGTGACTTGCCAAAGGTCACACACCTAGTTAAGTGTCAAGTGTATGAGGCTGGATTTGAACTCAGGTCAACTCAGGTCATCCTGACTTTAAGGGCTGGTATTCTATTCACTGGGCCACCTAGTTGCCCCTAATTTTTTTAAAAAAATTTCTTTGAGGGAGGGTCTTCTGTCTGAAAACCAAAAGTGGCTGAGTGTAATTCCAAGAAAGTTGGAACTAAGTGACTGAACAAGAAGTATGGGGTCCAGAAAATAGAAATAGGGTGCTTACTACCAAGTCCACAATCCTTTTGGTAAACACTTTCCTTTCCAAAAGACTACTGTGGATTACCTAGTAAATATGATCAAATGTAAAATGGAAGGAAAGTCTTTAATTTTATTTAATTTTTTTATTTTAAAAAGGAAGATGAAGTGCAACTAATACATAGAGGCTGTCTGTTAAATGCTACTTGTATATCTCATTTAAACTTTGTCATTTTCCTATTCTATACATAGTAAGTGCTAAATCAATTTTTTAATTGAATTTTCTCAGCCTAGCCCTAGAGATTTAAGTATGACAATTAAAAAGAATCATAATCAGTGGTATACTTGGAGAATCCTAGAGAATCAACTAAAAAACTAACTGAAATAATTAACAACTTTAGAAAAGTTGCAGGATAAAAAAAAAACCTCATATAAATCATTAGCATTTCTATATATTACCAACAAAGTCCTACAGCAAAAGATAGAGAAATTCACCTGGACTGTTGTAATCTCCTGGACTGTTGTAATCTCCTGCTGATGGGTCTGCCTGCTTCAAGTCTCTCCCTACTCTAATCCATCATCTATTCAGCCACCAAAGTGATTTTCTTAAAGCACAAATCTGATCAAGTGAGGTATTGGTCTCTATTTAGTTTCTGCCAAACTGCTTTCCAGTTTTCCCAGCAGTTTTTGTCAAAGAGTGAGTTCTTGTTCCAAACTGACTCTTTGGGTTTATCAAACACTCTATTACTATGTTCCCTTACTACTATGTATTGTGTACCTAATCTGTTAATTCCACTGGTCCGCCACTATTTCTTAGCCAGTATCAGATTGTTTTGATGATTATCACTTTGCAAAACAGTTGATCTGATATGGCTAAACCACCTTTAATTTTTTTTTCGCCGATTCCCTTGATATTTTTGAACTTTTGTTCTTCCAGATGAATTTTGTAATTATTTTTTTCTAGCTCTATAAAATAAATTTTGGTAGTTTATTGGCATGACGTATAATTTAGGTAGAATTGTCATTTTTATCATATTAACTCAGCCTTCTCATTAGCAATGAATATTTTTTCAGTTGTTTAGATCTATTTGTTGGAAAACATTTTTGTAATTATGTTGATCTAGTTCATATTTAAATTCATTTCCCTCTCCCCCAGCACGGATTATTATGGGAATAAAGTAAGGTGAAAAGTGAAGCTGTGTCTTGGCAGGCAGACTCCCAAGTATTTTATGTTGTTTAGTTATTTTATATGAAATTTTTCTATCACTTCATTATTTAAGATAAAAGTTGGGATATTTTAGTGCCTTTACTTTTTAAAGATATCACTAATCTATTTAGCGGAGAGAACTTAAGCAAATATGGTCATTTTGTGAAAGAAAGGGGTTTTGTGAAAATCTTATTGAATTATCATTTAAAATGTCCTATGGCAAAGAAGAGGGGGGTGTTAAGATAACAAGACAGGATTTACAAAGTAAATAGTGCTTTGCTTATCCTACTTATTTGTCTAGGTGGTTGTGAGGAAAGTGCTTCATAAGCCTTAAATCACTCACACACGCACATGTGGTATTAAGAGTATCTCTAAATAAATAGCAGAAAACTTTTCTAAATGAAAGTGAAATTATTGAAATATTTTTGTTATTTAAAGTGATATATTCTCAAATACATCTTATTAGTGTGCTTTGGTATTATAAACGCTTTTCATTATTTACAAAATAATAATTTTTTTTAGTGGGCAAGTAATGGAATATTGAATAGTTGTTACTGTAAGTAGAATTATTCTTATTGAAATTTTAGAAATGTTCTTTTAGTGAGTTTAAAACAGATCCACAGTTGTTTTAAATGTATTGCCCTGATATTAAGTTCTTTAACTTAATGTAAAAGCACTTAGTCTATGTCATTCCAAATAGTGTTGAATACTATTAAATGGTTTTATTTTGGAGGTTTTTAATCCCCCAAAATGATCAGTCATGTGTAATTGTTTGCTATAGATTGATTTTGAATTTTCTTAGTTGCCTTAATTGTGGAGAAAGTTAGCATTTATAAATATAAATTTTTCTTTCTTGCTCATTATAAGTCACATTATTTTAATTCAATAGAGGTGTAAGCCTGTTTGGATCATCACTCATCATACATAATGTCTATAACAATGTTCTAGCTAGATTATAAGCTTTCCTGAGTTGCTGTGTATATATAGGGTCTTCCAACCGCTTGGGCTAGGTGGTATGTATATACATAAACTGTTATAGGACAGTTTTAGGGTATTAAGCTTTGGGAGGGTTTATAAAACATGTATTAAAAATTATTATTTTTTTTAGAACTGTATTAAGTAGTGGGAAACATGGGTTTGACAGAAATGTGTTTATGTTACATTCAGAGTGCTAACATGTATATTTTAGGAGTAACATGTTTTGTGTGATGTTAGACTTTGAACTATTATCCAGATGGCTAAGACCATTTGCTTTTGTGTTTTGTAGAAAACTTTCATACTTAACACTTAGCCACTTTTAAGAAATAAAATAAAGCATGAGTGTAATGGTGACTTAAAAGCAAGAAATCCTATCTCCTGACTTTGTAGTTTCTGGCTTAGGTAACTGTGGGAGCACATAGCTTGTGAAATACATTCGGTCTACAGTGAGAGAACCAAAGGGGAAAATGCATTTGTCCCATCATAAAATATGCATATTTTAATGGCTACTAAAGAGCTGTATGAAATGAAAACTTCCTTTGCTAAAGTGGACCTAATCTTCTGTTGGCAGAACGTTCTCAGGTTGACCAACTGCTGAATATTTCTCTAAGGGAGGAGGAGCTGAGTAAATCTCTGCAGTGTATGGATAACAACCTTCTGCAGGCCCGGGCAGCCCTGCAGGCAGCATATGTGGAAGTCCAGAGGCTACTTGTGCTGAAGCAACAGGTAATCGAATGGAGTTTTCACGTCTGGTTGGAAATAGTTGTTTGTGTTGAACTTCAACAGACAAAATCCTTCTCTCTTCTTAGATAACTATGGAGATGAGCGCTCTAAGGACACACAGAATACAGATTCTACAAGGATTACAAGGTACCAAGAGGATCTCGTGGACTTTGCATACAAACACATTTGAAATGTTGAGAGCAATAAGATATCATTATGGACAGAAGATACATAAATTTCTTAAAAGAAATTCAAGAACCCTGAACTTTATTCAGGTTCTGACTTGAGTCCTTTTTTTTGTGTCTTTAGGTGATTCATTAACTTGCCTGAGATTTGATTTTGGGGTATAAATGGATACAAAACCTGCTTTGTCTGCCACATAGGAATGAGAAATGTTAGATGTTTTTATTAAGAGGCTTTAGAGTGGCAGCTAGGTGGTGAAGTGGATAGAGTACTGGCCCTGAAGTCAGGAAGACTTGAGCTCAAATCCGACCTCTGACCATCAGACACTTGACACTTACTAGCTATGTGACCCTGGGCTAATCTCTTAACCCCAGTTGCCTCACCCAAAACAAAACAAAAAAACCCCAAAAAACGAAGAGTCTTTAGAATTTAGAGAGACATGGGAGTTATAAAATTATAATGTCCTATACTGATATAAAAGAGTTGTAATTAAGGAGCTTTAGAATTTATAGCAACATGGGAGTTATAAAATTATAATGTCCTATGCATATAAAAATCTTAATTCTCAATTTCTTTTTTTTCTTGGGTTTAGAATTTATTGACTTTAGATGAATAATACATACATATATATATATATATATATATATTTGTTCCCATTTCTACAGAAACTTATGAACCTCCTGAGCGAACAGAACACGTCTCCTCCAGTCCTTCCCGTGAACGAAAGTGCAGATCTCAGACAGCTGTTGATCCCCCTACTCTGCCTAGTCCCTTTTTTCCTCTTTTTCTGGAGGCTTCCCCTTCTCATATAACACCTTCCACCCCTGGAGTGCCACTTCGAGTGTGCACACCACCTGCATTTCAGGCTCCTGGGAGTATATCATGCCCAGCTCCAGACTCATCAGTGCAGATTAAACAAGAGCCCATGTCTCCTGAGCAAGAAAATGTGAATGCTGTGCTACAGGATTCTGCTTGCAGTGCTTCCGAAGAATTGCTACAGACGAATAGTATGTCAGTCAGCTTTCTTCTGCATTAAGGATAGGTAATCTTGAGGAAGGGAAATAGGGCAAAATGTCAGCTAGTATAATTACTTCTGATAGGCTGACTGTTACAGTTTATTCAGTAACACTGTAGTACATGCCTCTTAAGATGAAGAGTATTATGACCTTTTATTTTAGTTTTTTTTATTTAAGGTTTGTTGGACAGATCTGGCACAGGGCTTTAGGTCTTTATATAACTTGCTGTAATTTTTAATTACAGCTTCTTACTACTTTTTAGAGGAATCCTTTACCAAAATTAATAAAGAGCTGATTATTTGGTTTTTTTGTTACATGGCTATTAAGATGAGTCAGTATAGTTACTTGAAAACTGTCTGTCTCTGTCATTATAATTATTTCAATAAAATGTAAGCCTTATTCAAAGTGGTAATGGTTAGAAAACTTGGAAAGTGCTAAAGCTTGGATCATGTCAAAACCCTTGATTTAGGGTATAACATCAGCGTGCTGCCTTTCATCAGCATGTCATAGGGGGAGCCAGAATTTGGAAAATAAGACCAATTACAGTGGAATTCCTCAGTCTGCAACCACTCCATTTTTTTTTTCCTTGACCAGCCAAAAAGTAACTCCTACCAACTCTGGTCCCCTGCAGAAGGTAATAAAATTACCTAATAGGAAGAGTCTTAAGGGTTTTCTGAAGGTCAGGATGGGCTAGCAGTTCCTGAATGAATGACGGGAAGACTTAAGACCAAGAGAGAGAAGAATGACGTCTGTATAATGGAGAGTGTTAGAAGCTGAGTTCATATAGGGGATGCATATGTTAAAAATTACAACTTTTCTTTGATGATATATTGTAAAAATATTAATAAAAGGGATTATAGACTACATATTGTGACCATTAACTGGACCTCATACTAATACCTGATTTGCTTATGAATGTGCTCTGTATGTACACAACAACAGTATCAGTAAGTTGTATCCCACAATACCTTCTTAATTATTGACATAATCTTAGCATTTATGTATCTACGTGCACACCTGAAGTAACATGCTCATTTTAATCCCTCGGTGCTGATAGTTACCCAATTAATGTTCTAAATAAACCTATTTACTTCGGTTTCTGGAGTATATTCCACTAGTTTTACTAGTGTTAGTTGGTTCAGGCATTTCAGCACAACCTAGATTTCTTTTTTAGCCCTGAAACCTGCTAAATCATTTATAGGAAATGACAAAGCTCCCTTTGGTCAAACTATACCAGTTTTTTGACTTAAGTATTGGTTTACCCCTAATTTGTAATCCGAGGTGGAGAATTCCTAATTAATTTTTTCAGAATTCAAGGGGACCAACAAAAGACACTTTAAAAAAATAGCCTGTAGAATTATCCATGTCAGTATCATAGTTTGCCATCTGAATAGCAATTCTCTGAATTCAGTATTCTTTCCCAAGTAAAAGCAGTATAAATTCTTAGCCATCAAGGAAGGATATAACTTCAGGGGTTTTTGTTTTCCCCCCAGAGCTAACACATTTAGTATGTCAACATTCCCCAGCAAGTTTGGTCGTCTCCTGTATATCAGAATCCACGTATTTTGGAGCATTGAGGAGTTAGAGCACTAGCTCTGTAGTCAGGAAGACCTAAGTTCAAATTCAGCCTTAGACAATTGACACTTGTTAGCTCTGTGACCCTGGGCAAGTCACTTAACCCTGATTGCCTTTCAAAATACAAAAGCAAAAAATCAAACAGAGTCCACATATTTTACGTGAGTTGGCTATTCAGTACTTCTATTGACCAGTTTTGCATTGTCTAGTGACTATATCCAGAAGATATCTTGGAAAGAATGCTATCAGATCATGATCAATGGTAGTCCATAATAATAATAAAATTGGTGATTTTTATTGAAGCAAATGAAATCCTACAAAATTGTCTGTTTATAATTAAAATTAGTCTGGCTTTTCTAAGTCTTTTGCCAATCTAGTTTAAGCTGTGGCAGTGAACTCTTCTGTCATTAGGCAATAACCTCCCTGAATTGTTTCTTATTGTGTCCTTTGGAATTGTTTTCAATCATTATCTTTATTAGAGTAGCTAAATATTTACAGTTGATCATCCTTACAATATTCCTGGTTATGTTCACTTCACTTTGCATGAATTCATGTAACTTTCCTCAGGTTTTTCTGAAACTGTCCTGCTCATCATCACAATCATATGCTGTTCCACACTTGTTTAGGCATTCCCCAGTTGATGGGCATCCCTTTGATTTCTAATTCTTTGTTACCACAGAAAGTTGCTATAGATAGTTTTGTACACATAGATCCTTTTCTCCCTTTTCTTTTATCTCTTTGGGATATAGACCTAGTAATGATATTTCTGGGTTAAAGGGTATACACAGTTTTATAGTCCTTTGGCTTAGTTCTAGATTGTTCTCCAGAGTGATTGAACTAGTTAGTTCACAACTCCACCAACACTGCATTAGTGTCCCAGTTTTCCTCATCCCCTCCAGCATTTGTCATACTAGTCAATCTAATAGATGTAAGATAGTATCTCAAGACTTGTTTTAATTTGTATTTCTCTGATCAGTAGTAATTTAGAGCATTTTTTTATGTGGTTCTTGATAGCTTTGATTTCTTTTTCTGAAAACTGCCTTTTCATATCCTTTGACCAATTATCAACTGGAAAATGCCTCTTATTTTTATAAATTTGGCTCAGTTCCACATACATATTCTAATATATTTGAGAAATGAGGTCTTTATCAGAAATACTTGCTGCAAAATTTTTTTTCCAGTTTCCTGTTTTATTTCTGATTTTGGTTACATCATTTTGTTTGTGCAAAAAGTTTTTTAGTTTCATGTAATTAAAATGATCTGTTTTATTTCCCATAATCCCTCCTCTCTTTTTCTGGACATAAACTCCTCCCTTATCCATACTTCTAACAGATAAATTATCCCAAGGTCCCCTAATTTACTAATGCTATCATCCTTTATGTCTAAGTCATTTATCAGTTTTGACCTTATCTTGATATACAATGTGATATGTTGGTCTAAGCCTACTTTTTCCAGTTTTCCCAGCTATTTTTCTCAGATTGAGTTACTCCAAAATCTTGGATCTTTTGATTTATCAAACACTAGATTACTCTGGTCATTTACTACTTTTTTTTGTGTCTCTAATCCATTCCACTGAACTCTTTCTTAGCTAGTACGAGATTATTTTGAGGCTTATTTCTTTGCAATATAGTTTGAAATTTGGAACTGGTAGGCTGTCTTCCTTAACATTTTTTTTTCATTGATTCCCTTGATATTTTTGACCTTTTGTTCTTCCAGATGAATTTTGTTGCTGTTTTTTCTAGCTGTATAAAATAATTCTTTAGTAGTTAGATTCAGGTATGACACTGAATGAATCAGTAAATTAACTTAGGTAGAATTGTCATTTTTATGATAGTGGGTTAGTCTACTCATAAGCAATCATATTTCTCTAGTTGTTTAGATCTTCCCTTATTTAGTCTACTCATAAGCAATCATATTTCTCTAGTTGTTTAGATCTTCCCTTATTTATTGTGAAAAGTATTTTGTAATTGTGTTCCCATAGTACTTGGGTTTGTCTTGGCAGGTAGACTCCAAAGTACTTTTTATTGTCTACAATTTTTATATGTACATATATGTTTTTAACATTTGATTATAGAACTTTAAATTCTAGATTCTTTCCCTTCCTCCCTCATCACCCACCCCCACTGGAAGGACAAGCAATTAAATACAGGCTGTACATGTGTCTACAGTTATTTTAAGTGGAATTTCTCTTTCTGGCTCTTGCTGCTGGGTTTTGTTGGTATTATGTAGAAATGCTAATGATTTGTGTGGATTTATTTTATATCCTTCAACTTCATTGCAGTCAATTGTTTCAACTAATTTTTTAGTTGATTCTCTAGGGTTCTCTAAGTATACCATCATATTATCTGCAAAGAAGGATAGTTTTGTATCCTCATTACCTGTTTTCATTCCTTTAGTTTCTTTTTCTTGCCTTTCTTGCATTTCTAGTACAGTATTGAATGATAGTGATGTTAATGGACATCCTTTCTTTACTAGGGAGGCTTCAAGTTTATCCCTGTTACTGATGCTCTTGGTTTTAGATGGACACTGTGTATTTAAAGAAAGGCTCCATTTATTCCTATGCTTTCTAGTGTGTAGGAATGGGTGTTGGTTGTATTTTGTCAAAGGCCTTTTCTACATCTGTTGATTTAATCATGGTTTTTGTTGTTGTTACTGATATAGTCAGTCCTAATACTGACCTAGTCCTGCATTCCTCCTATAAATCCCACCTGGTCATAGTATATAAGCTTTATCATAAATCTCTGTAATCTCCTTTCTAGTGTTTTATTGAAAATTTTTTGAGGCATTACTTATTGGGGAAATTGGTCTATGGTTTTTTCCCTCTGTTTTTGCACTCCTTGGTTTAGATATCAACACCATATTTATGTCATAAAAGGAATTTGGTAGGACTCCTTTACCTATTTTTTCCAGATATTTTATATAGCATTGGGACTAATTGCCCCTTAAATATTTGGTAGAATTTACTTGTGAATCCCTTTAGTGCTGGGGATTTTTTCTTAGAGAACTTGTTGATGACTTACTAAATTTCTTTTTCTAAAGAGTCATTTAATTTCATTCAATTTAAGTCATTTAAATATTCTATTTTCTCTTTTGTTAATCTGGACAGCTTATATTTTTGTGAATATTTATCCATTTTACTTAGATTGTCATTTTTACTGTCATGGAATTGGGCAAAATAACTTCTTATAACTGTTTTAATTTGATCTTCATTGGTCGTGAATAATAATAATTTGTCTTTTAAAAAATCAAATTAACCAACAGATTATGTATTTTTTTTTCATAAAATGAACTAGTTTTATTAATTCAGTGGTTTTTTATATTTTCAGTTTTATTAATTACTTCTTCGATTTTTCAGGATTTCCATTTTGCTGTTTAATTGGAGATTTTTAATTTTTTCTCTTTTTTTAAATTACATGCCCAATTTGTTGGTCTGTTCTTTCTGTCTCTTATTGGTATACTTATTTAGAGATATAAATTTTCCCGTAAGTACTGCTTTGACTGTATCCCATAAATTTTTGGAGTGTTCTCTTTTTGTCATTCTCTTTAATGAAATTATTGATTGTTTCTATGGTTTATTCTTTGACCCACTTGTTCTTTAGGATTAGATCATTTCATTTCTAATTCACTTTTAACCTGTGCTTCCATAGCCCTTTATTGGATGTAATTTTTATTGCATTATGGTCTGAGAAGGGCACATTTAATATTTCTGCTTTTCTGATTTTGGTTGTGAAGTTTTTGTGCCATAATACATGATCACTTTTTGTGAAGGTGCTATGTACAGTTGAGAAAAAAAGCATACTCTTTTCTCTCTCCAGAGGTCTGTTATATATTTGACTTTTCTAAGATTTTGTTTTATCTGCTTGACTTCTTTCTTAATTTATTCTATAATTTGATTTATCTGACTCTGAGAGAAGGTTGGTCCTTCCTCACTGGTATAGTTTTACTTTCTGTTTACTTCTGTCATTCATTTAAATTCTCCTTTGAGAATTTGGATGGTATGCCATCTGATGTGTAAATGTTTAGTATTGGTATTACTTCATTGTCTATGGTTCCTTTACTCTCCCTTTAGTTAGATCTGTTTTTGCTTTTATTTTGTCTGAGGTCATGATTCCTATCCCTACCTTTTTTACTTCTACTAAAGCATAATAGGTTGTGCTCTAACCTTATATTTTAACTCTGTATGTGTCTCTGTTTCATGTGTGTTTCTTCTAAACAACAAACATGTTGTTGGATTCTGCATTCTACTTCTGATTTTTTAATTCATTTATCCCATTCAGAGTTTTAGTTACTAACTGTGTATTTCCCTCCATTTTATTTTCTAATCCTTATCCTCTCTCTCTCTTTATCCTATCCCGCTTCTAAAGTCAGTTTGTCTTCTGAGTACTGTCTTCTTTTATCTGGCCTCCATTTTATTACACACTTTTTTCTTAAACCCTTTCCTTCCTTACTTCCTTATTGGCTAAGATAGATATCTGTTAGTGAGAGAGAGAGAGAGAGAGAGAGAGAGAGAGAGAGAGAGAGAGAGAGAGAGTGTGTTTGTGCATTTGTGTATTTTTCCTTTTTGGAACCAGTTAAAATGTGAATGAGGTTCAAGCATTGCCCACCTCCCACACCATTTTTCACTGTACTGTAAAAACTCTTTCTTGAGGGGTGGCTAGGTGGTGCAGTGAATAGAGCACCTGCCCTGGAGTCAGGGGGGCCTGAGTTCAAATTTGACCTCAGACACTTAACACTTACTAGCCATGTGACCTTTGGCAAGTTGCTTAACTGCAATTGCCCTCCAAAAAGCAAAAAAAACCCAAACCCAAACTCTTCCTTGGACGCTTTTTAAATTTGATATAATTCTTCCCATTCTTCCTTTTCCTTCTCATCCTTCTTTCTTCCCTATCTATTTTTTTCATCATCCCAACATAATCAGCTCACTCCTCTTTTTATGTAGAGTCCTTCTATCTGTTCTAATAATGATAAAGTTCTTAAAAGGTGGATGTTTTGTTCCCATATAGAAAGGTAAATAGTTTAATCTTATTGACTCCTTTATGACTTTTCTTTCATGTTTATCTTTTGAGATTTGTATTTAAATGTCACAGTTTTTCTTTGGCCCTGGTTTTTTTTTTGTCAGGAATGTTTGAAGGCCCTCTCTTTAAATGTCCATTTCTTTCCTCTTCAGGAATTGTACTTTGTTCTGCTAAGTAGGTTATATTCTTGGTTGTAATCCCAGCTCTTTTGCCTTCTGGAATATCATATTCCAAGCCCTCCACTCCTCCAGTGTGGTAGCTGCTAAATTTTGTGTGATCCTTACTAGGACTCCACAGTATTTGAATGGTTTCTTTCTGACTGTTTTTGAAGTATTTTCTTTTTTGACCTGGGAGCTCTGCTATTTATTTCACTATAATATTCCTGGCAGTTTTATCTCTTGATCTATTTTCCAGGTCATTTGTTTTACTGATGAGTTATTTTACATTTTTTTCTTTTTTTCATTCTTTTGTCCTTGTTTTTTTTTGTTTGTTTGTTTCTTGTGTCCCATGGAATTATTAGTGTCCACTCGCCTAATGCTTATTTTTAAGGAATTATGTTCTTCAGAGAACTTTTCTTTTTCTTCTTCCATTTGGCCAGTTTTGCTTTTTAAAGAGTTCTTTTCTTCATTGAATTTTTATAACTTTTTTCTATTTGGCCAAATCTTTATTTTTTTTTAAGGAGGTCTTTTTTTCTTCAGTGTTTACTTTTCATCATTTTATTCTTTAGATTTCATTTCTTTACCTAATTTTTCCTGTACTGCTCCTGCTTGATTTTGAAAATCTTTTTTTCACTCTTGGAAATTCTTTTTGGGCTTGTTTCCAATTCACCCTGGCCTCCCTCCCCAACCCCCCCACCCCAGAGGGATGGTTATTTTAACTCGTTTGTCTTCTGAGTTTGTTTCTTGAAATCTTCCTATCATCATAGTAACTTTTTATGTTCAAGTTCTTTGGTTTTTCTTTGCTCATTTTCCAACCTATTTCTTGATCTGGAATTTTAAGTTAATATTGGTCCCTATTCCTGGCCTCAGAGGGTAGGTCAGAGCTCTGTTCTGGGGGTGAGAAGTTTTTAGTTCTTCCAAGGTGGTTTGATCTGATGAAAGGAGTGGCCACTGCTCTCTTGACCTGCACTCTGATGCTTAACCAGGAAGGGCCCCTGATCCTTTGCCATTGTAGTTGATTCTCTTCTTCAGCCCTCCTTTTCCCCCATCACCCCAATCAGAAATGATACTGTTCTTCCCAGTCTCTGATGCCTTGGGACAGGAAGTTTTACTGCCCCTCAGGGTTTCCAACACCTCTTGATTCAAGTGCTCCTCTCTGCCTTTGAACTATGACCCAGAAGTAGATTTAGGGTTGCTAAAGAGAGTCTGGTTTTACATTCTGTGCTAGCACAGGATTATTCTATAATCTTTTTCTGACTAGTTGCCAGGTCTCCTTACTGTCTTTGTCTTGAGAGCACTAGAAGTTCTGCTGCTTTTTTCACCACCATAGAGTCCCACCACTGGTGTTTCATCCACATGGACTCCTGATCATCCTCTGCTGTCACAGCTCTCTTTCTAGCCTCTTATGGTATCTTGGGATGGAAGAAAGTCTCACTCTGACTGTTTGTTGATTCTACCAGTCCAGTATTCAGTTTGAAGCATGATTTTAAATTGTTTGGAGGGGGCATATTGGGAGAGCTCAATTGAGTGCTTTTCTTCTAAACTTCTCTGCCTATTCACCTCTCTCACTACTCTGACTTTTTCTTATAGTTCCCTTGTGAGATCATTCATTATTATAATTTTTCAGAGATCTGGTAATTAATGAAATATTTTCCTGAATTAGTCTCTTCAGATTGTTTAAGTACTGATGATGCTACCAATTTTCAGTCATATCATTGAATCAATTGGATATTCTAGCTCTATATCCTTTAGGTATCTTATATTTTATTCTAAGTAATTCAAACTCAAAATCTTCTAAGTCTTCTTACATAATGGAAATTAGGCATTGGTACATACTCAATTTTTCATTTTTATTTCCATTTCCTTTACTGGAGCTTATTTTATTTTAGTAATCAGTTGTTTGTGCTGTTCCTCAAAATGTTTTACCTCTGCCCTTTTCTGACAGTACCTTAATTTATCCTTTCTTACTGAAAATTCATTTGTTATTTTAAGTGTCCAAAATTGCACTCTTATCTTACTTTGGTGTTAGCTCCTGCATTTTTCTTTTTAAATTCCATAATGCATTTGCCTTGCCCTCTCCTAATTCCTTTTTTTTCCAACCCAGTTCCTCTTAACATGATCTTTAATACTCTTGTTTATCAGTTAATTACTCTTTTATATTAATAAATATACCACAGAGTTCTTGCTATGCATATTATTTTGCTGTCCTTCCTTCTCTTCTCTCCTTCTGCTCTTCCCATAGGGCCCCTGCACCCCAAATTCAGTAGGAGGTTCATATACTATGGTTACTATTTTAAATGACTCAGCCAGGAATGGCAACTGTCTACTTTTTGCTGATCTGTTTTTCCATTTTTTGGCAGGTACTCTCTTTCTTAAAATGTCACAGATTCTTTTTCTTTAAGACATCTTTAAGACTAATTTTTCTTTGCATTTCTAATCCCTTTAGTTTGGCTAGCTTTGCAGACAAAACTTATTAGAATTAGGACCTTATTATTTAAAATAGAACAGAGTTGAAAGTGGAACAAAAAAAACCTGGAATATTGTGCAAAGTGAGCTAAATTTGGGGTCAGAGGACTTCAGTTTGAATCTAAACTGAAATTTCCTTCCTTAGTGTCGTTGGCAAGTTTCTCAGCTTTTAGGGTCTAAGTTTACTCATGTAAAAGACTTTTAGAGTAAATGGGCTTTAAGGACCTTTTCACTTCTAAATCTGTGCTACTATCATTTCCAAACTAAACTTTTTTATGTGTGTGCTCACACGCGGCATGTGCATGGCGCACACATGCACACAGACACACGTATCCACCCACTCACCCTATTCATATTTCCTATTTAAATTTTTCCTATTTGCACCAAAACAGTTTACAGTACACTTTAAGATTACATTGACTTATCTGAGGATATTTTGCCTCATAATTTCTGTATTACTAAGTTATTAAGAATAAAATTGCTTTGATTCCAGTATTCAAAACTGCTTTCCCTATTCTTAGGGACATTTTAATTTCAGAAAGATTCTCTTTGGCAAGAGGAAGAGGGAAAGCTGTGTCCAGGATTCCCACAGTCCAGAATGTGTGACCAACCTACAGAAATAAGGATTGGAAGAATATTAGGAAACTCCCACACAATAATGCACTAAGACCTAATTCTAGGGGTTGTAGGATGAATGATTCATCCAAGATTGCCCTCTGGAATAATTTGCTAGAGCCATTCAGTCAAGGTCAAAATGAACTTCAGCATAACCACAGGGGATCTTAGAAATATGGCAAAAATGGCACAGCAAGGAATAGCAGAGCCAAGAAATTCACCTCTCAATGTCCCAGGGAAATAGAATTTCTTAAATGGAGTATTCTAATATCCAAATGACAACTTTCTAGATTCTCTCATTCTAGTATTTCACCTCTCACCTAAATTGTCTGTGTGAATTATGTGTCAGTATACCAAGAGGGAGAAGAATGGGTTTAAGATAGCCACAACTATTAAATCCTGCATCTGCCTACCTCTACCCTCATTGAGATTTGTCTGCATATATTTTCTATTTGAACCATTACAAAACTTCCCCTGTTGGTGATTTTTTGCTGTGTGTGTTCAAAAGTCTCATGAGTTTAGGATCTTTTATCTTTGGTGATCACATAGCTTAACAAACTATCCTAATAACTTATCCTAATATGAGACTTTCCTTGAAAATGGAATTGTGTATTTATTGAGTATACAAAAATCTGTATACTAACTGGACAAATGGCCAAACGACTTCATCAAAACCGAAGTTAATCAGGTAAGTTTTTTGCATGAGGAGCTTACCTTTAATAATTTGACACTGGCTGTCAGAACAGTACAGACATTAAAGGTATACATATAAAATACATGTACTTAGAACGCTGCGAAGAGAATTGAAAGCTGAAACTTATAGGGTAGATAGGATAAAGATCTGCCCTGGGACTTGCTTCACTAAGTTAATATAGATGTAGATGTTAATGACGTATCTACTTTTTGATCCCAGGGAAATGAATTTTTCTTTTTGTCTTCATGTTTTTCTCTTCCCAGTTATCTGACTTTTAAAAACTTTTAATTCTCTTTGAAGCAATTGGATTTTGCCCAGTTGTCTGTGATCTATTAATTCCTATTGATATAGGAAAAGAAAGTATCAGGTACTCAAGAACTAAACCACAGTATTAGATGAGACAAATTTTTTTTTTCCCTCCAAGATCCCAACCTAGAAATTGTTAAATGAGCCATTTATACTTTTACTGATCCTGCTTTCTTTTAATTCAGGGTAAAATTTTGTTAGTTTCTAACTTGATTCCTTCCAATATTCTTTCAAGGCGTGTAACAGTCAATACCCAGCCAAATAGGGCCTGCTTTTCTGAAAAAGGAAGTCAGTTGGCTTCCATATTTTTCCTCAGTCATGCCTTTTTAGGGCTGCATTAACATATCTTTCCACTGTTCCTGTTCCACCCATCTTGCACCAACTAGTCAAATTAAGCATGGTGCTAGAGAAAGAAATATGTACCTTGAGTTCAAATTTAAGTTCTGCTTTTTACTTCATGTGTGACTTTGTACACGTCACTTGCTCTGCTTATTTGTAAATGGAGGGGCTTTGACTAGAAGATCTAAGGACTCTGCCAGCCCTAGTTCTGAGAGCTTTCCTCTTAGGGCTATAATATGCCTTTCATGATCCTCTGAGATCAGCCTGCTAACAGAAACGAAGCCAAACTGTTCTTGATTCAACTTATTTTTAAAACAACTGCCAAGTCCTTGAAAAATTCCTATTAGATTTTGAAATAGTCATTATGATGCTGATAATTAAGAATTAAGGAAAAGTCTGGTTTCTTAAGCAAAAGGATGAAAAGCCAGACATTTTATTTGTATGTAGGGGAGTATGAAAGTAATTTAAGTGTTGCTCTCTGATGTTATATTTCTGTTAGGTTTTATTTTGTTTTTTGGTTTTTTTGTAAGTAAATTTTAAATTTGTAAGTTGCTAACCTAAAAGAATACATTGTAGAAAGAGTTTTCAAACATTGAGTTTCTAAGCTATTTGAATCAAAATGTGTACCAGAAACCATCTATGCCCTGTGATAAAGATGGAAGCTTCCCTGGCTTAGACTGGAAAGCTGGAATTTGTTGCTTGTGAGATAATAGATTAGCTATAATAATTATGCTTTTCTCTGTATACAAGTGACATGAAATAGCATTATTTTAGATAAAATCAGTTTTTTGTTCATAAGTTGGTACAAAGAAAAATGCAGTAATTCTGCCTTCCATTCTTTAGGAGAGATCAGTGGCAACTATTCGTTGTACCCAATCATCACTGGGACATTGTCCCTGTCCCACTTAACAGAGAGTTTCCAGAATGCAAGCCAAGAACTGAAGTCATCCTTGGAACAAGGTGGTACCAGAAGAGTAGAAAAATCTGCTTCTCAATTAATTGATCCTCTTATCATAAAGAAAGAGGGGGAAGTGTCAACCAAAAATAACACCATTGTCGAACCCTGTAGCAGCTCCTTTTTGAGCCTGACCTTTCCTTCACAAACTCCTTTGAAGAAGGAGCACCCACTATTGGCTGAACAGTTAGCAGAATCCACTCTGACTTCAGCTGAAAGTAAGGGAAACAAGAAAAAAAAGAAGCTCAGGAAAAAGAAAACTCTGAGAGCAGCCCATGTACCTGAGAACAGTGACACAGAACAGGATGTCTTCACTGCCAAACCTGTAAGGAAAATCAAGGCTGGAAAGATGAGTAAAGGAGGAAAAGTGACAACGTCCACGTCCTTGGGACAAGAAGATGGGAGAAATGGTCAGGAACAAGACAGAACTAGAGATGAGCCTGACAGTGACTCTTCCCTGGAAGTTCTTGAGATTCCTAACGCTCAGCTAGAAGTGGTAGCCATTGAATCATCTGAATCTGGAGAGGAGAAACCAGATAGTCCATGTAAGGATGATACCTGGAACTCTACAGAGCAGTCCCTGCTGGAAGCATCTCGTTCTGGGTGTGATGAAGTAAGCTCTACAAGTGAAATTGGAACACATTATAAGGATGGTATCCCCAGAAGGTAATAACTTCTTGGCCGAACAGCCTGGCTCTCACTAAATTTTCTTTCTACTGTGAATCAGCATTTGTATAGATTATATATATCTATTATACATACTCACGTGAAAAGGGGATGATGTATATATGATTGAAGGGCAAGAGTTATAATCCAGTGGATAAATTGCCTGTTCCATTGGTACCCCCAAGATATCAAAATAACAAACAAATAGGCCTCTTAGCTATCATTGCATGTAATTACCCTGATAAATTTATGGGAGAACAGAGGCAAAAATCATAAAGAACAGTCATTCAAGGGTTGTGATCTCTATCATTGGAGAGAATACTCATACTGATGAAAATACAGATTCTTTTTTCAAATTTGAGTAAGGGGGAAAAGATGGAGAAAAACCACACCTTAGGATTTGCATGAAATAGACTCTCATTTTCTGTTTGAGGATCCGTTTTTTAAAATATTCACTAAATTGCATATTGAGAGTTTCAGTTAAGCCAGAAGTTTGGTGGGTCTGGGGTGCTGATTTGGCCAATCTAACTTACTGTTTTAAAAGTCTACCTTGACTTAGAAGAAAAGCTTTCATTTTTGGTACTTTACCTGTTAATGCTGAGCTGTCTGCTTTTCGTTTGTAGTGTGGCGGAAACTCAGACTTCTATCTCCTCGATAAAGGGGTCAAAGAATTCTTCAGGTATTTAATTTGATCAACCAGAAAAGTATTAATACATTTATAAGGATCACTGTATAAAGTTATTTTGCATGTATTTCCAAAATAGAGCCTACTTTTTCTGTTTCTTACCTAACTAGATTGCCTTGGTCCACTGCTAACTAGCATGAGGTAAAATTAAAATAGATAAAGTTTGTCTTGAGCTACTTTTAGTTCCTTCTTTTTTGGAAAACTAATTCACATGAAGTATTTTAAGATGTGACTTACTATTTTACTCTTTCCAAGAATGTTTGCATCTCAAAAATACCATTTAGAGAAGACAGTGCCCAATGGAAGGAATCGATCTCTCACTAGATAGGGTGGTATAAGAGAAAGAACTCCTGATGTCAGGAGAGATCTTGATTTGACTCCCACCTCTAACATTTAATTTCTGTCTGATCATGGTGAAGTCAACTAATTTCCTTGCCTATAAAAAGTAACAATCTCACAGGGTTGTTTTGAGTCTCAAATTATATTGTTAAAAATGATTTTATAAATCACTTTATGTCAGCTCTTCTTTAATATGAGTCAGTCATTAAACATTTAGTAAGTGCTTACTGTATATATGTCAGACTGTGTGCTGAGTACTTAGTGGTAGATTTTGAGCAATTCTACAAATTTTTTTTTATCAGGGGTAGTATAGTTAGATGATGGTTTATTTATTGTGAATATTGTTAGGCCTAGACAGCCATTCTTGTAATTGAAAAGACATACTTCAGAAATATAAAATACGCAAAATAACAAAAGATTAGAATAAATAACCCAATCCCAGAAAAAGTAATTGAACTAAATGTAAAGGAACTACCAAAGAAAAGCACCCCTGGTCCTGGTGAATTCCTAGGAGAATTCTATCAAACTTCTAAAGATCGATTAGTACTCATACTTCACATATTATTCTCAAGAATAGAGAAAGAAAGCACCCTGCCAGAATCCTTATATCAAAAAAATACAGTACCAGTACCTAAGCCAATGAAGAAAAAAGTTACAGAAGGAAAACTATAGACTAATATCATTAATGAATATTGACCCATTTTAAACAAAATCCTGTCAAACAACTATGGCAGTTTATCCAAGAAATCATTCATTGTGACTAAGTTGGATTTCCATCAGGGATGCAAGAATGGTTCAACATTGGAAAAACAGGCAACATAATTAATCTTATTAAAAACCAAAACATCTAAAAACCATATAATAGGGGTGGCTAGGTGGCACAGTGCGTAGAGCACCAGCCCTGGAGTCAGGAGGACGTGAGTTCAAATCTGGATTCAGACACTTACTAGTCATGTGATTTTGGGCAAGTCACTTAACTTCAGTTGCCCTGCCCTTCCCCCTCCAAAAAGCAAAAAAGCAAAAACCAAAAAACCCCCTAAAAACCATATGATTTTCATAGATACAGAAAAAGCTTTTGATAAAGTGCAACTCTTTTTTTGCTAAAAACTGTACCAAGTATAGGCATAGAGAAACCTTTTTTTAATATCAGAGAAAATATCTATCTAAAACCCAAATCTTGCACTGTATGTAATCAGGATACACTAGAACCTTTTCTGATAAATATAGGAATCAAGTATGGATGCCTATTCTTGCCACTATTATTTGATATAGTTCTGGAAATGCTAGCAGCAATAATAAGATGAGTAAGAAATTAAAGGCATAAAGATTTGTAAAGAATTGATGAAACTATCCCTGTTTGCTGATCATATGGCATACTTGGGAAATCCTAAGAATTCAGCAAAGATACTAATTGGCACAACTAATAGCTTTAGCAAAGTTGTAGGCTATAAAATAAACCCTCAAAAATTAACATCATTTCTACATAATAACCATGGGACCCAAGAAACAAAAATAGAGAAATCCCATTCCAAATAACTAAAGAATGCATGAAATAATAGAGTATCAACCTACCAAAGCACCAAAAAGACTTGTATAGATCCAGTTACAAAGAACAACTTAAATAGCTGGGGGAATATTTTGTTCTTTTGGTTAGGCTGTGCAAATACAATAAAAATGACAGTACTACCAAAGTATTTTATAGTTTTAAAGCTATATCAATCATATTACCTAGGATACTTCATAGAACTTGATAAAATATTGGATGCATTTCTTTGAATAAGCAAAAGATCTAGGTATCAAGTGAAAGGATGAAAAGAGGCAGTGATGGAGGCTGGAATGTCTTCTAGACTTCAAAATATAATTGTTAGTCACCAAAAACATCTAATATCGGTTAAAAAATAGATCATTGGTTGGACTTGGCAAAGAAAAATTAGAAACAATGGAACTCAAAAGTCCAGTGTTTGTCAAATCATCTACCTCTTTGGTAAAAACTGGTGGGAAAACAGGAAAACAGGCTTATACCAACACCTTTCACCATATTCCAATGTCTATTCTAAATGAAAATGTGATCTGAATGTTGAAGATTCAACAACTTTAAAAAACTGGAAGAGAAGCAAGTCAGTATACCTCATGATTATGGATAGAAGATATATTCTTAACCAGATGAAATAGAAGCAAGTGCAAAAAATAAAACAGATAACTTTAATGACATGAAACTGAAAGCTTCTGTGTATAGACAAATTCACTTACGGTAAGAAAGGAAGCAACGTGTCAAATTTCTCAGATAAGGGTTTGGTGTCCGAAATGTCTAAGCAACTAATAAATATACGAGACTAATAGCCATTCCCCAATGGATAATGGTCAAAGAATATGACTAACCAATTCTTAAAACAGGAATTCACAACCAATGAAAGAATACTCTAAATCATAATTAAAGAAATACAAATTAGAAAAAAAAAACCTTAGGGTTTTACCTTACACCCTGAAAATTGGCCAGAGATGACCAAAAAAAAATTGGCAATAGTCACTGTCTCAGGATTGTGGAATTATTAGCACACTAATACATTGTTGTGGGAGTCATGAAATGGTATAACTCTTTAGTAAAGCAGTTTAGAATTGTACAGATAAAGTGACTAAAATGTTCATACCCTTTGAACCAGAGACTTCAATACTAGGTTTATACCCCATCGATAAGAAGAAAGTCCTCATATACTATGAAATATTTATAGCAATGCTTTTTGTGTTAGCTAAGAATTAGAAGTACCTTGGATGCCCACTGATTGGGGAAGGGCTACACAAATTGTATTATGTGAATGTAAAGGAGTATTGCTGAGCCATTAAGAATTGATGTGTGTGATGAATGCAGAGAAGCATGGAAAGATCTATAAGAACTGATGCAGGGTGAAATTAAGCACCCTGCCAAAATACAGTGTGGGCTGTGAACACTGTAATGTAAATGCAAAGAGCAACCCCACACTAGAAAAAAGAAAAATCAAAAGTGAATGTAATAGAAGTATAAAGATCAAGCATAACTTGAGTGAAAAGATAAGTGGTGTAGTGAATAGAGCACCGACCCTGGAGTCAGTAATACCTGAGTTCAAATTTGACCTCAGACATTTAACACGTACTAGCCATGTGACCTTGGGCAAGTCACTTAACCCCAATTTCCCTGCCTTCCCCCCTCCAGAAAGAGAAAAAAAAAGAAAAGATAGGAGAGGACACCCTAATACCCCACCCCTCCATGAAAGTTGGATGTCCACAGGTATTACACATTGTACATGTATTTAAATCTTTTCACTGTATTAATCAGTTGTATTCATTTTATTTCTTGGGTTTTGGTTTGTTTTTTTTTTTGGTGAGGGGAGAGGAGTCTTTAACAAAAATACTTATTATTGACTAGCTCTCAGGAGGGCAAGTGATAATGGGGATAGCTATGATGATCATGTGAAGAATAGAAGATATCAATAAAAGCTTAATTTAAAAAGAAAAAGAATGTAAAAAGAAAATACATCCTTACCTTATAGAAATCTCTTCAGAGCCTGGAGATGATGATGAACCCACTGAAGGAAATTTTGAGGGACATCAAGCTGCAGTGAATGCTATTCAGATTTTTGGAAACTTATTGTATACCTGTTCAGCTGATAAAACAGTTAGAGCCTATAACTTGGTGGTAAGTAGACTGATTTCTTAGTTTTGTTTTGTAAGTTTGGCCTAGCAACACTTCATTTCCTCCATGGAGAGTTACAATTTCATTATTCATTGCTTCCAGTTTCCAAGAAAATAAATTCTTAGTTTTTAACTTAATATTTCATAATTTTATTTTCCCTTGTAGCAAATGGATATGTATACGTAAGAAAACATTACTTTCTTTTGTTTAAAAAAAAAATAGCTTGATCTTCAGTTCCCTACTCAGTCATTTGATATCTGTGTGACTATGGGAAAGTTACTTAACCTCTCATCTTTTTTATCTGTAAAATGAAGGGATTAGGCCCAGTGACCTCTAAGGCCTTTTCTAGCTCTAGATTTTATGATCCTGTGATAATAAGTATTAGTCATTGCTATGGCACAGTCATGAAAATGAATTTGTGCCCAGGACCTAACTGAAGCTAGGCAGTGGCCCAAGAAAATCCCCTCTTCTGGGAGAAAGGCTTTGGACTTGTTTGCTACGCTAGAGGTAGATATAGGAGCTCTCTTAGCCCAGTGTTCTCTTTGGGACATAGTGGAGATTGCTAGAAAGAGAAGCAAATTACTACATTCGGAAAGAAGATTAAATCCACAAATTGATACAGTGTGTTGAATCTAATACATGATTAATAAATGTTGAATTGAAAGAAAAAACATAGGATATATTTAAGGACAAATAAGGCTTTTGTAGACTTAATGTTTCTTTAAAAAAGTTTTTATTAGGATTTTTATTGAAACTAATCTTGTTTTTTTTTTTTTTTTTTTGAGGGGGGAAGGTAGAGCAAGTGGGGTTAAGCAACTTGCCCAAGGTCAAACGGCTAGGTTTTTGGTTGTGTGTGTGTGTGTGTCTGTGTGTGTGACGTGTCTGAGATCAGATTTGAACTGAGGTCCTCCTGACTACAGGGCTAGTGCTCTATTCACTGCACCACCTAGCCACTCCTATTGAAACTTATCTAAGGACATAACCAGTTGCTTCTGGAATCTGGTTATGATCTTCAGTTATACAAATATGCTGTCAACCACCAAGCAGTTTACTACTTTTGTGCTTTTTTTTTTTTGAGGGTAGAAGGTAGGGCAGTTGGGGTTAAGTGACTTGCCCAAGGTCACACAACTAGTTAAGTGTCAAGTGTCTGAGGCTGGATTTGAACTCAGGTCCTCCTGACTCCAGGGCCAGTGCTCTATTTACTGCGCAACCTAGCTGCCCTTGTGCTTTTTTAAAGTGGTTTTAAAAAAATTATTCATTTACTTTTAGTTTACAACATTCAATTCCATAAGGTTTTGAGTTCCAAATTTTCTCCCCCTTCCTCTCCTCCCCTTTCCCCCTCTATGGCAGCATGCAGTCTGATATAGGATCTGCATAAACCTTCACATTAAACATTAGTCAAGTTATAAAGAGGAATTACAAACAATGGAATGAACAATGAGAAAGAAGAAACAAAACAAAACAAAAAAGAGAGCAAGAGCAGGTCGTTTGCTTCAATCTGCATTCAGACTCCATAGTTCTTTCTCTGGGTGTGGATTGCCCTTCCCATCATGAGTCTTTTGGAGTTGTCTTATAGCCTTGCATTGCTGAGAGGAGCCAGTCCATCAGTTAGTCATCACAGATATGATGTTTCTGTAATAGTGTGCAATGTTCTCCTGGTTGTGTTCCTCTCACTCAGCATCAGTTTATATTAGTCTCTCCAGGTTATTATAAAATCTGTCCGCCCCTCTTTTTTTTTTGCTTTTTGGAAGGCAATTGGGGTTGTGACTTGCCCAAGGTCACATAGCTAGTAAGTATTAAGTGTCTGAGGCTGAATTTGAACTCAGGTCCTCCTGAGGGATTAGACCCTAGTCATTCAGGGCTGGTGCTCTGTTCATTGTGCCACCTAGTCACCCCTGCTTCTCATTTCTTATAGCACGATAGTATTCTATTACATTTATATACCACAACTTGTTTAGCCATTCACTAATTGATGAACAAACCCTTGATTTCCAATTCTTTGCCACCACAAAAAGAACAGCTATACATATTTTTATACATACAAGTCCTCCTCCCACTTTTATGATGTCTTTGGGATACAGCCCTAGAAGTGGTATTGCTGGGTCAAAGGGTATGTACATTTTTATAGTCCTTTAGGCATAGTTCCACATTGCTCTCCAGAATGATTGGATCAGTTCACAACTCCACCAACAGTGCATTAGTGTTCTAATTTTCCCATATCTTCTCTAGCATTTATCATTTTCCTGTTTTGTCACATTAGCCAATCTGACCAGTGAGATGTGTTACCTCAGAGTTGTTTTGATTTGCATCTCTCTAATCAATAGTGATTTAGAGCATTTTTCCATAGACTTATAGATAGCTCTAATTTCTTCCTCTGAAAACTGCCTGTTCATATCCTGTGACCATTTATCAACTGGAGAATGACTTGTATTCTTATATATTTGACTCAGTTCTCTGTGTATTTTACATATGAAGCCTCTATCAGAGACACTGGTTGTAAAAAATTCTTTCCCAATTTTCTAATTGGTTACATAAGCTTTGTTTGTACAAAAACGTTTCAGTTTAATGTAATCAAAATTATCCATTTTGCATTTCATAATGCTCTCTATCTCTTGTTTGGTCATAAATTTAAAGTGCTTTTTTATTGATGCTTTTTTTTTTTTTTTAAATTTATTTTTTATTTACTCATTTACTTTTAATTTACAAGATTCAGTTCCACAATCACTTGGGTTTCAAATTTTCTCCCCTCCCTTCCCCCCCCCCC
>CM053589.1:42587260-42664570 GCA_028646515.1 Pseudochirops corinnae | reverse complement strand
GGGGAATCTGCTGGGTGGGGCCTCCCAGACCGCCGCGCTCCGTCCGCTCCCAGGTCCGCGCTGGCGCCACTCCCGCGCGCTCTGCTCTCCCTGCCCCGACCCAGCTAGGCACCTCTCTGGGTTGGGAATCTGTCACTCTCCGTCTCACAATAGGCTCCGTCACTTTTAAATCCGCTCAAATTGACTTTTTAGTTCCCAAGGACGAAATTCTTTGGGAGCTTGTTCAGGTTACTGCTTACTCTCCACCATCTTAGCTCCACCCCTGATGCTTTTTTTCTATACCATATTTATTTCCAAAAATATCATTCATATTTTCTTATTCAGCAAGCTATCCTTTGTAATGGGATTTTAAAAGAAAGAAAAAACTAGTTCAATGAAAGCACATCAACCATATCTGATAAAAGATGCAGTATTCTACAGGCCATTGTCCCTCATCTGTGTAATGAAGGGAAATAAAGTAGTGTCTTTATGCTGTTATGATAATTGCCCTTGCAAGAATTTTTTTGACCTGCTATTCTTCTAATGTATTTTTAGGTGCTAATTTGTTTTTTTCCTTCATTCTTTCTTGTGACTATTTTATGAACTGATTTTTCAGTTCATTATTAAGCTCCTACTATGTGCAAGGTTTTAGAGATTTTTTTATAAAAGCAACAAAAGGCACATGCTTTCCACTCAGCAGTACAAAATATAAACATATAAATAAATGTGAGATAATTTGAAGAGGGAGAGATTACTAACAGTAAGAGGAGTCCAGAAAAGACTGTCCACTCCAGGATGTAGTCCCTGAACTGAACCTTGAAGGAAGCTAAGGATTCCACCACAGGTGAGAAGGGAATTCATGCCAGGCATGGAGCAGCCTGTGCAAGAGCAAGGGATAGGTGCGTCATTCAAGCACTACCACTAGGCCAGCTGGGTGAGCTGTGGAACATGTCAGCATAATTCATAGGAGATAAGGTTGCAAGTACAGGCTGGAGCCAGAGTGTGATGAGCTTCAGAGACTAACCTGATGAAATCATGTTTTATCCTAGAGGCAATAGCTAGTTGCCGGAGATTTTTAGAGTAGGAGACTGGCATAGTCACAGCTGCACTTTAGGAAGATGGTTTTGGCAGATCTGTGGAGGGTGGAGGCTGTCCTTGGACACAGCACTCAGGAAGAAGGAAGGATTAGAGACCTCCCGGGCATAGGGCAGGGCATCCCCCTGGCCAGAACCAAGGTCTGGGAACCAGGAAAGGAGAATGTTAGGAAATCTCTCTCTTTCTTCTGTCTCCACTCCTTGTAACTTTTTCTTGTTTCTTCTGACACTTAATAGCTATGTAATCATGGGCAGGTCATTAGCCTTTATGAGCCAGTTTTCTCATCTGAAAAATGGGACTAATAAGACTTGTAATATCTACCTCATAGGATTAAATAAGATACTGTATGTAAAGCAGCTTGTCTTTAAAGTGTTCATATTTAACTATCAACAGTTTGGACAGTCTAAAACAGAGCTTCTTTGTTGGGATTATAGAATGATAGAGCTAAAAGCAACCTTCAGAGTCATTTAGTTTATCCCTTTTATTTTGAGGTAACTAAGGCCTAGAAAAGATTAGGTAATTCATGGTTATTGGTTCAGGGTGTCACAGAAAGTTGGTGTCTGACATTTACATAGCTCTCAGGGCGGGTAGAGCATGGGCCCTGGAGTCAGGGGGACCTGAGTTCAGATCTAGGCTAAGACACTTAACATTTACTAGCCATGTGGCCTTGGACAAGTCACTTAACCCCAATTGCCCTACCTTCTCCGCTCCAAAAAAAAGACATTTATATAGCTCTTTAGGGTTTGAAGCACTTTGCATACATTATCTCATCAGCCAGGCATAGAATCAGGAAGATCTGAGTTCAAATTAGACCCTTCAAATTAGATCACTTCACACTGTTTGCTTCAGTTTTCTCATCTGTAAAATGAGCAGGAGAAGGAAATGGCAAACCACTCTAGTATCTTTGCCCAGAAAACCCCAAAAGGGGTAGTGAAGAGTTGGACATGATTGAAATGACTGAACAAATAATACATTGTCTCATTCGAACCTTTACCAAAACCCTTCCAGGAAAGGGTTATATATTTCCATTTTATCAGCGAAAAAAACAAGGCAGACAGAGGATGTGTTTTGCCGTGGTCTGCATAGCCTATAAGGTTTGTCAGAGTCAGGATTTTAACCCAGATTTTCTTGATTCCAAGTTCATCGCTGTTCATTCCTAGTCTATTATTTCTTCTCTAGCATGGGTTTTAATTTGCAGTTTCCCATAAGAAGAAAATTCAGTGTGGGCAGCATCAAACTCACAAAGAAGAATCCATATAGGGAGCATATTGATTTAGAAAATTGCAAATTGGCATTATCTATATTACATTGTATTTTTGTTTATTTTACATTTCCCACTTGTATTTGAATCTGAAGTTTTATGGGTCCCACATACTAAAGATTAATATTGTTATTAGATTTCAATTAAAGGTTTTAAAAAGAAAATAATACTTTTCACTTGATTCTTGTTTTAGGATATTATTTTCTAAAACTATTTAGACATAAATCATAAATGCTGGTCTGAGAGTATGGCATACTTTTAGTATTTTTAGCATATTGTTAGTATTTTTAGGTCAGATAAAATTTGGTGTGAGGAAATTTTCTCTTTCTATACTAAAAAAAATTCTGAGTTTACTTAATTTTTTTAAATTTCATGCTTAATATTTCAAAAGGAAATGATGATAGCACTGAAATTTTTTCAGAAAAATCATATTTCTCTTTTATGGAATACCATTGTTCAAATACAAATGCAAAACATAGCTTAAGAGAAAATTTATTCAGGCTACATCCATTCCTTCAATTTATAAGTGACTATTCTTGCTAAAAGCAAAACTTTTTCCCATTATTTTCTATTAGGATAAACAAATTGTTAATGTCCCATTTCTTTCTCCTACCTAGGCCTACCACTATACCCCAGCTTTTTTTTTAAGTGTGGAGGCAGAAATAGTATTCACTTGGAAAAGAGCATTTTTAATTCAAATACCACTATGCACAAAGCACCGTAGTCAATATAGATAGCCGTGATAATAGTCTTTGCCCAGAGAGAATTTGCAAAGTTGACTATAGCAGTGTAGGGTAGAGGGGCTACTAGATGGGGGCGAAATAACTAAGAAGGAGGGGAGGTTGAAATGGAATTCCTTTCTGGTGATAATTAATCTGTGCTTTGGGAAGACCATAAGACCTCTCAGGATCTACTATGAAGTCACTGATTATCTGTTTAAAGTTGTTTAATGCATTTCAACCTGAAATAACCTTAAATGAATCATTGCATTCAGTTATTTTGACAAAAAGACCCATAGGCTGTAGCTTTTCAGAAGCATTGTTCTTTAAAGCATGAAGACCAATTATGAGTAAGAACTTTGTTTTACTCTAGAAGAGTGGGACCTATTGAAAGTACCTGGTGTGTTTGTACTTCTAGGCCAGCAGTAATTCCATGAGCTGTTAATCCTAGTTAAATATTTCTAGACAGCCACATTTCGGAAATGCAAGCATGTAGGCATACATTTTTGAATTAATGCTTCCTTAATTTGTGTTTTGGGAAGACCTCTACCTTAGGGAATAATGTGCTAAAGTATGCATATGCTGCTGTATTATACCTGAGTTATTCGCTATATATGTCATAGGCTTATCTTTGTGGACTTGTGTCCTAAAATATGAAGGTATCTCAGAAATAATATTGATATTTCATATATATCAGAAAGTAATGGACTCATCTCTCCTGGGTTTTGCTTTAGACTAGGAAATGTGTGGGTGTTTTTGAGGGACACACCTCCAAAGTGAACTGCCTTGTGATTACTCAGACCAATGGAAAGAATTCAGCCTTGTACACTGGTTCCAGTGATCATACCATCCACTGCTACAATATTAAGGTAGGTATACCCTTGGCGAATTGAATGATGTCTTTTTGTTTGCTTATTATGTAGAATGGGGACACTGAAGGGCTGACAGAGCCTTTCTATACCTTTTCCTTTGCCTCTTTGATTATTGAGGATTGGCCTCTTAGTTATTCTAGAGACATATTGTGATATCATAACCCAAGAGATATCATCTTAGGTTGCTCATTGGGGTAAGAAAGAGTATTGTTTCAGGGCATATTTGTTAAGGACATGAAGGTCTATCAGTATCCTTTTATCTCCTCTATCAGTATCCCTCCTCTCTTCAGGCCCTTATCTCCCAGCAGTCCATCCTGTGTGTCTCCATCTTGTTCTTAGATGGTGGTAAACTAATACTGTGCTAAACTTCATTTAATATTTTACCTCTTAATTGCTCTTGAACATGGCAAAACCTTCAAGACCTAAAAGAATTCATTTATAGTTAGTAGAATTACAGACAGTGAGGCTTATTATTTTTTAGGCAGAGGATAAATACTGCTCCTAAATACCCCTGGCCATAGTACTTGGGTTTGTAGAGAGAGGCATTTCAGTAGAGGAGAGGAACATTCTTCTAAGGTGTCTTAAGTTGTGTGTCTATAGGCTTGACCAGTCTGCCTCATGTGCCAGAAGCTTCACTACCAGAGGTGGAGAATGAGCCTTCCTCTTCTGTAGTCTATCCTCCTAAGGCCTTCAGCCTTGTCCACCTCTCGCAAGACAGTGTAGTGGAGAGTACTGGGTTTAAAATCACAAATCCCAGGTTTAAATACCTGTTCTGCCACTTCTCTCTGGGACCTTGGGCAAATCACTCTATTTCTCTGGGACTCTGTTTCCTCATCTGTAAAATAAGTTGGTTGTCTCAGAGGACTTCTAATGCTTCTTACAACTCTAAATTTCTGACTTTATGACCCTCACAACAACTGTGTGACGTATAGATGGCAGTAGTAAGGGTCATCTTTATGCAGATTGAGACAGTAAAGGACTGGAGATAATGGTTTGACCAAGATTCTGCAAATAAAATCTTTCATACTCCAGTCTTCTTATTTCAAGTCCGTTATTCTTGAAAAAAATGTAAAGTATAATCAGTATTGAGAAATTAAATAATATTATTATTTTTATATATGTTATATAATATAATAATAATATTATTATTATTATTAATAAATAATAAGTGTTAGAGGCCCTAAAAATTGTGACATCTAGACATTCACAAAGTTTGAGACTGGTTCAGTTCATAACGTAGCTATTTTTTTTTCGTTTAAAGTTCCAAATATTCATAGGGTCATAGAGTTTAGAAGCCACGTAGTCAAATTGCCATATTTTACAAGTGAGGAAACTAAGGTACAAAGTGATTTAAAGGACCTACCCAGGTTCACAAAGCTAGTAAGTGCCTGATGTGGGATTCAAATAACCAGGCTTTCCTGATTCCCTAGTCCAATGCCCTATTCAGTGTATTTCTTTTGTTATGTTATATTCTTCACATGTTTTTGTTCTGTATCAGACTACTAATAAAACCTTGAATTACCAGACTTTTTCAGAGAATAGAATGTTTGGATTCCTTTTTTTTTCTGAATTGCTGATTTGATTACTGATTTGTTGTTTACTCTTTCTCCCCTCCCCCCAATTAAATTATTTATTTTCAATTTTCAACATTCACTTCCATAATTTTTAAATTTTCTCCCTTTCCCTCCTCCGTCCCCAAGTTGGCTTGCAATTTGATATAGGCTCTGCACATACATTCCTATTAAACACATTTTCACATTAGTCATGTTGAATGGAAGAATTATAACAAATGGGAAAAACCATGAGAAAGAAAAAAAACAAAACAAAAGAAAATAGTCTGTTTCTTTCTGCATTCTGACTCCATGGTTCTTTTTCTGGATGTGACTGGCATTTTGCATTATGTATCCTTCGGAATTGTTTTAGGTCCTTAGGTCCTCTCCTTTAGGTCCTTAGGTCCTCTCCTTCCTGAGAAGGGCTAAGTCTATCAAAATCAGTCCTTGCACACTGTGACTGTTACTGTATACAATATTCTCCTGGTTCTGCTCCCCTCAGTCAGCATCAGTTCTTATAAGTCTTCCCAGGTTTCTCTGAAGTCTGCCTGTTCATCGTTTCTTATAACACAATAGTATTCCATTCCATTCATATACCACAACTTGTTTAGCCATTCCCCAGTTAACGGGCATCCCCTCAATTTCCAGTTTTTGGCTACCACAAAAAGAGCTTCCAGAAATATTTTTGTACATGTGGGTCCTTTTCCCATTTTTATGATTTCTTTGGGATACAGCCCTAGAAGTGGTATTGATGGGTTTTATAGCCCTTTGGGCATAGTTCTGAATTGCTTTCCAGAATGGTTGGATCAGCTCACTGCTCTACTGACAATGAATTAGTGTTCCAACATTCCCTCATCCTCTCCAACATTTATTAATTTCCTGTTTTGCCATGTTAGCCAGTCTGATAAATGTGACATTGTACCTCAGAGTTGTTTTGATTTGCATCTCTAATCAATAGTGATTTAGAGCATTTTTTCATATACATATAGATATCTTTAATTTCTTCCTCTGAAAATTGCCTGTTCATATCCCTTTGACCATTTATCAGTTGTCAAATGACTTGTATTCTTAAGAATTGACTCATTTCTGTATATATTTTAGAAATAAGGCCTTTATCAGAGACACTAGTTGTAAAAATTCTTTCCCAGTTTTGTGCTTCACTCCTAATCTTGGTTTTATTGGCTTTATGCAAAAACTATTCAATGTAATGTAATCATAATTATTCATTTTGCATCTCATAATGTTCTCTTTCTTTTGTTTGGTCATGAATTCCTCCATTCTCCATAAATCTGACAGATAAATGATTCCTTGCTCTCCTAATTTATTTATAGTATCAGCTTTTATATCTAAATTGTGTATCCATCTGGACTTTCTTTTGGTATACACTGTCAGACGATCTGTGCCCAGTTTCTGCCATACTGTTTTGCAGTTTTCCCAGCAGTTTTTGTCAGATAGTGAGTTCCTATCCCACAAGCTGGGATCGTTGGGTTTATCAAACGGTAGATTGCCGTAATCATTGACCACTGTGTCTTGTGTACCGAACGTATTGTTTACCATTGATCAAAAAAATTTTTGTTTGAACTTGAGATTTCTGGGCTTTACAAAATATATTCATCGGTTTCTAAGTATTAGAATTCATAATTTTTGACATACTCCATTTACTTATTGTGAGACTTTATAAATTTTGAATTATTGTTGTGTGGATTAGTTCTGATTGTTCATATCAAAAAAGTATAGGCTGGTGAGGTGATGTGTGCTTACCACAGGACATTCCCTATACCTTTTTTTCCTTAGAATATACTTGATGAAAGTTTGGTTTTGTTGTTGTTGTTACCTTCTCCTTTCCCAGTAAATTCCTAGTAATTGAAGATTTTTTAAAATGGAAGTCTTCCGATTACGAATTCCCCTCCTTTTAAAAACATTTGCTGTTATTTTTTTTTCAACTCACAAAAATCTATTTTCTTTCCTTTCCATCCCTCTTCCATTGAAAAACCCCTGTGTTACCTATGCATAGTCAGATAAAACAAGTTCCCACATTGGGCCATGTTTCAAAAATATGTCTTGATTGCAAATCTTAGAGAGTATATTAGTTCTTTTTATTGAATTAAATTATTTTCAACATGCTGTGTCTTTAGGTGTATCTTGACCATAAAAGGTAAGAACTGCTTTCTTTTATAAATCTGTTTTCCTGTCTTCAGAATGCTTTATGCTTTCATTGCCCCTAAGACACAGCACAACCAGCATCTTGTTTTGGGTTTGTATTGAACCTGACATTTGACAATGCTATCCTAGATTGATCCAGCATATTTATAATCAAAGGTTTTTTTTCTTTACCAGATCTTTCTACTGTTATCACTCAAACTGCAAGTCACTTAAATTTCCTATAGTTATTCACTCATTAAAGTTTAGTCACTGTCCAGTCAACTCATTGACTTCACTTGTTTAACAATATAGACACCCATGTGACATTACTTCACTGTTTCTCTTAATACATTAAACATCTGAAACACCAAGTTTTGTTTTCCAAACGAATATAAAAATAATAGGAGTACAAAACTGAAGTTAAGAGGGAAACAGAAATTTCTTTGGGCAAATCTACCCCCTTAGAACTGTAGTTATAGTATTACAGATTTAGACAAATCCATCTAAAGACTTGGAGGATGATCTGGGAAATAGTACCTTGTAAACCATATCAAAAACTTGCTTCCTTAAATTCTGAAAGCATTCAGATGCTATTGAGCCTGACAGAATAAGACATACTGATCATTCTACAAGCTTTTTAACTTTGGAATTCACCCCTAGTCTACTGTGTTTTTAGGTACAGAAATTGTTCACCTTTAAACATAGATGGGGTAGATTGAGAAAAACTAAACTTTTGGATCTTTTATTCAAAGAAAGATGGAAATGGGGGAGGGAGGGAGGATTAGGGTAGGAAAACTGTGTCTAATTTTATAATCCTCTAGCAGAGGAGAATTTCACTCTCTGTTGCCGGCCGCTGTTGATTTGGACCTTTACCCCTCATTTTCAGACTAGAGTGTGTTTGGAGACGTTACAGCTGGAAGACCGTGTGCTCTGTCTTCATAACCGATGGAGAATACTCTATGCGGGATTGGCGAATGGCGCTGTAGTCACCTTCAGCTTAAAGGTTAGTGGTTGACAAAGAGGCTACCCGGCTTTGTTTACTTTCTTTTTCTTCACCGAGAAATTTTTTTGCCTTCCTTTTGCTGGGAAGGCAACAGGATGTGCCCCAGCAGGTTGTTCTCTTCCTTTTGTTAAGGGTAAATAGAACCCAACCCTGTGTTCTTTTTTTTTTTTTTTTGGAAGGGGCAGGGCAGGGCAATTGGGGTTAAGTGACTTGCTCAAGGTCACATGGCTAGTGTTAAGTGTCTGAGGCTGGATTTGAACTTAGGTCCTTCTGACTCCAGGGCCAGTGCTCTATTCACTGTGCCACCTAGCCGCCCCAACCCTATATTCTTTTTGTCCATACACTCCCACATCAAGGAGCTCTGAGCCAAACTCTCATTGTTCGTCACAGGTTGTTCTTACCTCTGATAGGTAAAATAGATTAAAACTTAAAGAAGTTAAATGTACTCCTATGACCACCTAAGAGTTTCACGACTTATTTTGCTAAATTATTTATAACTAATGCTGTCCCTATCCCCTTTAGAAGAAAGACTTTGTTCGTTTCCATCTCTGAAGGTTAATGTGGCTCTGGGGCCTATGATCTCTTGGTATCTATACTAGTTATTATAGGAACTTTATTTTTTTACATTTTTGAAAATTTTACTTAGTTTTTTTGATTATAGGAACGTTCTGACAGTTTGCAGCATAATATTTGCAACATGATTTGATTCCTTACTCTAGCTTCCTGTTTTTCCATGGTGTGAATTTTATCACCCCCCACTCCTGTGTACACATTCAAATAAAATTAAGCATTTAATGACCATCTATTTACTTTTAGATACTAGGTGCTCTGGGCTATGCTTTGCATTGAACTTGAACACATATGCTTGTCTAATATAATATAAAAGAATGATGGCCAACAAGGCAAGAATGTGCCAGAGTTCATGGGAATGGGAGATTAACTAGGATGGTAGGAGTCAAACAAGGCTTTGTAACAATATGAGGAGGTCAGCTTGGGGTGTGTGTGTGTGTGTGTGTTGGATGATGAAGAGGAGTGGATGGAATGAAGTTGGGTATCAAAAGTATGGAAGCGTTAAGAAGGACTGCCTCGAAATCAGGCAGAAGAACTTCTTATATTTAATATAGGAAACAGTAGGGAACCTTTGTAGATTGTTTAGCAGGGAGTTGACTTCATATAAATAATATTTGTGATATTAATGATACTGAGTCTGAGGATAGTGGGAAACTGAAATGTGAATGTTCCACATTTGTAGATCAGAGAAGTCATAGGATTTTAAGGCTGGTCAGGGACTTTAAAGGCCATCTAGTCTAGTCTTTTTGTTTAATAGATTGAGGCCTGGAGTTTTGTTGAGAGAGACAAGACTAGAGACATAAATTTAGGAAAAAACATCAAAGCCATGAAAATTGAAATCACAAGACTAGAAGAGTTATTTGAGGAAATATGTACATACATTTGGGATTGTGGCAAGGCAGGAGATGTGGCTATCTGCAAAGGACCCAGGAACTTGAGGAATACTTAGTGAAAGAAAGGGAAGAACCACTAGCGAAGGAAAAAGAAGTACCAGGATAGTGTAGTTTCATCTTGCCATGGATGACATGGGAAGAGAATTTCAAGGAATGGATGAACCTTAGTATCAATTAATGTTCTTGGCTTAAAGAAAATTGGAGTGTGGGGAGACTAGGTGGCTCAGTGAATAGAGCACAGGCCCTGGAGTCAGGAGGACCTGAGTTCAAATCCGGCCTCAGACACTTGACACACTAGCCATGTGACTTTGGGCAAGTCACTTAACCCCAATTGCCCTCCAAAAACCAAAAAAAAAAAAGAAAAGAAAAGAAAATTAGAGTGGAGAAAAGGCTGCTGGATTTGGCAACAAGCTCGTCTTTGACCTATTAGAACACATTTACAATGGGGAATGAGTAGAGAAATAGGACTGTGTAACTGTGTGGTAGAATTTGTAGATGTCTGTGCTGATCAGTGGGATTGGGTGAAAGGTGGTTGTGGGATTTTTCTTAAGCCCCATGCATGTTGTTTTTCTCATAAGAATTATGTTTAGCAGAGGGGAGGGAGCCAGTAGGAAGAAAGAGACTAAAGATGCTGGAGAGGGGTGATAAGGTGTTTGATTCTGTCTCTTCTGAAACTAGAGAGCAAAAGACATGCAGAGAAATATGTGTTGAGATAGAGATTATGATAAATTGAGGAACTTGTGCTAGTTGTCTGCTTTCTTTGTGAAGTGAAATAATGAAGGCATCAGTTAAGAGTGGTGGAAAGGAATAGGACTCAGGGTCTGAAGGGAGGAAAAAAGCTTTGGAAAAGTAGTATGAAGGATTTTCCTGAGAAATCATTAGTAGATGCATAATAATATCTTTAAATAGTTACAATGACTTTAACTGAAATTGGCAGTGTGAATTTATAGTACATTAAGCAGGTCTTTGTGAGTTCACATCCTTCTAAAGTAATTTTCCATGACCTGGGAGGTAGGAGTAGAGAACCCATTCAGTGAGAATGATATATAGTTAAAGATTTTCATAGAAAATTAGAGGGATATGGAAGTAAGAACAGCATCAAAGTGGTTCTCAGAGGACTCTAGGTTTTGTAGAAGGCAGTATTTCTTTGATTATGGATGAGTAGAATAACATATATTGGGTCATCGATGGCCCATATGTGGAGAAGCAAGAGAGATGATGACAAAGGAGGTTGCTAGAGAAGGAAAACCTCATATTTAGCATCTTAGAAATAGAATAATTCCTTGTGATGATTAGGGAGTGGTAGACAACTGATTCAGAGTGATATTATGAGCAGTAAGAGAGTGGCAATGTGGTTGGGAAGTAGTACTGGGCAGCAAGGAGGAGGAAGCCACTCCCCCTTCCCTTTCCATTGAATTAGGAAGTGGGAGAAGATGAGGTTTCCATGAAGGGGATGGCAATAGGGGAGCATTCAGCACAGATCCATGGTAAAGTGTAATAGGAAAGGCAAGTTCTACATAGAAGCTAAAAAATAAGTCTAGGGAAATTTATTTTTATTGGAACTGGGATTTTATCTTTACTGGAACAATATAAAAAGGTTGGAGTAGATAAAATGGTAAAAGTTTGCAAATGGTCTTAGAAGGATTACAAACTGACAGCAGTGATGAAAGTTGCTTTGAATTATTAATAATATGAAAAATGCAAATTAAAACAACTCATTCCTCAAAGTAGCAAAGATGATAAGAAAGAAAATGGTGTTGGCTAGGCTTAGACATACTATTTCACTATAGGTGTGGCTGTGAATTAGGCCAAACTTTGTGAAAAATAATTTCAAATTATGTGAAAAAGCCATTAAACTATTTAAACCCTTTATTATTGTATCTGTTGTATTTCAGGCACTTGTGCTAGGCACTAGAAATACAAAGACAAAAGGGAAAACAGTCCCCTGCCTTCAGAGAGCTTAAGCTGTAGACAGAGGAGACTAGCACAAATACAGATGGATACAAAATGAATGCAAGCTGGTGTTAGGAGATGGACACTCAGAGCTTAGGAGAAAGGGGAAGGGACACAGTTGCTGACCTTTGAAGAAAACTAGGGATTCTGAGAAAAAGAAGTGAGAAGGGGGAGTACTTTCCAGGCACAGAGGACACCCAGTGAAGGAACATAAAAGCTGGTGTGAATTACAGTTAGGGAGACTGTAGATGCAGTGGGGAGTGATGGATAATAGGGCTGAAAAGGAGGTTGGGGCCGGGTTGTGAAGGGCTTTATGTGCTAAACACAAAAGTTTGTATTTGATCCTGGAGGGATACGGAGCCACTGGGATTTGAATAATGAAATGACATGGTCAGATAGGAGCTTTAGAAAAATCTGTTTTTGGCTGTATGAAGAAAGGTGTATTTGTGTCTTAAGCAATGCTGGGTCTCACTGCTCCTCTCTCCACTTCCCTCTTCTCCCTTCCCTTTCCATGTTTCTATATTTTCTCTTTCTGTTGAGGGCATAGTCATCCTGGTTCACAACCTTGAACTCATCTTAACTCTTTCCTCTCCTTTATCCCTCACATTCAGTCAATTGCAACATCTTATTGACTCTATTTCCCTCTATAATCTATCTCATATTCATCCCCTTCTCGCTACTCATTATAGCCATCTTAGTTCAAGGCCTCATTGGGTCTCTCTGAATTATTAGAGTAGCTTTCTCATTGGTCTCCCTGACTCCAATCTGTCTCATTTTTCTAACCCATCTTCTATATTACTGCCAAAGTCCTATTCCTAAAGAATAAGATGACCATGTAAGTCCCACACACAGAAAATTGCTCTTGCTTCTTGGGTAAAATACATATGTTTATATTTGGCTTTTAAACCTTCACAGTTTGTTTCAGCCTTTCTTTCTGGGCTGATTGTACTTTACTCCCTCCCCTTTTTGGACTTTCTGTTATAGTCACATACATCAGCCTGCTTTGCTATTCCCTGTACACAACATTTTATCTCCTGCTTCTTTGCCTTTGTATAGGCTCCCCCCCATGCTTGGACTATACCTCCTTACCTCCACCTCATAGAATTCCTAAGCTTCCTTCAGAGCTCAGCTTATGTGTCACCTTCTATAGTCTTAGATCTCCAGTTGCTGGTGCCTTGCTCTTGAAAATTACTTAGTATATAATTTAAATTTAATTTTCTATGTTCTCCCAATCGAATATAAGCTCTTTGAGGGCAGAGACTTTTGGGTTTTTTTTCTGTCTCTGGTCTTAGCATAGTGCTTGGAACAGAGTACACATTTAAATGCTCCCCTGAATTGAAATGAACCCAGTGATCCCTCTATTGGCTATATATACCCTCTGGAGATTAAAGGCAGAAAGGCCCCATGTTTACCAAAACTTTCCTATTTAACACTTAAGTAACAAAAAATGAGAAACAAAATGAATATGTCTCATTTGAGGGAATGGCTGACCAAATTGCGAGTGCAAATGTGAATAAGAAACAATATAAGGAATTCAGGGAAACATATGAACTGATGCAAGACTGAAGGAAATAGGACAAGGAAAATGACAACTACCATACAGTAATGGAAATCGAAACGACACTAAAAAAAGCAGGCTGACCGAATAATTGTAATGGCCAGTCTTAAGCCTCCAGAACAGATGACAAAAGGCCTCCTTTCAGCACACAGTAGAAGTGAATGTGGGATGCTCTTGGAGCCGTCAGACTCAGTCACTGTAATGTTTGGTTTTATTTACTTTTTTCTTTTAAAAGGGAAAAAAGATTGAGTGGGGTGGCATGGGGAGTGGTATCAGGAAATGACAATAAGTTAAAAAATGAAATGTATCCAGAAAAATATTTTTTAAAATGAATTTGTTGGGGCAGATTGGGTGTTGGCAAGATGACAAGATAGGAAGAGGTTTTGTACCATAGGGCAGTGGCTCTAAAAGAAATTTTTCTCTGAAGCCTTTGTCCAGCAAATGATCTATTTCTTCATAGATCTGTGGTTTGTTTTCTAGACCAACAAGCAGCTTGATATCTTTGAGTGCCATGGTCCTCGAGCTGTTAGCTGCCTGGCTACAGCTCAGGAAGGTGCCCGCAGACTGCTGGTGGTGGGATCCTATGACTGTACCATCAGTGTTCGAGATGCTCGAAATGGACTGCTCCTCCGAACATTGGAGGGCCACAGCAAAACCATTCTCTGCATGAAGGCAAGTGTAGGCTTTAGGGTATTGGGGTTGCATGTGTTTGGAAGGATGTGGTTTTGGATGAAATTTCTAATATTCAGGCCTTCATTTTAAATAAAGAATAGCTCTTCCTTCTGAAAATGATAATTAACAATTCTGTTTTGTATATGTTATTTTAAGATACATGCACACTGATACCTGCACATGCACAGATGGCCTGCCCAAAGGCTTGTTGATACTTCATATATAGCAGTGGTTAATTTGAGGTAGATTCAGTAAGAACCCTTGGTGATGATAGAGGTGAGTCTGTCATTGCAGATATATTTGGTCTGAAAAATAATCTTTTCCACCTGTATTTATGTTATAATTACATCATATCAGTCTGGAAAATAGAATTCAGCAAATGATAATTTGATGTACATTATAGGAATATGACAATTCCAGATCTGTTTCATACTTTGGCTTATTTATGTATTTGTTTGTTTGTTTTTCTTTAAGGTGGTGAATGACCTTGTGTTCAGTGGCTCTAGTGACCAGTCTGTCCATGCCCACAACATTCATGTAAGTCATACTGATTCTGGCAGTGATTAAGCCTAGGACGTTCCTTGGGACACACATACTAGAAAGCACAACTTTCTTCCATTATAAAGGTTATTAGGATTGCACCTGTATGTAAGGTGTTTGGATAGACCACACTGAACTTCCTTGACACAATACTCAAAGGCTTTAATATACTCAAGACTTCAAGAACAGTTTGAGTTTTATAAGGTTTACTGTGAGTCCTTCACATTTAATTTTAAGATAATACACATACAGTGGGACTTGGGAAATCAATATGTGATTCAAGTGTGTAGCTGAGAGCACAAAAACTAACAGTTGGCCTCTGTTTCCTCATTTCTTAAATAGGGGACAGGGATGGTACTTAATTTAATTATCTCTAATGTCCTTTTCAGCTTTGATGTTCTGGTATTCTGTGGAGTAACATATCTATGCCCAGGTCACTTGAGACCTTTTTTCCTTGTCAGGAGTTTACCTCCAGTGGGAGAAAGGGAAGGTTTCCTTGCTGATCTCTCCCATAGATCCTCCATTGTGTGTAGGTTCTTGAACTTAGATTCAACAGTATTGTTTATACATTCACTTGTTAGCATTATGAGTGCCAAGTAGTAGACAATAGTTTGTATTTTAAGTAGTGGTGAGTCCTAGAGGAAGGACTTAGGGGTTTAATGATTTTTCATTAATTTCCATTAATGATTCCTTCTCTCTTATTCTGCTATAGACTGGTGAACTGGTACGAATCTATAAAGGTCACAACCACGCAGTGACTGTGGTGAACATTCTGGGGAAGGTCATGGTGACTGCCTGCCTGGATAAGTTTGTTCGTGTCTATGAATTACAGGTAGACTCTGGAGCCACATTTTGGTAACATGGTATATCAAGGTCATCTGGGTTTGATTTTTTTTTTTTTCCCCCTAATTGTTGGAGTGGGGCAGGAGTCAGAAAACATAAGGATCAGGATCAGGGATTGGAGCAGAATAACTGATTCACGAAAATACCTGAAAGAAGAGGTGCTGGGTTAGCAGATATCCTTGAGGGGGAAGGAATGATAGAGTTAAAAAAAGACAAACTGGCTTCAGCCCTCAGAGTGTTAGGGGCAAAGTCGAAAACTGCCAAATGGTAAAACTAAATTATTCTTAGCAACTGAAGGGACAGTGTCTCAAACATGGAACCTTACAAAAGGTTAGTGACCAAACTTTTCATTCTTTTTTTTTTTCCTTTTTGGAGGGCAATTGGGGTTAAGTGACTTGCCCAAAGTCACACGGCTAGTAAACGTGTCAAGTGTCTGAGGTTGGATTTGAACTCAGGTCCTCCTGACTCCAGAGCTGGTGCTCTGTTCACTGCACCACCTAGCCACCCCAAAACTTTTCATTCTTTCTGGTTACTAAGCCTTTCCTTGAGGGACACACCTTGTGGTTTTCTTTTTTTTTTATTGTCAAGAATATTTTTTTTTCCTCTCTCTCACCTCTCCCCATTGGGGAAAAGAAAAAAGAAAAACAAAATCCTTGTGTAACAAATAAGCACAGTTAAGCAAGATAAATTCCCATATTGTGCTTGTGCAGTACTATTTTTCTCCTTCTGCATATTAGTCTCTCTCTGGGTAGTATAACTTCATCATCAGTTCCTTGAAATCAGGTGATTTTCACAGAAGCCCAAGATTCTCTAGTGTGATGGAAAGCGGAAGAGTATGTTAGGACTTGTGAGAAACTGGGTTCTATTCTTTTGTTATTAGTTGTAGGACCTTAGTCAAGTCTCTTAACCACATGGACCTCAGTTTTCTCTAAAGTGAAGGGGGGAATATAATGAATGCTAAAGTTCCTTTCAGCTGCAAGATCCTGTGTTCCTATGACTCATTTTTGGTTTCACATTCTGTTTATATGGAGCCTCAGTGATCATGTTCTATAAACATATATGAATAACTTTTTTTCTAATGCTTTTTTTTCCTACTCAAGTCTCATGACCGTTTGCAAGTTTATGGAGGTCACAAGGATATGATAATGTGTATGACTATTCATAAGAGTATGGTAAGTGCTACTACTCTCACATGTTGACTTTTGTAAGTGATATCTCTCTGATAGATATCCCTGAGATAGCAGTTGGCCTCTGAGTTAAGAGGACCTTGGTTCACATTCAAGGTTTCTACACATATTAGCTATGTGGCCCTGGGCAAGTCACTTCACTTGTCAGTTTCCCAGACAGCTCTCTGAAACTCTAAATTGCAGATGGCCTCAATCTGCCATGGTAGTGGGTACCTAAGCCAGGGAAAGTTAAAACAGAGAGAAAACTATAAGAAAATATGGTAACACATAACAAAAATTATATACACTCTGACCAGATTGATTTATTCCAGAAATGAAGTTATTAGGAAAATTATCAATGAAACAGACCATATTAATAACAAGAGCAACAAAATAAGATGATTATATCAATAGATGCTGAAAAAGCTTTTGTCAAGATGTAACAGCCATTCCTGTTTAAAAAACAACAATAAATGGAGCCTTCCTAATGGGATAAATAGTATCATAATGGAAAGAAACCAGCTTGTTACGCTGAAGAGGACAACACCCCAATTCTAGAACACAGTTAAGCTGAATTAGCATTCTATATAATGGGAACAACCTGGAAGAGTAAGATCAGGGGTAAAGCATGGATTTCCATCACTACCACTATTTAATATTAGTGCTAGAAATGCAAGCAAGAAAATAAAACTGAGGGAATAAGCATAGTCCAGGAAGAAACAGAATGATCACTTTTTACAGATGATATGATAGCTTACTTCGAGAACCCTAGAGTCAGTTAAGAAACTAACAGGAAATATAATTTTATGAGACTTCTACTCTTAGTATTTGCCAGTATGACCAGACTTTCAAGTACTTAGAATTGGTAGACAGTTAATTAGTTTACAAGGTATTTGCCAGTAATCTGGGATAGAAACATAGGCAGGGATTGTAAGTATTTAATTAAACCTTTACCAGGAGTTACCAGAGAAGTCAGTAAATTTCAGCTCCTCCAGCGTCCACTGTGCTGGGTGGGTGGAACGAGTCACAGGATTAATGGTGAAAGCTGGAGTTCACAGAGGAGCGGCATCATGTTTCTTCCCACTTTTTACTTTCCATCAACTTCAATAGTCTGAGCTTCAGTTTCCCCAGAAGCTCGGTTCTTTTGTCATAACCAGATAACTTGTGTAAACTTGGGCAAGTCTCACAGAACTTCCCTGGGCTTCAGTTTTCATCGGCACAGTGAAGCCATTGAGGGTGGACCTGTAATGTTCCTGAGATCATGTCCAGTTTTCTTTGACATATCTCATTTATATGTAGTTATTTGCATGTTGTTTCCCTCCTGGACATGTTTTCCACCTTTAGCTCCTTAAGAAGAGGGATGGTTTTTCCCTTTCTGTATATCTCCAGGCATATAGTAGGTGCTTAATAAATAACTTTTTAACTTAGTCCTAGCGGTCTGATTCTGGAGTTGTTTTGCTTTTCTAGTTATTGTAGTATATCTGTGTTCTGGATGCATGTGCCTTAGTGTTCTTTTCTTTTCCAGATTTATACTGGCTGTTACGATGGTAGCATCCAGGCTGTAAAGCTAAATCTGATGCAGAATTTTCGCTGTTGGGTAAGAAGCACCTTGTAACTAGAGACCTCGAAGGAGAGGCTGGATAACAAGAGTCAGGATTGTTGTAAAAGGGATCCCTACATGTGTGTGGGTTGGACTAGATCTCTGAAGTACTTGCCAACTCTGAAATTCTGGAGTTCTCTGAGCAGACCTTTTCTTGCCACTAGTGTATTTGTAGTTCATGCTAGTTGTTCTCAGTTTAATTTTATGGACCTTCATGATCACTATCAATATTTACTTGAATACCTAGTCTGACAGATACCACACTAGAGGGATCTTAGTAACAATGTTACATAGATATTGTCTTCTCAGTGCTTATGGTATCAGAGAAGTGGCAGACAGCATAATAGCTATATATACACATTTAGACAACTTTTATATGCATTTCTACTAAAGCATGCTGGAGATAAAAGTTAGGAAAAATACCGGGTGCTCAGACATGTCCCTGTTAAGACTTTATTTATCAAGACTTGTGCTTTGGAGAATGGGAGGTGTGTGGTTCACAGCGTTGTGGGATTGGGGAGAGCCACTCTTGCTCTGCAGATGAGAACAGCCTACAGAATTCTAGCAGGTCACTTAGCTGCTGCGCCTCTATGCCATAGGTATCTATGCCAGCTCATCTGTCAGTTGTAACCATCTCCTTTGACTTTTCTCACATTTGCTTAAAAAGAATAATTTGTGCTCCTGAAATTTTCTCTATTCCCAATCTCTGAGCTTCTTGTCCAGCAGCAACTAAGTAAATTCCAAACCCTGGGCTTTTTGGGATTCTGCTGGTGGTGTACTTGTATCTCTCTCGAGTCTTAATCCAAGTGTGATCTGCTCATGTACCAGACCTTCCTGTGTGCCTTATGTTTATAACTTAGTTTAACTTGGATATATTTTAAATTTATCACGGAGGGGAGGGCAGGTTGAGGGGGAGGGTTGTTAGAAGGACACACTTCTGTAAAGGGACAGGGACAAAGTAGAGAATAGAACAAGTGGGGGGCGAGATAGGAAGGAGGGACATATAGTTAGTCTTTCACAATATGTCCATTGTGGAGATGTTCTACGTAACTACACATGTACGGCCTGTATTGAATTGCTTGTTTTTCCAGTGGGGGTGGGTGATGAGGGAGGAAGGGAGAGAATCTAGAATTTAAAGTTCTAAAATCAAATGTTAAAATATATATATATAATAATAATTATTATTATTATTCTTTACATGCAACTGGGAAATAAGATATACAGGCACTGGGGTAGGGAGATCCATCTTGCCCCACCGTAAAGTCAGAGAGGTGATGGGAGTGGATATAGGAGAGAGCAGATTGGGGAAGGGGGCATACAGTGGGATTGCTGTTTTGGGTTGCTGGGTAGGGGAAAGACAGGGAGAAAATTTGTAACTCAAAATCTCGTGGAAATGAATGATGTAAACTAAAAATAAACAAAAATTATTTAAATATACATACATACATACATATATATATATATATATTTGAACTTTATCATCCTCTGCAGAGACAAGTAAAACAGTTCAGCATGTTTCAGAGTTCCCAAGTCTTCTAGGAATTAATGAGATAACAGAGATAGAGAGTTGGGGAAATTAAATAGGGGTCCAAGTGAGGAAGTTCTCCACATTATTTCTTCCTTGTGTTACCTTTAACTTATTCCTCTCATCTTTTCTTTTTCCTCCAGTGGCACGGTTGCACATTGATATTTGGAGTTGTGGATCACCTCAAACAACACTTGCTAACTGACCACACCAACCCAAACTTTCAGACTTTGAAATGTCGTTGGAAAAATTGTGATGCGTTCTTTACTGCTAGGAAAGGATCTAAGCAGGTATATGTGACCTGGAAATTAGGATACCTAGCTTCTTATTACATTTTTGCCATTGCTAGCTAGCTATGTAGATTTTGTTGTTTCATATGAGGGGTGTGTTGTAATAGATGATCAAACTTTGAGCTCCTTTCCAACTCTAAAGTTATAAGATTCAAGGTAATTCAGTAACTCTTGATCAACCTGAGGACACCTAGAGAAAAGGTACATAAGACTGAATGTATATTACTTCTGATTGTTTTATAGGATCCCACTCTTAATCTATTTTAGGGACAAAAAAATCATCAAGTCTGTGTGTGCCTATTCCCTTCAAGCCATCTTTCTTGAGATCTAATAAATGACACAAACTCAGTTCTTATGTACTAGAATTTTGTTGTTATGAATATTGCTATAGATAAGGGAATTAGAAAATTTTTTGGTTATTTATATACACACAGATTTCTTGTGATGATGCTTGTTCTGTAATGTTTGGCCTGTAAATAATAAGTGAACTATTCTATAGCAGTTGGATTTGAAATTTAGCACTAAAAGGGGCAGGTTACTTCAGGGACACAAAAAGCACTATTCAATTATAAAACCCAGCCTTTGAATTCAGAGACCTCTCACCATGACCTTATCTTAGGTTAGGAAAGCTTTTATTCTTCCTAGTAAGGCTGCTACTATTGTTACTATTAAAAACTGAATAATTGCAGAAATTAATGACTGTCTTTCATGATATGGTATCTGGGTAGTGAGGGGGGCGTCTCTCTGCCTTTTAGGTTGATATGTGCCTTCTGCTAGCTCTTAACTGATGGGTTCCTCTGTCCCTTTCTTCTCAGGATGCAACAGGACATATTGAACGACATGCTGAAGATGACAGCAAAATTGATTCATGAAGTTTTTGCCTCCCATGTTGGGAAGTTGTTTAGACCTGTTATTGCCCACATCAGCCCTCTGTGTGTCACTCCTTCCAGCCTTCTTCTCTTCCCCTCGTCCTCCCACTCCCCTTTAAAAAAAGGCAGGAAGGAGAGAATTATGATTATTCTGTCAGGCTAAAGATGCTCAGAGCCTGTACGACTCTGGGCATATGGGTTAACCCTTTGAGGTCAAGCTGGAGGCTTGTTTTTTAATGAAGTGTAACAAACGTTAAGAACACGCCCCTGGGGATGGTGCAGAGCAGATCCACCAATGCCTTTCTGCAAGGGCAACATGATCTGTGTCCATTAATGTGCTCCAGGTGTTTTAATAGATGCAGAATTTTATCAGTCACGTTCTTGGCAGATAATTTTTTTTAGAAATCTAAGTTATTAAAGTGGTTTAAATACGGAACCAGAATATCTGATCATTAGATACTGTCAGATCCTGCATTTCCGGGAATGAGTTTTAGTTTCCTTTCCACAAGTTACTGCCGCGTATTTTCATGTGAAATTGGAAGTAAGTCATTTGCTTTCTTAATGTAATGTACTATTTAAGTGTCAATATTATTCCTTTCAAATGGGATGAAGTTAAGATAAATGATAACGGGGGAAGTGCTTTAAGGAGGTGGAAACACCTGCAATTTTTGCAAACAACTGCACTTCAAGTGACCTGAGGCGCGGCAGCTCAGCCCTGTTCATTCAGCAGAAACATACTGAATCCTACCCAACTACTTCTTAGTAGGACTCTCTCTGCTTACATGAGTAACACTGATCTTTGCTATTGAACTGGAGTATGTAGTACAAATATAATCTAGTAACAGAGACATAATAGAGGGGAAGCCTCCATTTTGTTTCCTGGCTTCTGATTCTTAAGCTTTTGGGGTCTAAAACCTTAAGGCTTGATCCAAAGCTGACTTCTTCCTCCCATCCCCCACCCCTCAAACCAGGTTAGGTTGACCTGGCCTTAGAACACGGTAATTTTCTACCTGGCATTAAAATTATTTCCTTTGTCCAAGATCCAACCATACCTTATGATGACTATGTGGAGTTAGGGTGGAACACCTGAACCTCCTTGTAGAAAACCAAGTGGATTTCTTCTTATTTCAAGAATCCAGTATCTTTTCCTTTCTACCCTACCAAACAATGAGAGAAATAGTACTGGCTTGGGCTCCTATTGAAGGGGAACATTCTTCTCATTCTTTGAGAGCAATCATAAGAGAAATATCTTATTAGACATTTAACTGAGACTGATTTTTTGAAGGGGGTGGCATTTATTCTAAGCTATTTAAAAGTGAAAGTGAAAGACGTTTCATGATTTTTCTGGCACTGAAATGTTGCCTAGAAGTTTATAGAAAGGGAGGAAAGAACCAATATAGTTTCATGACGTGACTGTCTCAGAGTCCAAGAGATTCAGGGTTTCCCTCAGTGTGTACACTCACATGTCCTCCCTTCAGCTCTAGTATGTAATAAGGATTTGGGGCTTACAAATGGCTCTACAAGTTCCTTCCTTCCCTGTCTCTAGGAGGAAGAAACCCTTTTTCTAACTGAATTGTTGTGTTCAGAAAGAAGAAAGATTCTATTGTGTGAGGTTCATGTGTCTTTATCATTTTTAAGTGGCATTTAAAAGAAGTTTTTCTCATTTTGCATCTCTGCTTCCTTTAAAGGTTGAGAGTTGTGACTGGAGAACTCAGGCCAGCCTGTGGGTATAATGAGAATGCATCTCTCAGGGGAATTCATTTGGGTCTGCTCTGGTGGGGCTAGGTGTTCTTTTCTTAGGCCTTCTGTGGGTTGAATATTTAGAACCAAAGCCACAATCCGGAGCAGTGCCAGACTTGCCCATGTGGTAAGCCGGATAATCCATTAATCAGTGGTCCTTAAATACTCATTTCCATTGGTTAACCCTTTTTGAAACAGAAGGGAAAGTGACCTGGGAAAAGTCTGAAAGATCAAGGCTTGGCAGCCCTAGAAGTAATTACTTTCAAAATCCCTAATACTACAGGAAAGTGGCATATAGGATGTTCTTTGGGAAGTCTGAGGATATTGACGGGAGGTGATTGAGTCTTAAGAGATAAGGTAGCTGAAATGAAGGAGATATGCAAGTGTGTCTGCCTTCCTGTGTTGATGTGTGTATATGTGTGTACCTTTGACAGTTTGCCACATCTCCCAGATTTCTTTGGAAGAATGCTGAAAGCATTTCTGTTGTAAGAACATGTTGAAGTCTCATTCACAAGCTAACAGATGACTTTTTAGAAATGAAAATCTTACAGATGTGAATTCTAGCTTGGAATCGAAGGAGTAAATGCTTAGGTAACTTTTTTTGGTAAAGTGTTTTAAGAGGAAGATGCAGACCTTTAGGGCTTTTTTGTTTGTTTGTTTATATTTTGTTTTAATCTTCAAGAATGTCACAGTCGACCTTAGCCTTTGATCTCATCTCACAGAGAAACATTGAGCATAGATCGTTGCTTGTATGTTGACAGTGGTGTGGAGAATCTAATCAGTGGTAGGTAAGACAGACAATAAGATCAGAATAGGTTCTCATTGGAATTTGAGGTTGCATTACAGGAAACATTTCTATGATGATACTTTTAATTAGCTGTGACTAATTTGGAGATCAGAGCCCCAGGGAACTGCAGAGAGAGAGAGAGAGAGAGAGAGAGAGAGAGAGTGTGCGTGTGTGTGTGTGTGTGTGTGTGTGTGGTTTAAAATGATGTTTATGTTACTGCAGCCCCACTTAGAGTTTCAGGCTAAAATTTAGGTTCACAGTGAGGTAGATACAAAAACAGGGAAATATTTAGACCTGTGAGATTACTTGAACCTGAATAAGGTCAGTAGCACATCCCTGCCTTTGTGTAAAGAAAAGATTCTTCTGCAGGGATAGCTTTGATCCACTCCTTAGACCTGGACCATGGCAGGCTTTTGCTTTGCTCTAGACGACCTGTAACCTGTGTGCAGAGAACTTGCTGTGTGAGTTAATGTAATCCTACTGAGTGATGTTTTTGTCAATTATGCCATAAGTCTTCAGTAACTGGACATAAACGTGGTTTGAAGTCAGTTTTACTTTAGGGAAACAGTAACCAATATAAAGAAGGGAATTATTGATAGGAGTCCAGGGTGGAGAGGAGGTCATATCTTCAAGTGAGACCGAAGCAGGGAGTGCAGGCTCTTGGCTTGCATAGTTTGGCTTAAAGTCTCTAGCCTTTTAGCTACACTCTAATAGTTTAGCAGCCCCTGAGGCTTTTAGGAAAATACCATCCACAATACCCGACTCTGCAAAATAAAGGTCTTATTTGTGCCACTGATTCATCCCCTCCTCCCACCTCTATTCCTCAGGGTCTGAAGAGAAGCAAGTTACCTCATTTGCTTCTTCCTCCTGTCCCACAGGTTTAGGACAGTGAGGATTTATTTATACAACTGCCCTTGTGGGCTTTGGCAAGGTCCCCACCTCCAGCTTGCCTTCTCCTGACCAGTGATGCTGGTTTAGCAAATAGTAAGTAGAAGCTATCCTTGGAGTAGTGATAGGGTCTTGAGTTTCATGTACAAATGTGTCTTAAAATATCCTTTATCAAAAACAATTTTAACAAATTTCCCCCAATATATAAGGTCTTTATATCACATGGCAATCGTGAGCCTTGAAACTTTCCGAGATGTACCAGGTATCCCAAGAGTTTTAGCTAAGCCTAAGACTTTTGGGACACCCTGTAGATTATACAGTATCCTAGGTAACAGTCCAAAAGATGCTGGAAAAAACCTTTTTTTTCCCCTTAGTTATACATACACCAGAGCTATTTCAGTGTTCTTGGTTATAGAAATTTTTAACACACTATGTGGATTTAGAAGAATGAAAATGGGTGAGACCGTTCTGAAGTATTTAATAAGCAAATACCTTGACCCCCTTTCATTTTGGTACAAAGCTGTGAACTCCATGAAACTTTGTAAAGGAAGAAGTAAAGCAAATATTGAGAGGAAAATAAAACTTAAATACTTTTAATAATTGACTCTGTCAACTTAATTGTCGCCCAGCTGTCTGTTTATAGCCAATTTAGTCACTTTTCAGTGCTTTTAAGTTTCATATGATCAGAAGGGAGCTTTGTTGTTGTTCAGCCCTTTCAGAAGGTGGCTCAGAGGTCATCTAATCCAACCTCAATTGAAAAAATTCTATCCATAGCATCCCTAAGAAGTGGTCATTCAGTCTCCACTTAAACACTTCTAGGAAAGACTATCCCCTTAAGGTATCCCATTCTATTCTTAGATATCTGTTCAAATTTTGACTTCAGTTGGTGTCCTACTTCTCCCTTTAAAGAGAGGGTGGACAGGGGAGGATACAGGTCATCAAGAAGGAGCCTACAAAGTTGGATGGGGGTGGACGTGGGTTTTAAATCATTTTAGGAGAAAAAAAAAGTTGGGGAGATTATAGAGGAGATTCCTAAAGACAGAGAGTAAAGGACCTCGGAGGCACCTTCTAAAATGCTTGGAATGCTGAGATTCTGTACATTGGTTTCACTGTTAAAATCCCAAATCAAGTGCTTCTTTCACAGTTCCTGGCCAAGTGTAGTCTACTAGCAAACCACAGTAGCATAACCAGCAAAAGTCACAACCTCAATGCAAGTTTAAACATTGGGACCTTAGCACAACCTTTTGAGTGTTTTCTACAGTTGCATTTGAAGGAGTTACCACCTCATATTGGTGGTGGCCAATAGAGAGACCCTTTGCCCCAGACATTTCAACTAGTTTCTTTCAACATATCCTCCTGTCTCTGGAAAAGTGTTCACAAGCTTTTAAAAATAATCACTTTTCTAAGGGGACTGATTTTTAAAATCTGGTCTTTTAACCATTTTTTTTCTAAATCAAAATCTTCTTGGGTTTGGTTGTTTTCTTTTCCGAGACTAGGGAGTTCTCTACCCTGGGATTGCTTTGGCTATTAGGTGGATATAGAAACCTAGCTTTGTTCAATCTGTTCCCAGATAAGAATATCAAATGAGTCAAACAGCACACACTAGATAGACAGACACATGCCTTTTATTAATTTGGGAAGTCTTATTGGGACCACAACCAATCATGTGTGACAACCCAAACAAGGAATTGCTCTGGTCTACCTTTCCTCTGTATATCCAGAACAAATAAAATTCCGAAGTAAAACCAAGGGCTGGGATAGAGGGAAGGAGTCCAGGAGGCACTGCATGCTTAATGTCCCTCACAACGTGAACAATGAAGGTCTTTTTCTTTAATGTGATCAGCAAAGGACAATGCCGGACAAATACCCCAGGAAGTATTTCCTTACCCTTCCTCACGCTGGTCTGGTTTTGAACGGTTATAGTTTTGCTAGCAATAATTGCATCATGCCCCACCCTTGAGATCAGCTCTGATCTGGAATTTTGGGGACAGTCCACAGAGAGACCTTGATTGGAGGCTCAAACCCTTGCAGTTAGCTCTAGGATCAAGTTAACCTTTTAGGTTCCTAGACCCTCTAGTTAAAATCTTCCCCTGGGGCTAAACTGGAACTCTATGAAGTTGGCAAAGATTCGTTTCACTGTAGCACTCTTGAGATGATGTCACTGCTTTTATGGGAAAAAGAAGTTACGCCTCTGCTCACACCTCATCCTAGAGGGCTAAGGTTGATTGGGGAGCAGCTTTATGGGCCTGGAGAAGGCATCTGGTTATCCCAAGGGCAGGTATAGTGAATAATAGAACTGAAACATCCTGAGACTAGCTGGGAGTACAGAATGAGAGGGAAGAGAACCACCATGGGAATCCTGAGGCTGTTAAGAGATGTTGCTTGTTTCTTAGAAGTGACTCTAGCTGCTGTGGTTGCTATCACGAATGGTTCATTCTGTTCGATTTTAGTTGAAGTGAGGGAGGCATGGTTCAGGCATACATGGTAAGCTGCAGCCACTGAAAGGGGAGAAGCCAAGATGAGGAGGAAAATGGGAAAAAAAAAAAGGGAGGCCCCAAATCCCACCTTCCCAGAGTAAACAACCCAGATGCCCCAGTGCTAGACAAACAACAGCTTACTGTTGCTTCCTATATCCTTTCCTGCCTTCTCCCATCCTGCTAGGAAAAAGGGGTTGTGTGGGTCCCCAAACCGTTGCCTCAGAGTTCATCTAACTCCTCTCCCCCAACCAAAAGACAAAAGCTCATCATTTGCCTTTAAGGACTCTCTTCTCTACATAGACCCACAGGGTGTTGTGGAAGTCAGTGTGGGCCAAGCCAATTTCTCATGATTTCCACCAGCATCTCACAACAGAGTAGGGGGCTTCTTATATCTTTACCTCTAGGACATTGAGTTTAATGATGCCATCTCCGTCCTTGTCAAAGGCTTGAAAAGCCCCTGTGTGAAGGAACAAGCCAGAGAGATTAGGCAGTGCCCCCCTGCCCTGGCCACTATGAGAAACTGTACCCATATGAGACGTGTGATGGGACCATCTTCTTGCTTGTTCAGGGACTGACTGAGGAAATCTTACCCTCAACAATTAGAAGGAAAGCCATCTTCCATCAGCTCAGCCTATAAAACAAAGCTGAAAGGCCAAGCCACTCCTTCCCCACTTACTGAACATGCCCTCCAGCCGTACAAAGCAGCAGATGAAGCTGTCAAAGTTGATGTTCATATGCTTGTCTGCATAGCGCATGGTGATAATGTCATAGAGCTGACTGTTGAGGTGGAAGCCTGGGGAAGAGAGTGTTGAGGAGGTCAAGTTCATCTTTTGGTGTTATTTTAGTTTCTCCTCCACTGTTCCTTTTCATTTACTGTTTTTCTTCCTTCCACTTATAAAGGTCCAACTAAGGTGGCCCACCCTTAGGCCTAACCTCCACTCACACCCTCACCCATCCACTTTGAGACCAGATACCAGCGTCATTCACAGCATTGCGCATCTCATAGCTGTTGATGGTGCCAGAATGGTCTGTGTCATAGTGTTTGAAGATTTTCTGTCAATAGAAAATTTGAAAACAGGAAGAGTCATTTATTTCAAAAACAGTCATTTATTAAGGACCTAGTGTGTGCTAGGTGTTAAGGGAGATAGAAAATGGGATAAGGCACTCCCTGTCTTCACAGAGTTAATGTGATGGAAGGAGGCCTGGACTTGGAATCAAAGGTTCCCCTTCTGGTTCTGCCATTTGATTTAACTGAGGAGCCTTGGGCAAGTCAGCATGAACTTAATTTTTTTTAAAATCTATAAAATGCTGAGAGAAGGATTTGGTAACCTTTAATATACCATATAACTATATATGAATGAAACATATAAGACATGGGACACTATTAAGCATACTAGCTCAATTAACAAGCATTTATTATAACCAAACTCCATTCCGGAGCACTCATGATAAAACATGTTACCCATCTCCTAACAGAGAGGTAGGTGATAGACTCAGGGTACAGAATGAAACAGTATTTTGGATGTGGCAATTACAGAAATTTTTTTTCTTTTACTGCATATTTGTTATAGAGTGTTTAGAATTTTCTCCCCCCAATGATGCAGGAAGTGAGAAGGAGTGAAAATAGATTTTGTTAAGTGGGAAAAAAAAATCCCAAGTATTTATTAAACTCTTACTATGTACTTGACACTGTACTAAGCAGAATGGATATAAAGTCAAAAGTCAAAACAGTCTCCCACTCCTCACCAAGAAGCTTACAGCTTTCCAACTGGGGAGAAGGAACTGAGCAATGACTAGGAAAGCCATCTTGCAAGGTGTGACATTTAAGTTCAAGTTTAAAGAAGAGGAAAAGAGGGAAGACTTTCTAGGTATCTGGCATAAGTTATGCCGAGTAGCCCAGTTTGATGGGATGGGAAAGCAGGTGACTAAGAATGTATGACTAGGTAAGGTTCCATTCCCTCCCATGCCATTTTACTCATGCTACCCACCTCACCCTACCACCACCACCCCATACCATTCTGTCCTTCCCACCTGCCAGCTCTTGATCTTCTTCCAGAGGTGGTGGAATTCCTGCAGGTTCAGCCGCCCAGAACCATCTGTCTGGAGCAAAGTGGTCAGGACCACATGATCAAGTCCCCCAGCCATCAAGGTTGGGCAGAGAAAGGAGGGAAGCTTATAGAGAAATTTCTGCATAGAATGCCCCTTCCAATGACCTTCTCTGTTGTAAGGGGAATGAGCCAGTCACCTTCCTTTGTTCATTGGTCCTCCCCACCCTCAAAGAATATTCATTCCAACCCCTGCTCAGGGGCTGTAGAGTGGTCATCGTAGGTACCTACTCTGTGACAAAGGTAGCCTCAAATGATGCTCATTTACTTGATTTGGAGGCTTGGTAACCAGAAGCTTCCCCCAGATAACCATTGCAATGACTAACAACTTCACTAGATCCAAATTCAGTCTAGGACCTGTGTTAGGTCTTTACAAGAGCATACACTTGGGTACAGCCTTGTTTAGTTAGGTCCCACCCACCACTCCCTGAGTCCATGTTCCACATGATGGGGAGATGGGAGAATGGGGTGGTAAACAAATGAAAGGATACATCCATCAGGGCAATCATGCTTCGGCAGGACTCCAGGGTGAATCCATCTATCTTCAAATCTTTATCTGGGAAGGGGAGGTGCAAAAAGTAACGATGAGGAGATCTTTAATTCTGCTCTTCTAGAGAACTTTTCCTTCCAACCTACTGATTGCTCTAAAGAGCCAGAGCTCTTCCCTTGCCTTGGGTGAAAATTTGCAAGTCACTTACGTTTGTTCACCACTGTGTTGAGGACATTCTTGAGTTCATCAGCACAAATTTCCATGTCCTAAGGAGAAAGGGAGAGATTGAGGGCCTCATGGAAGTGATGGCCTATTGGGCCAGCTACACAAATATTGAACAAGTATAATTGTGTCTTGTCTGGCTACTTTGCCAAAAAGAGCATACATACCTGGGAGCTAGAGGAAGTAAGAGACTTTTGGCCAAGATTAATATCACGGCACACATCAGAGGAAAGGGTCCCTCAGGCCTTCACTTCAATTCTTTATTGGCCTGAAGTGGCCTCTTCCTCCTCTAACCTTCTAAAATAACTAGTGTCTGAGCAGTTTATTTCCTTGTTAACAATAGATTTAACATTTATTAAGCACTGCAATGTGAGGGGCACAGGGGATATAAAAATGACAATTCTTGCCCTCAGCATGTACAAGCAAATAGGGGATGTGGCATGCATGCAAAATATAGGATATGTTGAGGTTAGTAATATATAAGAAGACTGCAATGGTAGGAAGGGTCCAGGACTCAAGGCTGGGGAGCCTGTGACCTTGAGGCCACATGTGGCCTTCTAGGTCTTCAAGTGCAGCCCTTTGAATACAAAATTCACAGGACAAATCCTTTTATTAAGGAGATTTGTTCTGTGAAATTTGGATTCAGTCAAGGGGCTGCACTTGAGGACCTAGAGGCTACGGGTTCCCTACTCCTAGTCTAGATTGTGACAAGCTTTAAATGCTAAAAAGAAAAATTTATACTTGATCTTAGAAATAGTAGGAAGTCACTGGAGTTTATTGACTTTGGAGGTGATATAAGACCTATGCTTTAGGAAAACCACTTTGGGAGTTGTATGGAGGATGGATTAAAGTGGGGAGATATTTCAGGCAGGGACACGTAATTAGGAGGCTAATGTAGCTACCCAGATGAGAGGTGATGATGGCTTGTGTCAAGGTGATGTTGCTGTGTGGGTGGACAGAAAGGGAGAGATATTATAGAGAAAGATACAGTAAAATTTGGCATTTGATCGGCTATCTAGGGTGAGAAAGAGCGAATAGTTAAGGATGATATGGAAATTGTGAACCTGAATGACTGAGAAGGTGATGATGCCCTTAAAAGAAATTGGGAAGTTCTGAAGAGGTTTGTGGGAAAAAGACAACGATTACTGTTTTGGACATGTGGAGGGTAAGATGTTTCTGGCACATCCAGTTTAAAATGTCCAGTACAATTGATGATATGAGACTAGAGCTCAGGAGGAAGAATAAGGTTGGTTCTGTAGATCTGGGAATCACCTGTGTAAAGATGATAATTGAACCAATAGAGCTGATGAACTCACCAAGTGAGAGACTATCAAAAGAAATGAAAAGAGGGCCCAGGACAGAGCCTTGGGGACACTCATCCAGCAAAGAAGCCTGAGGAATGATCAGACACACAGAAGCATCAAGGGAAAACATCAAAAAAGCATCACAAAGACCCAAAGAGGTAAAGAGCATCCCAGTTGGTATTTAATACCAACAGTATTAAATGTAGCAGAAGGGTCAAGAAGGATGAGGATTGAGAAAAGTCCATCAGATTTGGCTTTTAAGGGATCAGTGGTTACTTTGGAGAAAGTAGCTTCAGTTGAATGATGAATTTAGAAGCCAGACTGCAGAGAATTTAGAAGACAAGGAGAGGAACCAAGTATAAAAGACTTTTTAAAGGAGTTTAGCTGAGAAAAGGAGAAGAGATATTGTATGATAGCTAGGAGGGGTGGTAGAATCCAGTGAATGGTTTTTTTGTTTTGTTTGCTTTTTGGAGGGGGGAAGACAGGGCAATTGGGGTGAAGTGACTTGCCCAAGGTCACATGGATAGTAATTGTTAAGTGTCTGAGGCCGGATTTGAACTTAGGTCTTCCTGACTCCAGAGCCGGTACTGTATTCACTGTGCCACCTAGCTGCCCCTAGTGAGCATTTTTTAAAGATGGAAACTAAGCCATTTTTGTAGTCAGCTGGGAAAGAATCAGTAGCTAGGAAAAGACAGTTAAAGAGTGAGTGGCAGATGAAAGTGGAGACAGTTTGCTGGAGGAGATGGGATTAAGGATACATATAGAAGGGCTGGCTTGGGTAGGGAGAGGGCCCACCTCATCATCAGATACTGGATTGAATGATGAGACAGTAAAAGATAATATCAGAGGGATGGGAGATGAGAAAGGGAAAAGAAAGACCTTTCAGTAAATGGCCTTAATTTTTTTGATAAAGTATGAGACAGGGTCCTCAGCTTGAGGGTAGGAGGAAGGAGTGTCAAGGGAGTTTGAGAAGAGAAGAGAAAGTCTGGAACAGTCCCTGTAGTGAGTGAGATAAGAGAATTAGTTGGGGGGGAAAGGATTGTCTTGTTGCAGTGAGGGCCTAGTTGGGATGAGATAACATAACTGGCTCTTTGACACAGGAAGAAATATCTGATATTATTCCTGGTGTTTGCTGGAGCTCCGCTCTTATGATAATGAATAAGAGATCTAAGTATAAGTATAAACATGTTAATGTCCGTTCAAAATGATTCTGTTGCCTTAAGGATCAAATATAACCTTTTCTGTTTAGCTTTTCAAACCCTTTACAATATGGCCCCTACTTACCTTTCTAACCTTGTCATATATTACTCCCCTTCCTGCATTCTATGGTCAAACTAACCTTGCTAATTTATATACACAACACTCCATCTTCAGTCTCTGTGCTATTGTACCTACTGTCCCCCATGAGGTAAGAATGTACTTTCACCTCACCTCTGCATTTCAGGATCCTTTTTTTCCTTCAGAACTCTGCTCAAGTGACTTAAAACTTTTCCTGTTTCTCCCAACTCCTAGTGCTAAAAAAAATTTCATTGTTGTTTAGTCATTTTTAAATCTTCTCCAACTCTTCATGACCCCTTTTGGGGTTTTCTTGGCAAAGATACTGGAGTGATTTGCCATTTCCTTCTCCAGCTCATTTCACAGATGAGGAAACTGAGGTAGCAGGGTTAAGCAACTTGCTCAGGGTCACATAGCTAGTAAGTGTCTGAGGTCAGATTGAACTCAAAAAGATGAGTCTTCCTGATTCCAAGCTCTATCTACTGTGTCACCTAACAAGAAAAATTATCAGGTATTTATTTTTTATATGTCTATTATTCTCTCCCCTGATAGAATATAAGCTCCTTGGGGTCATGAACTGTTTAATTTTTGTCTTTTAATCCTCAGTACCTAGAACAGTGCCTGGTACGTGCTAAACACTTAATACTTACTTGGTTGAATGAATGGAATCCCCAAGATCACAGGTGTCTGTACAGTCCTCAGCCCAATCCATAGATAATTGCTTAATGTATATGTATGTGTCTATTCATATTTTATATTTAAATGTGCATAAATATCCTAGAACTAATAAGAGGTATGTTGTGTGTTTTTTTACAAGTATGATGTCATTATGTCATTTATCTAAGGCAGCACCTGATAACAATGAGGTGGGAAAAGTTGGGAAACTTGGAAAGTTGGGAGATTCTTTGTGAGTCTAGAGAGCTTTATAATTATAAAGCTATTACAATGTTCCCATTAAGATTCTGCCTAACTTAGGACTGGGTAAGGAAAAGGAATCCTCTTTATGGCAAGAGCCCATACAGCTTCCATCTCCCACCTAGGCTTGGTTAAGACTCTACTCATCAAGATTCCTGGGAAGGAAAAGGGGAGGAAGAGTGGAATGAGAGCATCTATAGGAACTTCAGGGGTAGCTGCTTTGAAAGGTAACTCACATCACCCGCAATCTGTCGAAAAATGTTCTTGAATTGCACCTGCTCCTCGCTCTCCCGGTCAGTGTTACCTGGGGTTGGCTGTAGAGACATAAAGGAAGAGGTCAAACAGAGATGAGGAAGGGAGATAGGTGCCCAGTGGAAAGTCATGAAAGGAAAGGAAGGGCAAGCCCTTTATGGACCAAGGAGCCTGTGAGTTCATCATGGCTCTCTGGCTTCCAACCAAGCATCAGTAAGATCTTCTTTTCCTTTTCATCACTCTCCTTGCTAGGAATATTCTTTGTTAGATGGCCAAGGGAGATTTTTACAGCTTCACTGCGTAGGGTTGTAAGCATCCTTCTCTTCTTGATTCCAGGCAGAGCTGGAGGGAGAAAGTTTCTGGTCCACTTCCTTCTGTTTAGGAGTAAAGATTGGACACAGAATCTTTCCTCTCCCCTCTCCCCTGGCACAGTCTAGCCACCCAAATGTAAATCCTGCCTCGGAAACTTACTGGCCATGTGACTGTCTTCATCTCTCCAGGTCTCCAGTTTCTCATCTCATGAGGGGGCTAACCTCTCAGGTGCCTTCCACCTCTAAATTTGTGATCTATCATGCCGTAGAGAAAAAGCAGCTCTGCCAACTAGGTCCATCTGAGACACTTTTGGCTATAGAAATGGGCAGAAATGTTCTATTCCTCACTGTCTGCATCAAGCTTCAACCACTGCTTTCTGGGCAAAGAGGAGCATTCCAGGCAATGCTAGGCCCCATGTCCCTGAATCTTCATTGGGGACAAAGGAGACAAGACCATCCCAACTCTCAGCCATCTCCATCCTGCGCTCTATAAGTCCCAATTCTATTACAATTAAGCTCATTGGGCAACTGATCTTAATTCCCTTCAGGACCTCTCCTTCCATACCTCCTGTCCCTGATAAATGGCACACAGCTGACTCAATCCCTTTCTCCACCACAGCCTGCAGGACTTACTCTCTGTGTTTTTTTGTCTCCCCTTGCTTCTCTTTAATGCCACATTTTCTTGGGCCAAGACCTGATCCTAAAAGGTGGGATATGATACCCAAAACTATGTTCCCTTTCCTTCTTCTTGGATCCCCTTTTTTCTTTCTCTGCTGTCTGACTGATGAGTGAGGATGCTAAGCTCTTCTCATACTCATCCCTTGGACAAGGCCTTACGTTGGTAGCTAATCCTTTAGACACTTAGCTCCAAAACAGGGGTTCCTCAGCCTTTTCCCCTCAGTCAAGAACAATTCCCCTGATGGCTCAGGAAAGTGATGGTGAAGGGAGAAAAAAGATGCATATTACAGACCAAAGCTGTTGTTTATAAAAGAGAATCCCCACCCTGGAAACCCAGACTTCATGCCCCGGCCGCCACACAGGCCTCCCCCATTATTTCACATGCTCCAGAAACCTGAGTTGGTTTCTCTGGCTTATCAGAGCTTGTTTTGTCCTTGCCCTCCTCAGACTCATGGTCCACACCCAGCTCCTTGTTGCTGTTTGCTCTGTCAGACACGAAGATGATGGGCTGGAGAAAGGAAGGAAGGTGTTGGAAAGAGGAAAGGCAGCAAGCATTAGAAATTTGGAGGGAAAGTGGGAAGGAGACTCATTCCCAGGCTTCATTGGTTGCCCTTGAGCCAAGCAGAGGCTGTTTCTGGTCAAGTAGCAGTGATGAGAAGTGATGCAGTAAAGATTAAGCTGAGAGGTAAACTGAGGCAAGGTAGTATATAAAAGAAAAGCATAGAACCAAGAGTCACCCTGCTTCTAACTAGCTATGTGACTTTGGGCAAATAAATCACTCATTCTCGTTTCATGGATTACAGAGATGTGAGGGGCCCCAGGATCCACCTAGTCAACCTTTTCTCATGGGTGTAATGGGCTTATACCTGCCGGGCAATTGTTACATTTTCGGCATATTTGCCATTTTGGAATTGGCAAAAACTACAGACCAAAGTTTGATTTATTTTGCTGATTATCCATAGATGTAAGGAAATGATGGCACAGATCTTAATAATGCAGATTAAACTTAGAAATGTGCATTGCGTACATTTTTTTCTTGGAGAGTTAGATGTTAAACATTTATCACCATACCCTGCCTATTTTGGCAAAAAAAATCATTTCTATATCCCTGACAAATGTTCATCTGGCCTCTTCTTGAAGGACTCTGGTGAAAGAGATCCCACCACCTCTTGAAGCAGCCCATTCCACTTTCAGGCAAGTCTGTTTTGGAAATTTTTCCTAACATTGCAGCTTAAATCTACTTCTACAACTTCTACCTCATTGCTCCCAGGTCTGCCTTCTGGGATTGGGTACGGGTCTAATTCCTCACTGCTTTAAATATGCAAAGACTGCTATCACGTCTTTCCCAAACCTTTTCTAGCTGAACATCTTCCTGTGGCATCATCTCCAGTCTTCACCCTAATAGCTCTTCTCTGGCTAGGGTCCAGTTTGTTAATGTCTTTCCTAAAATGTGGCATCCAGAATTGAATATGATACTCTCTAAACCAGCAGTTCTCAAGCTTTCTGGTTTCTGGACCCTTTTACACTCTTAAAACTTAATGAAAACCCCAAAGTACTTTTGTTTATGTGGGCTATATCTAGCAATAATTATAATACTAGAAATTAAAGCTGATAATTTTTTTTTTTTTTGCTTTTTGGAGGGTGGAAGTCAGAGAAATTGGGGTTAAGTGACTTGCCCAAGGTCTCAGGGCTAGTACATGTTAAGTGTCTGAGGTCATATTTGAACTCAGGTCCTCCTTACTCCAAAGCCAGTGCTCTATTCACTGCACCATCTAGCCACCTCTGATAAAAATTTAAAATATTTAGTAATTCATTTAAAAACAACAATTACCAGTTACATTTAACCTAAATATCTTAATGAAAAATAACTTTTAAAAAAATGAGTGAGAGGTGGCATTGTTTTATATATTTTTTGCAAATATTTTTACTTTCTGGCTTTATTCTTTATCTGACAATTGGATTCTCATATTTGCTTCTGTATTCAATCTATGTGATATTTCTGGTTGAAATATAGGAAGATAATCTGGCCTCACACAGATATGTATTTGGAAGAGAGAAGGGTATTTTAATAGGTAAATGACATCTTAGTATTATTATGAAAATAATTTTGACCTGGTGGACCCCCTGAAAGAGTCTTGGAGACCACAAACCCACAACTTTGAGAACCACTGCTCTAGATATCATCTGACGAAGGAAGCACAGTTGGAACTAGTGCATCCCTTATTCTATATCCAATGCCTCACTCTTTCTTTTTCTTTTGGGCCAGACCTATAATTTTATTGGTGTTGAGAACTCCATGATGAAACTCCCTCTACCAATGCAACTTAAGATGTTAGTCAGTGGCACTGAGAAGTGAGTGACTTGCCTATGATCACACAGCCAGTATGTATCAGAGGTGGGGACTGGAACACAGGTCTTTCTGACTCCAAGGCCACCTCTCTATCTATTGTACACCATGCTGCCTCTCATACTACTATATCTCTCTTAGTGCAGTCTAAGTTCATGTTAGCTTTTTAGTTTGCCATGTCATACTATGGATGCATCTTTGAGCTGGTGGTCCACTCAGTCTCCCTGATCTCTCTCACATGAACCACTACCTCAGTATCCCTCCCCTATCTGGTACATTTTCTTGAACTATTTTATGTTTGAGAGTCCCTAAGAGATTAGGTGACTTGTAAAGGTTAGAGAGCTAAGAAAGAGGTGGCAGAACTCGGGTCTCAAATCCCAGTCTCCTGATTCCAAGTTTTAATGGTGTTAAGCATGTGAGCTGTGAATTATCCCACAGGGCATCAAGCTGACTTGGTGCTTTTCACCCTAACGAATGTACCTTTTATCGTTGGCCTCTTCTTTCTGTCTGCTCTGGTCATGAATAAGAGGGTTGGCTAACACATGCCATTCTTTCTACAGCTTCTATTAAAAATTTTTTTAATAGTAAGGCTTATAACTTGTATCTCCGTTTTATTCTGCATATAGCTTGCTTCCTGTATGTTTGTTTCCACCATTAGATTGTAAGCTCCTTGAGGGCAGGAATTTTGCCTCTATTTCTATTCCCATCGATTAGCATGGCATATAGCAGGTACTTAATAAATATTTACTGATTGACTGATATACATATATATGTATATTTTTTGCTAAAATATACTTTATTATTGTAAGAAAGGATTCACTTAAACATTTTTTAAAAAGGACCTCTAAAGATCATCTAGTCCAACAATTTCATTTTACAAAGTAATCTTTTTGGCTTCAGCTACCTCATCTGGAAAGTAAGGATATTAATTGACTTCCATAAAGCTCCAGAGACCAATAATTTTGGAATTTTTCTACACCTTCGATGGATAGTAGCGACAATTTTCAGACTCTTTTCTTAGACTCTTCATCCATTGGAGGGTTCCTACCAAGCTCCACCCATGTCTCTTGGTGACTCTCTCATTCAACTTGTGTTTATTTTACTGTGGGTGTGGGAGGAGGAAGAAGAGGAGGAAGACTGTGAAATGAATGTTTATGAAGTGCCTGACAGTTTTGCCCTATGCCCTGTGAAGAGGTTTAGGACATAGCCACTTCTAGAATGGTGTGATTATAGCAGGTATGGAGTCACACCCAAGGAGTTCAGTTGTGGGGTGTTGGCTTTTCATCTTGTAAAATCTTGGACTTAACCTGAGCCTTATTTTAAAAACTTTTAAACTTAAAGAAATATGTTGATAATTATATCAGTTTCCTTTATAACCTTATAGATTTTTTAAAATTTAGATGTTTTAGATATAAATGTAAATTAAGATATAAATCTTAAATTAAGATTATTTTACTTTAGATTTAAAAACCTTATTTTGAGAAGGGATTTGTAGGTTTTACTAGATTGCCAGTGGAGTCCACATAACAAAAAAAGTTAAGAACTCCTGTCCTAGAGGAAGGAGAGGGTGATAGTCTCCTGAGGGAAACCTTACCTCCTGCCTTTTTTCTTTTCTTTGTAATAGGTCACAAAAATTATCATATTTCTTGCCTTTTCAATAGGTGGAGGAGGGGGAGAATTTAGAATTGAAAATAAACACAAATAAAAAGTCACCCAAATGCCCTGCACTCTCAGGCTCCTGACTCTTTCTGGCTGTCCGAGTAGAGGTTTTCTTTCTCCATCCTCCTTGGAAGCGGGGCACAGACAGCTAGGTACCAGTAGACTTCCTCTGCCCATCCTTGGGTGTCATATGCAGGGAAGATGGCTTCCTTCTGAGAGCTCACATAGTACCCAGACTCTCCCATGTTCTCCCCACTCCAGTTAAAGAGCACAGATTGTATGCTTACAGGGGATCAGAGACACTAATAACCAGTCATTAATTCATTCCTCTACTAAAGGCAAAGCATTATGTTAGGTGATTAACAGTTAGTAAAGCCTCCTCAAGGGTAGGTAGCAGCCCATGGAAGAACTGTAAGTCAGCAGTAGCAGTAGAAGCAGCAGCAGCCCAAACCCCTGCTGTGGTTGCGTGCACGGGATGGGATGCCTGCTTTAGCCATCACATCACACCTCCATGCTCTACCTCCAGTAGCCCCTGCCTATTACACCCACCTTGTGCTTTTTCTTTTTCTGTACAAAGAAAGAAACATCAAGGGCAGAATAAGTGAAAAGCAGGTTCACAGAGAGCCCACTGATCTGCCTGTCATTCTTTTCTGTGACTCGTGAAGTCAAGCCATAACTCAGCAGCCTAGATCACAAAAGTCAAGAGATTGGACCATCCAGAGCCAAGGAAATAAGCAGACAGGGAGAGACGTGAAAGTACATCTTCTCCCTTGGTTTCTAAGGGAGCGGTGGTGTGATTTATAGTAAACTGTCAGTGACTATGGCTAGAGAACATAAGGTCAAGTCACTTAACCTCTTTGAATCTCAGTTTCCTCATATGGAAAATGAACTAAATACCTACTAAATTCCTTTCCAGCTCTGAATTTATAATCCTTTGATCCAATAATCCTGGATTTTCTGGTAAATAAAATTTTCTTTAATCAAAATTTGCCTTCTATATTGTATGATGATGTGATGATTAAAAAGGTTCAAAAGATATAGTTTCTGGGGAATTTAATCATTTTATTAATAAGGCCAACAGGTTATTAATAAAAGGATGGTCATTTGGCCATTGGCCATCATGCTTCAAAGAGTGGGTGTTTCTGAGGAATGGCAATCTACTCTGACTGGATAACGTAATAGAAGGCAAGCTAGATTAAAATGAAGGGCTGAGAGTGACCCTTGTCACCCTTGGACAGAGAAACTGTCTCTACACCAGACCACCCACAGCTTTGGGCCATCTATTCAAAGAACAGCTTCTACCAGGGTGGGGTCTTGAACAAGAAAGTTACTCTAATCACATTATCAGTCATGTCTTCCAAGAGATGGAACTTTTAACTTCATAAAATCAGGACCTGGGGATGGCTAGGTGGTGTAGTGAATAGAGCACTGGACTTGGAGTCAGGAGGACTGGAGTTCAAATCTGGTTTCAGACACTTAACACTTAATAGCTGTGTGACCTTGGGCAAGTCACTTAACCCCGATTGCCCCGCCTTACCCCCCTCCAAAAAAGAAAAAAAATCAGGACTTAAAAGAAGAGGAGAAATCTGGATCTTCTCAAATTATTAATTATTAATAATTATTTTTCATTGATTACCAATTTTCAAAGGTTTCGAATGCAGTTAAATACATGTAAACACTACAATTATACTAAATATAATTTAGGATCATAAGTTTAGAACACAAGGTCACACAGGAAATAAATAACAGGATTCTATCACGATCTGTTAATCCACAACGTGTCCCATAGCGTAGGCTTTAGAGGAAGATTTTTGAGCAGAAAGTAAATGATAAAAATTGTATTTAAGAAAGACTAACCTGGAAGTAGAATTAATAACACCTCACATCTGAGGTCTCTGAAGCCCATCCCATAGAGCATGTCCTTTGATCTTTACAATAACCCTATGAGGCAATTACTGTGATTATTTTTTTTTTCCAAATGAGGAAGTCGAGTCTCAGAGAGGCTACGTTGATGTCAGGGTCACAAGCAGTAAATGACAGGACTGGAATTTGAACCTGGGTTTTCCAAGTTCAGGCTTCTTCACACTGTATCCTTAAAATTTCTGTGTCATTTTCTTTTTTTTAAATCTTTTCTCTTTTTTTTTTTTGCTTTTTGGAGGGCAGAAGGCAGGGCAGTTGGGGTTAAGTGACTTGCCCAAGGTCAGACTCTATTCCCTGAGCCACCTAGCCACCCCTTCCGTGTCATTTTCAAAGACACGTTAGGACCTTGCAATGCCTCATGTTGAGCATTATGAATATTAATTATCACTGTATCAACAAAGGGCAGAATTGCAGAAAATTTGGGTTGCCAGGACTCTAGTTATCTGAGAGTTGACTATATGCATTTTTATTGACCAAAGTAATCGTTATCAGGCGCACACACAGCTAATCCCCGATTAGAAGCAGGATTTGCAAATTAATAAGTAAAAAGAACCTTGTCAAAGGTAGTCTTGGACCAACTTTTTTTTTTTTGAGGATTCTAAAATACAAAAAGTTAAGGACCCTGAAGATAAAGTAGGAGACAACTGATCCTAATCCTGATGACAGGTTAAAAAAACAAGGGAGACTGAAGAAGCAGCTCCCAGAGAACAGAATGTTCCAAGAGTCCGTTCTGGGTTCTCGCCCTTAAGCTCCATGGCAGTCCTTTCTTTAGACCCTGGATCTGGGAGAGAAGAGGAGCATACGGACCCAAATACAGACCCAGCTGGTGGACTGGACTTTGAGCCAAACACCTCGGCAGAGGAAAGGTGTAGGGGAGACCCATTTACACCAGTCTTGCGACTTTATCCAGGTAACTGTGGCCCCGCGTACTCTCCCTCTTAACCTAGATTGCTCCTCCTGTCTGAGGCCCCTCTTTCCTCTTTCCACTGGCCTCTAGAGAGTGTAAATGTTCTCAGAAGGCAGGGCCAGCCACTTGCCACAATTCCAAACCAAAGCTGTAAGAAGGAGCTTCACCTCCCAGCTAATGCATCCCACTTGTCGACCTCCCAATTTCTTCTCATGGACAAGGCCCAAGAGCCACGGAAAGGTCATTCTGCCCCACGAGACTACACTTACCACTGGGCGATCCACAGCAATTGTATTTTCTACATCCCTGTGAGGAAAACACATATACAAAAGTATTAGTGAGAGTGATGAATGATATTATTATTCTTATTTTGGGGAGGAAATTGGCATCAAGTGACTTGCCCAGGGTCACACTACTAGTAAGTGTCTTTGGTCACATTTGAACTCAAGCCCTGCTGACTTCAGGGCCAGGTGTTCTATCTACTGTGCCACCTACCTGCCCCATGAATAATATTGATACCAACAATTTGATTTTCCTCTTTTAAAAAAAAAAAAACAGACAAGTTGTTTTTTACTATTTTTTAAATACCAGATCCTATTTCTAATTATCAATTCAACTTGTTGTTTTTTAAATTTCAATTTTGTTAATCACTTCTTTGATTTTTAGGTTATCTCATTTGATGGTTAGTTTTGAGGGGTTTTGGTTTTTTGCTTTTATTAAATTGCATGCCCAATTCATTGATCTGTAATTTCTTTTGTTTATGAAAATAATTTGTGGGTTCAGGTATTTGGGCACAGGCCTTTCTGTACCTTTGAACTGTATCTACTAGGGCCAGCCAGATGCCTGGAAATCTACTGGGAAAAGTAGACTGAACATGGTACTGCTGGGAAGAAGAGGTCCACCCAGCCGGGGAAGGGCACAGTCAGGGGGGCACTTTTGCATACCCAATCCAAAGGCTTCAGGAATGGAGTCCTCCCCCCCTTGCCCACCTTCCCTGACATTTCACCCTGGAAGCTCAGAACTCCTGTGTCCTCTCTTCCCTCAGAAAACAGAGCTGGAAATGGCAGTAGACTTGTTTTCCAGAGTCCCGTTGAAAAAGCCTGTACTCACTCAGAGAGGTTCCTCTTTTCGGAGAAGACGCGAAGGATGAATTCTCCCTCCTGGTGGGGATCATAGGTGGAGGGGACGATGACATACTCGCTGGGGGGCAGGCGGAAGCGCTCAGACACTTCACGCATGTTGATATAGGTTTTACTCCGGGCTTTGGAGGCGTTGTACAGGAAGAAATCCTTCTGTAGGTGCTGTTTGTTCCCGTGCATCTGTGGAGGAGGAAGAAAGCCTGAGGTGGAAGAGGCAAAGAAAAATGGGAGAAGCACTTGTTCCAACCGCAGGACCTGAGTTCAGATCCCACCTCTAATACCTGTGGGACCTTGGGTAAATCACTTAACCTCAGCCTGTATCTTCAATCTTCTCATCTATAAAATAGAAAGGTTTGGCTAGAACAGTCTCTGAAGTTCCTTTTAGTTCTAAACTGATCATCCCTGACCAGGAGAGCCTCACATGTATGAGAAGGACTAGAGAGGATGGAGAAGAGGAGGGGAAGGGGAAGGGAGAATTGTGGAGGATGTCACTATCTATCCCAAATGAGGCACCTAGGTGCTAGAGAGTAGAAGGAGCTCTGGACCTGGCTCTGAGTTCAAATTTGACCTCATACACTTACTAGCGGGACCAATCACTGCACGGCTGTCTGTCTCAGTTTCCTTAACTGTAAAAAGGGGATCATAATAGCATCTACCTCCCTGGGTTGTTGTGAGGATCAAATGACATAATATTTGTAAAGCACTTAGCACAGTGCCTGGCACATAGTAGGCACATGGTACCCGGCTGCTCCTGCCATCACTTCCATACCTCTTTTGGAACCTTAAAAGAAAAAAAAGCAAAAAAAAAAGCAACGTATGAGAACAACATGAGAAAGAAACACTGGTTGAGCAGGAGACAGCAATCAGGGCAAGAAAACAGACATATACACCCATTGGCTAGCTCTAGTTCATCTCCCTTCCCCCGTTCATTACAAAGCCTCTAAATTAGGATTCCTTAACCTGTGCTCAAAAAATTGTTCTTGCTTTTGTTTTAACATTTTCATAACTATTTGATTACAGTTGATTTCCTTTGTGTTTTATTTTATACATTTAAAAACCTCATTCTAAGAAGGGGTCCATAGGATTGCCAAAAGGATCTGCAACACATAAAGTTAAGAATCCCTGCTCTAAATGAAACAGCTTAGGTATTCCAGGCTATCAGCAGACCCTTGGGGAGCAAGATAACAGGGATCCCTCTGGAAATCAGGATTAAACCTAGTATTAAATCATTAAAAGACCAATTGTAGGGACATGTGATTCCAGGCGGTGGTCCTTGGGCTGAAGATAATAAAGTTAGGGTTTGAGCAGGAGCAGTACCTCATAGATGGCGAAGCCAATGGTGAAGAGGTTGGCTCCCAGTTTCCGATCCTTCCTCCTATTCTTTTGCATTAGGGCCACTAGGAAGCTGCAGACAACTTCATTGTCTTCAGGGTCATCATCTTCCTCCAGAAGCTTCAGGCGATACTGAGGGTTGGTCCAAAAAGTGTCTGTGCCCCGCAAAAGGAAACACTTGGTAAAGTCTATGATCTTGAAAAAATCCAGGGAAATGAAGCAGACTTGGCTGTCTAGGCAAGGGCACTTACAGAGTTCCCTCCCTCTCTGAAAGATCCAAGAAGGGGAGGACTACCCCTGGAAAGCATTCCAGCATTTTTCGAGTTGAAAAGTAACCTGTCCTTGCTTGAAGTTGGCTACTGGTCTGGCTTACTGTTTCCCAGTTAATATATCAAAATGTATGGTCCCAGTTATGTATAACCTGTATTTGGTTGGCTGTGAAAACCAAAAATTAAGACTGAGAACAACCAAAATGATATTATACCTATGGCTCAATAATGGCCCATTGATAATGTAAAGAGCACTCAGCTTTGAGACTTGGATGTGAGTCTACTACAAACTCTTTGTATGACCTTAAACAAGTGATTTAACTTTGATGAATATCCATTGCCTTATTGTAAACAGGGATTCATTCCCACCCTAGAAGGTCAGTCAATACAGTGGCCTAGGATCCTGGGCATTGACACAGACTAATGGGGTTTATTTCAGGTACCACATTTTTAGAAGGACATTGAAAAGCTGAAAAGCCAGGATGGTGAAAAGCAGAGGTTCCCAAATTTATTTGACCTACCACCCCCTTTAAAAAAAATTATTCAACACACCCCTGGAAATCTACTTTCTTCAACCCTTTAACTTTTTTTTTGAAATTTATGTCATTTCAAAAAAGCATAAAATATTTTTTAAAATGACACATCTTAAATTTAATATTTTTTGTAAATTTGTGGGGTTTTTCCTGCATTAAAATTTTGATGATGCAATATTGCATGAGATAACCATATAGTATCATATCATAAACAAGTCATTACACGCGCATATTCCTGCCGATGCATGCTGGACTTCCTGAAAATGCCTGACACACTCACCTTCCAACACTTGCTTATTAAGACCTGTCAGTGGACATGACCACTGATCAGTTATAACTTGCATTTTGTGTGTTTGTTTGGAAAATAATGTAATCACTATGACTTGAACTCTGAAACAACTGATGAAACATATATGAATGGTTTTTCAAAATGTTCTTATCTTTTATTACTTCCTTATGCTTCCACTGCCCACTTAATTTTTTTTTTTTGCTTTTTGGAGGGGGGAGGGTAGGGCAATTGGGATTAAGTGACTTGCCCAAGGTCACATAGCTAGTAAGTTTGTCAAGTGTCTAAGGCTCCTGACTCCAGGACCAGTGCTCTAATCACTGTGCCACCTCGCTACCCCAACAGATAAGTATTAATTGAAGGAATTGAAATTGTCTACCCTAAAGAAGAGAAGAGGGCAGAGGTTTACAAAGTACTTTACATACATTCTCATTTTATCCTCACAACAATCCTGGGAGGTAGGTGCTGTTATTGTGCCCATTTTACAGATGAGGAACCCTAAGGCAAACAGAAGTTACATGATTTGCTCAGAGTCATACAGCTAGTAAGTGATTGAATGCAAATAAGAGTTACCTTAAACAGCCTTAGAGGCTGTCACATGGAAAAAGGGTTAGACTTATTCAACAGAGGCAGCTAAATGATGCAGTAGATAGAGAACTGGACTTGGAGACAGGAAGACTTCAGTTTGGATCCTGTCTGAAATGCTTGGTGATTGTATGTAAAAGTCACTAAACCTCTGTCTGCCTCAGTTTATTCATCTGTGAAATGGGAGATAAGAGGGCTTTGTGAGGATCAAATGAGATGTATGTAAAGTCCTTTGTAAAGCTTCAAGTACTATATAAATGCTATTATGATTGTTGTTGTTGGCCCAAGAGGGAAGAACTTAGAGCAAAATGTGGACATTGAGGAGAGCAGAAGAGGAAGGTTTAGACAACTTGATATTAAGGGGAAATTTCTGAACAATGAGAGCTATCCATTTTTTAAAGTAGCAAACACTTGGAAATAAAGTAGACGCCTATTGATTGGGGAATGGATCAGCCCATTGTAGTACATGATTGAATCAAGAAACAATGACTATGAAGAATATGGAGAAGTATAGGAAGACTTATTTATATGAACTGATGCAAGGGAAAGTGAGTAGAACCAGAAAAACAACGTATATGACTGGCAATATAAATGGCAAGAACGACAGACAGAGAAACAGAGTATTCCAATATTGCCTCATACTGACACCATATTTTGCCTCCAGTCCCTAGAATTTGTGCACTTTTCTCCTAACCTTGGAAAGTTTCCTGGAAAGTCAATCAGGAAAGTCAAACCTGGGATGGCGGGAACAATCGTATTTAAGGTTTTCAAAGTGCTTTCCATATGTTACCTCTTCTGATCCTTATAATAATCCCATGAGGCCCATGCTATTATCATACCATTTTCAAAGCTGAGGAAACTGAGGCTCACAAAGGTTAAGTGTTCATGTACCAATTGTTGGAAAGTAGGATTTGAACCCAGGCCTCACCTAGGGGCAGCTGAGTAGCTCTGTGGATGGAGCACCAAGCCTGGAGTCAGGAGGATCTGAGTTCACATCTGGCCTCAGACACTTACTAGCTATGTAATTATAGGCAAGTCACTTAACACTGCCTCAGTTTCCTCATCTGTAAAATGAGCTGTTTAAGGAAATGGAAAATCCCTCCAGTATCTTTGCCAAGAAAACCCTAAATGGGGTCAGGAAGAGTCAGACACAGTTAATTGATCAAACAACAGCTCACCTGACTCCTAAGTACAGGGATCTTTCTACTATATAACTTTGTCTCTCAATATATCTTGTCTTGATGGAAGAGAAACAGTTCAACATTAGTTGTTTTTCAGTCCTATCCAACTCTTCCTAACTCCATTTAGGGTTTTCTTGACAAAGATACTAGAGTAGGTTGCCATTTCCTTCTCCAGCTCATTTGACATATGGGGAAACTGAGGCAAACAAGGTTTAGTGACTTGCTAGTGTCCAAGGTTGGATTTGAACTTTTCTTGACTCCAGAGCCAGCACTCTATCCACCACACCACCTAGTTGCCCAATGAGCAAGGTAGTGACATGATAATATCTATCCTTTAGAGATCTCAGCATAGCCCAGGGTTTGGAGGGGGACAGAAGGGAAGAAGGAGTCCAATGTGGAGCTGCCCCTTCATGTTACAGGTGAAAAAATTGAGGGCCAGGGCAACTGACTGACCCAAGATCACATAGGTAGTAAATACTAGATTTGGCAACATTTGAATCCAGGTCCTTTGACTCGAGAACCAGGGTACTTTCTTTCTCTCTCTTTTTTAAGTCAGTTGGGGTTAGGGGACTTGCCCAGGGTCACACAGCTATTAACTGTCTGAGGCCACATTTAAACTCAGGTCCTCCTGACTCCAGGACTGATTACTCTATTCACTGCACCACCTAGCCGTCCCAGGATGCTTTCCGCTGTACCATGCTGCTAACTATTACTAACAGTAACTGGGCTCTCATCTCTGTGCTCATAAATCCTGAGCAGAGCAAACAGTCAGACCCATGTGAGAAGCTAACTCTCCTCCTGACAGTTTCTTTTCTCACCTGGAAAATTCCGGCAGCCTCCAGCAGAGCATCCCCGCACCCAGCGGCCCTCGTTCACAGACACAGTCCAGGTCTGGAGTTTGTCAGACTCCAGGGCATCAGCTGTGAGGTTGCAGATCTCAAGCTTTGTGAAATGATACATGAAATCTTCGTAGGACATCCTTAGAGGGTCAGAGTAGAGAATATTTAGAGGATAAAAGTAGAGAAAGGAAGGTTATAAAGGGAGGTGAGGTATCATGAGTCTTTTGGACTTGTCTTGGATCATTGTATTGCTGAGAAGAGCCAAGTCTATCAAAGCTGATCATCACACAATGTTGCTGTTACTGAGTGTGTCTTTAGCAGGAAAACACAAAATAATCATGAGCTAGAAGTCTTGCACAAGAGAATACAATCGATGCTGGAGCAAATGATATTCCCCCAAATCATTATCTGAGTGCATTCTCTCCCTTTAGCATCACTGCATACAAACACACCCTCTGTATCTGGGCGGGGGGTGAGGTGGGGGGTGGGTGGGTGATGCACTCAAGGAGGTCATCACAGCTCTATCGACATCCCAGGGAGTGTGGAAATTGGTGGAACTATCATTGGTGTTCTGAAAACAACGTGGGACTCAGTGATTAGTCTTAACCCTTGACTTTAAGGAAAATACAGTGCAGGGGCTCCAAAAGTTTTGGAGAAACTGAGATTCCTGCTGCTAGTGGTATCTGAATGGGGTTCTGTCGTAGGGCTCTGGGTCCAAGTCCAAGATGGCAATGGCCTCGTGGATCCTAGACTCACCAGAACTCTCCATCTTCAGTCACCTGGTGCTGCAAACGAGATTTCTCTGCCTTGTCAATCAGGACCCAGTCCTTCCAGCTGGAGAGCAAGAGTATCACATGATAAGGAAGACAACCTCAGAGATAGTACCACTGCATCCCAGTAAATCCAACCTGGCTAGACCCAACTAGAGGTGGCCAACCTGCCCCAAGTCCTTCCCACCATGGAATCTAAAAGGTGAATCCAATGCATTCTTTGTTTTTGTTTTTTTGCTTTTTGGAGGGCAATTGGGGTTAAGTGACTTGCCCAAGGTCACACATCTAATAAGTGTTAGATGTCTGAGGCTGGATTTGAACTCAGGTCCTCCTGACTCCAGGGCCATTGCTCTATTCACTGTGCCACCTAGCCGCCCCAATCCAATGCATTCTTGAACAAAAATCCTTGCTGCCACAATTCTAAGTGGTCTACCACATGGAGCAGCTGGGTAGACCTGGGGTCAGAAAGACCTGAGTTCAAATGCAGTCTCAGTCTTTTACTAACTGTGTAACCCTGGGTAAGTCACTTCATCATTGATGCCTCAGTTCTCTCACCTATAAAATGGCGATAATAATAGCACCTCCTTCCCAGGGTTCTTGTGAGGATCAAATAATTATACTTATACAAAAATTGTACTTATGAAGTGTGTATTATATGTATTATATATATTATATATATGTATTATATATAAAGTGTATTATACTTATAAAGTGCTTGGCATGTAGCAGTTGCTTTAAAAAATATTTGCTGACTGGGGGCAGTTAGGTGGTGCAGTGAATAGAGCACTGGCCCTGGAGTTGGGGGAGCCTGCATTCAGATCCAGCCTCAGACATGTAAGACACTTACTAGCTGTGTGACCTTGGGCAAGTCACTTAACCCTGATTGCCTTGCCTTTCCCCCTCTAAAAAAATATTTGCTGATTGACTGAAAGGGACTGCTTCATTTTAGTCCTTGTAGCTCCAGCATTTAGCACAGTGTTGGGTACTTGGTACTTAATAAATGCTTGGTCATCGTTCCCTACCCTGACTCCCACTCCAACCCCATTGCCCCTGGAGTCTCTGCCCACCTACCCATCACTCCAGGAGCCATTCCATTCCACCTGACCCCAGGGGTTCCTCAGTCGCACCAGCTTCACCTTCTCTCCTTTGAATGTTGTCTTGGGCAAAAACAATGCGTCAATGAATAGTCATTTATGAAGTACCCTAGAGGTACTAGGCACTAGGCAAGAAACAGGCTCATCTGTTGGGAAAGCAGTGTGTCCCTCTGCCCTTCCCCAAAGTCTGGATGTACTTGCCTAAGGTGCCCTAGGCAGAAACTTAACATTAAGGTGACTGAATTACAAACCTTTGAGGTAACAGTGGAAAGAAGATAGCATCCAGAGTTATAGGATCGGGATCTGGTCCCAGCTGTTCTGCTCATCAATTATGAAACCTCAGACAAGTCCCTTGAACTCTCTAACCTGTTTCCCTCATCTATTAGACAGGGCGTGATGCAATACTTGTACATAGAATAGTCACAGGGACCAAAGAGGAAAGTGTATATAAATGTGTGATGTCATTATTGCCTTCCTTCAGGGTGTTAGGGTTTGGAAGGAGGCTGACAGAGCACTGGAGCTTTGGGAGTGCGGGAAGGAAGGTCACCACCTCTCAGTCCTCCACAAAGTAATTTCCCCCCATAATTTCTTTTTTCTAAAGAAATTTTTTATTGATAGCTTTTGCTTTCGTGTTGCCTAATTTTCCCACTCTATCTCTCCCCGTCCTAAGGAGCCATCCCTTATAACAAAGATTTAAAGAAAAAATAAAAAGAGAAGGAGAAAAAAATTAGTAAAAGCAATGAACACATTGAAAGAAATCTGACAATATATGCGATGTTCCATGCCTGTGGATCCTCTCCTCTGCAGAGGAGTAGAGGGTGGTATCTTAGAAAATAATTCTCTAAGACCTTTCTCCCAAAGAGAATAAAGAGGAAAAGAACACATAGGTATACATGTGCTCTCTTTGTGGTGGAAAAGAACTAGAAACTAAGGTGGTGCCCATCAACTGGGAAAGGATTAAGCAAATTGTGGTATATGAATGTAATGGGGTATTATTATACTGTAAGAAATGAGTAAATGGATAGTTTCTGAGAAACCTGGTAAGACTTTAAGAACTGATGCAGAGTAAAGTGAGCAGAACCAGGAGAATAATTTATACAATGACAATAACACTATAAAAACAAATTACTTTGATAGGTTTAAGAACTCTGATCAGTAAGGGGCAGCTAGGTGGCACAGTGAATAGAACACCAGACCTGGAGTCAGGAGGACATGAGTTCAAATCTGATCTCAGACACTTAAGTAGCTGTGTGACCCTGGGCAAGTGTAGTGCCAGTCCCCCCATTACTGAAAGAAAGAAGGAAAGAAAGAGAGGAAGAAAGAAAAAGAGGAAAAAAAAAAGAAAGAAAGAAAGAAAGAACTCTGATCAGTATGAAAGACCAAGTGTATCTCCAAAGAACTGATGATAAGTTATGCTACTGGCTTCTTGACAAAGAAGTGATGTATTCAAGATGCAGAACAGTACATTCATTGGTTGAATTGGATGCTGTAGGAATTTGTTTTGCTCAAGTAGTTATATCTGTTATAAGAGGTTTTTTTTTCCTTTTTCTTTTCAGTTGGGAGAGTGGTAGAGAGAGAAAATAAATGCACGTTAATTCAAAAATAAAATAAATTTCAGTAAAACATTTATAGGTGAACTTTCTAGGCTGGATTTCCCTTCCACTAAGTGGGTGTCCCCCTATGCCTCTGCTCTGTAGGAGCTCACATTGTCATGTCAACTGAGCACCTTCTGTAGATATCTAGGCATTGGCAGATCTGGTCCTTTCATCTCACATCTTGGTTAGGAGGGTGACTCAAGCTATTCTCTCAACCCCAGTCTTTCTCAGCACTGACTGTAGGTCAGCCTGCCTTCTAGCTAACAGGAGCAGTAGATAGAATGTTGAACTTGGAATCAGCAAGTCCCGAGTTCAAATCTTGTCTCAGACACTTAATAGCTATGTGATACTAGGCAAGTCCATTTTCAAGTTGTTTCTACATCTGTAAAATGGGGATAATATCATCTTCCTCATAGATTTTTTTTGGGAGGATCAGATGAAATAGTACACAAAATGTTTTTGCAAATCCTATAGTTCTATATGTTAGTTGTTGTCATTACATGCTTACCTCCTCTAGTCCAGTGACGGAATATGCATGACCTTTGACCAGCCCACAGGCCATCCGTGTCTCATACTGCACCGGAACAATGGTCTGTGGAGTCCAAACCAGATAGGCTGTCAGTGACAAGACCAGGAATGGTCCAGGAGCTTCTCACATCCTTTCTCCCACCTGGCCCATGAGCAGGCAGCCTCCCTCCCAACAGGGAGGAACAGGTACACCAAGAGAACCTGAGCTCTGGAATCTTGGCAGTCTTGCTAAGGGGACCCTGCAGAGCCCTCTCAGACATCCAACCATGAGAACTTCTTCCCTGGCCTCTAAACTGAGACTCCTCTTTCCTGCCTCCACAGGGACAGGGGATAGGGAAGGAGACTAGACTTGGGATTTCATTGGGATAGGAGAAACTCCCTCTGCCAATGCAGATTGATGCCCTTCTCTGAAAATTACAGTTTTAGTTGCCTAAGGCACTGAGAGGTTGTGACTTGTCCAAGGTCATACAACCAGGATAATAAGTCAGAAGTGGGCCTTGAACCCAAATCTTTTTGATTTTGAAACCAGTACTCTATTATATATCCTACCATTTCTCTGATCTTGTCTAAATACTTCCTCTTTTCTAAAAAGGAAAAAGTAAACAAAGACTTAAACTTCTTATTGAGGGTTCTGGCACAGGACACATGGGCTCTTGCAACTAGTTGGTGTGGCAGATAGAACACGGGCTTTGAAATCAGGAAGATCTGAGTTCAAATCCTGGACAGACATTTATTAGCTGTGCGATCCCGGGTAACTCACAACTTCTCTTTGTCTCAGTTTCCTGCTTTAATGGAGATAATAATAGCACCTGTGGTGAGGATAAAAGGAGATAAGGGGAACAAACATTTATTAGAAGCCTAATTATGTGCCACATTTACAAATACCTCATTTGGTACAGCAACCATATGAGGTGAGTGGCATTACTATCCCCATTTAACAGTTGAAGAAACTGAGGTAGACTGAGATTAAATGAAACTTTGCCCAGGGTTACACAGTTAGCAAGTATCTCAGGCTGAATTTAAACTCAACTTCTTTGCTGTAATTATAATTATTGCTCTAATTATTATAATTATGGATCCATCAAGTCAAATGGTGCCTCTATATCCAACAGACAAGTGAAGACAGCTATTATATAATATAGGATGGGCTTAGGCCCTTCTCTAATATTATATATATGACATGTAGGGATATGTGCACACATGCACACACATGTTCACACAACAAACAAATATACAAATGTGTACATATGTGCATACACATATACACACATACATATATAAACATAGATACACACATATAAGCAGTTAGATGGCCCAGTGGATAGAGCATCAAACCTGGAGTCAGGGAGACTTGAGCTCAAATCCAGCCTTAGTAGCTACGTGACCCTGGGCAAATCACTTTACCCTGTCTGCCTCAGTTCCCTCCTCTGTAAAATGAGCTGGAAAAGGAAATGGCAAACCACTCCAGTATCTCTGCCAAGAAAACTCCAAATGGGGTCACGAAGAGTCAGACACAACTGAAATGACCGAACAACAAAATATACACACACAAATACACATATGCCCTGGTCCTTGTCGGGAGATGTGGATGCATCACCCAAGTGTTAAGAAATAGGCTTGGACTCAGGACTTACAAGGAGATGAGAATCGCACCCTAACAGACCACTTGCAAACTCAGTTATGCCAGGCAATGAATAGGTGGTCTAAGGGGGGAACAGCAGCTTTTGTTATGTGAGGAAAAAGTTAATTCAGGCTGATTTTCAAGGTTTAGAGAAAAGAGGTACTAAGGGTCCTTCCACCTGTTCCTAAGCCTTTTGCTCATGTACATCATCCTAGGGGGAGAAAAGGGGGGTTCCTAACCCTGCCCCTTAAAGCAACTTCAATGGTGCTTCTAGAATGTCAGAAAGATTTAGTCCCAGCTCCTGACAGAAAACAGCTCCAAGGTTGAAGGGTAAGGGCCCTGCAAAATGCCTGGATGTTGATGTTCTATTCAGTGAAAGCTGCTTTCAGGGGAATTTGAAAAGCGTGTGTGTGTGTGTGTGTGTGTGTGTGTGTGTGTGTGTGTGTGTGTGTGTGTTTAGTAATAGCCTCAGCCAGACCTTTTGTGGAAATTCAAGAAATTTGATGCTCCCTAAACCCCTAAGCCAGTGGTTCTCAACCTTCCTTATGCTGCAACCCTTTAATACTCATATGTTGGCGTATTTGCATGTGGGTGGACCCGCCTGGAGACAGATAGAGGAGCAGTGTCTCGGTTCCTGAGACCATTGGAAATGTGTTTTCAGATGGTCTTAGGTGACCCCGGTGACCCCTGTGAAAGGGTCATTCAACCCCCAAAGGGGTCATGACCCACAGGTTGAGAACCACTGCCCTAAGCTCACCTTGGACACCCCTAGAATCCATAGGATAGACTAAGAGCAATAGATGGAGATACTTGGTGAAAGAAAAGAAAAAGAAAAAAAAAAAGGAAATCCTAGTGTGGTGTTAGGAATAGAGGGTTGGCCTGGCAGTTAGAAAGTCTTGGTTTTGTGTAACCCTAGGCCAATCATAGAACCTTCCAGTACCTCAAGTCATACTCTAAGATGAAGGTAAACACACAGCAGGTGCCGAGATGCATTGGCAGAGAGGATTTCCTCACTGGGAATTCCTAAAACCAATGAGATCATAGCTTTATTTATTTATTTTTGAGATGGAATGGGCTATCTTGAGAGAGGGGGTTCTCCTTCACTAACAATGCTTAATCACAGTCAATAAGAATTTATTAAATGCCTACTAGGTGCTAAATAAAGGAAGAAGACTTGCTTGTCTGGGCTGTGGTAGTAGGTTTTATTGTTCACGTACAGTCTGGACTAGGTGGCATCTGAGGTCCCTAACCACTCTGAGATTTTGTGACTGTAATTCATCAGGAAGGAAGGATGATGGAAGTCTGGGGGGTGGGGGTGGGAGGTTTGGTTCCTCCTTCCTCACCCCCAGGACAGCTCATTCAGGTTTCCCATTCCTGGGTCATCATCACAAAAGGAACAGTCTAGGTGTAGCTTTCTTTCCCCGTGCCTCTTCCTTCCCCTCATCCTGACTTTGTCACCATTCCAACCTCCCTCAATCTCTGAGATCCAAGAAATGTTGTAAGCATCCCCGGAGACCTTCTCAAGGAGGGGATGAGCACATGCACAGTCATGCTGGGGGAAGAGCCATGCCTGATACTTCTCGGACAGCTCCTCCCATTTTCTACATTTGTTACATAAAGGAGAATCCACAGGAGCCTGAAATAGTCAGGGAAGGGGCAACACAGAAACCCAGGCAGATGCTGATGTTCTTTTAGCAATATCCCAGCTCCTTCTTAGATGCCTGATGACACAACTAGTTCAGTATTGTGGGAAAACCCCCTGGCTCTAAAGTCAGAGAACCTTGGTTTAAATTCTTACTGTCTGTGTGACCTAGGGAAAATCACTTCCTTTCCCTGGGCCTCAGTTTCCTCATCTGTAAAATGAGGGGGTTGGATTAAATGACCTTTGTGGTGCCTTTTAGCTCTGGTTCTACACTTCTTTGGTCCCAAGGCTCTCTCCCAGGGCTTAGACTCTGGTCCTTCTAGCAATGCCAAAAGAAGAAATATGGATCGACCCAGGATTTCTGGAACACAAGCTCTCCCTGGATTTAGACTTTTCATGGCCCCCATCCCCACAGGGCACAGACAGATGCTAAGGTCTGGATCCCTGCGATGGAGAGATAAAATGGGAGGTTGTCTCATTTTCCATTCTTTAATTCATGGGATGAGAAAGGAGGCACATCTGTGAGAGGTCAAAGCAAATTTTGTTGTTTAGAAGTGGAGGGAAGTTTTACCAGTAAGCCTTGAACAGAGCCTTTTGAACAGCAGTATGCATTCTCCTGATTCTAACCTTTCTGGTCTCAGTTCCCATATCTATAAAGTGAGAGGGTTGGACCAGGTTGCCTCTGAGGTCCCTTCCAGCTCTAAATCTGTAATCTTATGACATCTACACTATGAGGGAGAAAGATTAAAATGTCTTTTCTGCAATTCCACCTGTTTTATCAATAATGTAGAAAATTTCCGGGACTCACTCATTATCTGAAAGGGTTACCAAAGCAAAATTCTTCTGGTGGGAGGAACAACACACTGCCTTTCTGGAATGAGTATTCCAGAACGGATAGATATAATGATGATAATAATAATAAAATAATATATTTGAATATTCAAAAAAACCTTAATATATAAAAATATATAAAATATATAATTTAATGTAAAACATATAAGATATCTCCACCATAAACTTATAAAATAAGTAATACCATCGCATTTTATAAGGAAACAATCTCAGAGGGGTTGAGTAATTTGGTAAGTCACAGTTGTTAAGTCAGAAGTATTACTCAATCCCTGAACTTCAGCATTCTTTCCATTCCTTCATGCTTCTTTTCCATCTAATCCCATGCCTCTTCTAATCTCATTTCTTTACTATAGAAAGGAGGAACCCAAGGCCCCAAAACAGGAAGTAACTCACTCCAAGGTCACACAGTTTAGTAAGTATCAGTGTAAGACTTGGACCAGGGTCTCACTGTCTCCAATGTAGCATTTTCCATTACATCATCATGTCTTTCAAGCTAAGCCCACCCTTTTACTGAAGAAAGGAAGAACCTTACGCTTATCATTACTTTGAAATCACGGAAACTATCAGACCAGTTATATTATTATATTACAAAATTTTGTATTTCAATGTAATTGTTTTCTCAGTAATCCTATGTATTTTATTTTATATGTTTCAAAATATCACTCTGAAAAGGAGCCACAAACTTCACCAAATTGCCAATAAATTGATCCATGACACCCTTGATTTAGATAGAGCAGTATTCTGCCTTTTCACTGACCCTCCCACTTTTTTGCTCTTTGCCCTACACCTGAGCCCTGGTAGGTAATTGAGAAATAGAATGGTTTATATAACCCTGTATAGATAATAGTGTGAAGTGTTACAATAACCTCTGGAAGTACCAACCTGGAAGCATTTTTCCTCCAGATCCAAAGAAAGGAAGTGATTTGCCCAAAGCCACACAAATATTTTGTGAGTTATTGGCAGCTAGAATTAGTACCCAGGTATCCTGACTCCCAGATTAAGGCATTCTTGGTTAAGTCTGTTCCAAAGCCTCAAGGCAGTTGTTTGTACATTTAGCACCACACAAAGGAAAGGCAGGGATCGTGTAGACATGAGAATTGGTCAGTACTGTCAAGAGGGAAGGGATTACTCATCATCTCAGGCATACAAACCCGGCTTGGCCTGTCATCTGTGCCTCTCGGATCTAGGTCTGAATCCCTCAGTTGGGAGTTATCCAAATTCTTCACCATCCTAGCAATCAGCTCCCCCATGCTACAACCAGGAGAAGTACCATAGGTCATGTTTGTACCATCCTGAGGACAGGGAAAGGAGGGAGATAGGACAGTGAAAGAAGATTGGGGGGAGAAGGGGAAGAGGGAAAGAAAATGGCAGAAAAGAAACAAGAAATTCATTAAGGACAGCAGCAAACTCAGCCAATGAAAAAGGGGAAAGTATAAGCTCTAAGAGGGAAAAAGAAAAAGATGAAAATAAAGCAATAAAGGAAGAAAACGTAGAGAGAAAAATCCTGTTTTTCCTTGGTATGGGATGGGGTATCTTGCATTTGTGGTCCCACCAAACTCAGGGTACTAGATTCAAACTGTACCCATCTGGTGAATCCCAAAGAGAAGAGGAAGATATTTGACTCAGAGAAAGATGGCGACTAAGAAAAGTAACAAGAGTGACACATTTAGGAGCTGTGGAAGTGACTGGAACTCAACTCGATTCCCTTGTTCCAAAGGCAAGGGGTGGCGAAACCAACGAGCCTTCAGCATACCACACATAGAAAGGTGTCACTGCCTTCCGCCTAGATCAGGTGTTCTTAACTTGAGGATCATGGATTCCCAAAGTCCATGGACTTTGACTTCAGAAGGTCCAAGAACTTGAATGGAAAAACATCATTTTCACTAACCTCTAACTAAAATTGGACATTCCCTTCAATTGAATGTAGGTAACATTCTACGGTAGTATTAACAGTACCTGTAACTTTGTCACCAATAGAAATCCCAGATATTTTCACATTATAGTATCTATCCTTTATGCTCATCATTACTTCGAAATTATTGAAGTTATTAGACCTGCTATTAGATATAATAAGATCATAGATTTTTTCTATTTTGATAACTATTTCAGTCTAACTGGCTTTCTTTGTAATCCTATATATTTTATGCATTTAAAGGCATTATTCTAAGAGGAACACCATAAGCTTCACCAAATTGCCAAAGCATCCACAACACAAAAAAAAGATTGAGGACCCTGACTTTAGACAGAGTAGTATTCTGTCTTTTCACTGACCCTCCTACTTTCTCTCTATTTGTCCCACCCCCGAGCACTGGTAGATAATTGAGAAGTAGATTGGTCTACAGCAGGGGTGGGGAACCTGCAGCTTTGAAGTCATATGGGGCCCTCTAGGCCCTCAAGTCCTACCTTTTGACTTTAAGGGTCAGACTTGAGGACCTAGAGGGTCACATGTGGTCTTGAGGCCACAGATTTCCCACTCCTGATCACAGCCTGGATACAGGTAATAGTATGAGACACCACAATAAAGTCCCAAACTAGTGATCTGGAAGCTTTTTTCCCTCCAGGAGATACAGGCCCATATGGCCATGAGAACATGAGAGCTTCCCACAATGCAAGTAGACATTATGGAAAACTGACATGAAAGACTCAGACCTAGAGAATTCTTAGTTATCTGGGTTGAAGGACCTACCCAGATACTAACCTACAAATAGAATGACCCTACATAAGGAATTCTCTGGCCTTCCAAAGAACAGGGATAGTTCCTGCTTCCCTTGTTAAATGTTTTCTGAATCGACATTAATGCTGTCTTGAGGGAAGGCATCATTTACCAATGGACTTGGATGAACTTTGCCCACCTGGATGCCCTTGGACTCACATCAATGGAGCAGCCCATGAGGGAACCCCTCTCAATAGCTTTCTTCATGATCTTGTACATGTCTCTAGGAGCATCCTTGATCTCAAAGAATTCTGTCACTCCTCCGGTAAAGTCCTCCATAGCTTCTGTGGTGTTACCACCTTTCAGGGCTTCATAAGAACCATGGAGCCTTGGGGAAAATATGAGGGAAATTTCAAATCACAAAGTTCTAGGGCAATGTGCCCTATGTGGTTCACCTGAGGTAACCGGATCTTAGTTCCTAAACTGGAGCCAGGTGGGCCTCTGGCTTTTGAGTTCCAGAGACAGTTACCACTGGGCCATGCCTGGGTCACTGTAGAACTGGAATGAAGTTGCTATGAGAATCCACAGGGTAAGCAGAGAAAGTCTTTATTTCTGTGAGACAATTTTTAAAACTTAGAGCTGCTTGTAGCCTAGACGGGCTTTACTTTTTGTTATTTTTATTAACTTTTTTTGTTCTTTAAATTTTTATTGATATCTTTTGTCTTTAAAATGCCTTCATTTCTAAATAAATTCTTCTACCCTCCCTAGCCCAGAGAGCTGTAAAAAATAAGATGAAAGAAATGCTTTAAGGGAAAAAACAGTTCAGGAAAACTAACACACCAACAAAGTCTGATCACATATGCAGTGTTTCATATCCCCTGCTGCACAGATGGAAGGAGATATATTTTTTCTTTTTTCTTTGAGGCTTGACTTCATTTATGAGATGACCCTTTCTAAACCAGTTTTATATTTGCATTCTTTCTCTCTCATTCCCTCCCATCCCTCCCTCTCTCTCTTTTCCTTCCCTCCCTCTCTTTTTCTACACACACACACACTCACACACACACACACACACACACACACACACACACACACACACTGTAGCATGGGGCCTGAGACAGTTTCTACAACCTATTTCCTCTCTCCAGTACTGAGAATTCAAGAGCATCATCTTACTTTGCATAGGCCTTCTCCAACAGAGCACTCCAAAACTCATTGCGATGGTTGGATTTGGTGAAGACCAGCTGGTTGTTATAGGTTGGGAGGCAGTCATCAATAACCACATCCACCCAGTCTCCGTAGCGCCAGAACTGAAGGGAAACATCAATCAATCAATTAATAATGAATCCATAAACATTTATTAAGCGCCTGCTGTCTGCCAGGCATTGTGCTAAGTGCTGCGGATACAGAAGGAGACAAAGGACAGTCCCTGCCTTCAAGGAACAGGGGGAGACAACAAGCTGATAAATGTACACAAAGCAAGCATTTTACAAGATAAACAGGAAATAATTAAAACAGGGAAGGCTTCCTCTAGAACAGTGGTTCTCAACCTTCCTAATGCCACAACCCTTTAATACTCGTATGTGGGTGTATCTGCATGTGAGCGGACCCGCCTGGAGATGGATAGAGGAGCGGTGTGTCGGTTCCTAAGACCATCGGAAATATATGTTTTCCGATGGTCCTAGGTGACCCCTGTGAAAGGGTCATTCAGTCCAAAGGGGTTGTGACTCATAGGTTGAGAACCACTGTTCTAGAACATAGGGTTTTAGCTGGGTCTTAAAGGAAACCAGGGAGGTTAACAGTCAGAGATGGGGAGAGAAAATGTTTCAGGCATGAGAGACAGCCAGAGATGTTCACATCAGCCTTGATGAGCAAGGCCCCCAATCCAGCAATCCTAAATTATTTCTGACCATGATTACTCAGCAGACTCAGATATATTGGTTTTTACATGAAGCAGTTAGGGGGCTCAGTGGATACAGCACTGGGCCTGGAGTCAGGAAGACCTGAGTCCAAATCCAGCCTCAGACACTTTACTAGCTGTGTGACCCTAGGCAAATCAGTTCACCCTGTTTGCCTCAGTTTCCTCATTTGGAAAATGAACTGGAGAAGTAAATGGCAAACCACTCCAGTATCCTTGCCAAGAAAACCCTATGGATGGTCCTGGTGTGTTATGGTCCGTGGGTCACAAGGAGTCGGACATGGCTGAACAAAGCTGAAAGTCTGAGACACCATTAACTCTAGCATTTTACATTGTGAGACACTATCCAGAGTGCTTTACAATGCCTGTCTGCGGTTCATTCATTCATTTAACAAAAATACTTATTACATGCCATTTATGTTCAAACAACCATGCTAGGTGTGATGGAGCTACAAAAAAGCATAGGATCTAGTCCTCACCCTGAAGATTTTAATCTAGTTGGAGCTACACCAACTCTTAAGTGTTAAGTGTTTAGTGTTAAGCTACACTCTTAACTAGCATATGAGGCAGGCAGTGTATATTAAATGACATATGATTGGTACAGACAGCAATAATGGAGTTAGAGAAAGGACAAATCAGGAGCATGCTAGGGCCAGCTTGAACTAGCTCTTGAGTGTTCAATTTTCAGTATAAGCATCCATTTTTCAGAAATTGGAAAATGCTGCAAATCAGGCTTTTTTATATTTTTGTTGATTGTCTAAACTTAAAGTCATGGAGAAAATATTAATGATGCAGATTAAACTTAAAAGCATATTGGGTATATGGTTTTCCCCCTACAGGGCTGGTTGTTAAATGTTTACTACCATACCCCTAGCTAGATCCTTTTTAGCTCAGGGGAGATTGAGAGACTAAAGACTCTGGTTATCAGATTCTAATATTGCCCAAATTTGAAAGGCAAAGCTAGGTCACTCAGGGAGCAGACAGTTAATTTACTGCTCCCACCAGCCAAGGTAATCAGAACTGGAGATCTGTGAGAGTAAAGACTTCTTCTTTTTTTTTTCTTAAAACAATTATTTATTTTCGATATTCTTTTTTTTTTTCAAATTTTGAGTTCTAAATTCTCTTCCTCCCTTCCTCCCCTCCCTCACCCACTGAGAAGGAAAGCAATACGTCAATTATACATGTGAAATCATACAAAACATTTTTCCATATTAGAAAACTATACTTCAGTTTGCCCTCAGAGCTCATCAGTTCTTTCTCTGGAAGTGAATGGCATTTTTCATCATGGATCCTTTGAAAATGAGTAGAGACTACTTGTTGCATTTATTTGTATCCCTAACACTTCATGCAGTGCCTGAAAAATAGTAGGTGGCTAATAAATGCTAGTTGTGGGAGTGGCTAGGTGGCGTAGTGAATAGAGCACCGGCCCTGGAGTCAGGAGGACCTGAGTTCAAATCTGGCCTCAGACATTTAACACTTACTAACTGTGTGTCCTTGGGTAAGTCCCTTAACCCCAATTGCCCTTCCCCTCTCCAAAAAGACACAATATAAAATAAAATAAAATAAATGCTAGTTGACTGACTGACTGAAGATATAGGTCTACCCCAGGAAGAAGTCCCATCATTGTAAATCCAAGTCACTTGAGAGCTCTGATCAATGCAATGAGAGTTCCTGAGGGCTGAAGATGAAGCCTGCTAACCACCAGATTCTGCCAGAGAGGTGACAGTCTCAAGATGCAGGATGGGATACTTTTGGACGTGTATGGCCAGAGTGGGAATCTGCTTTGCTTGATCACACACATTTATTACATAGCTTTTCTTTTTCTTCTAATAGGAGGGTGGGAGTGGGAAGGAGAGAAAAATAAATGCTTGTTAATTGGAAATGATTACATTTTTTAAAAGGAAGTGAATTGTATCTATAGAATACTGGGATCATCACACTAGATGGCCTCTGAGGTTTCTTCCAGCTCTAGACGTATGACGAACCTATAATCCTCTATGGCCGCCTGCCCTCAATAATTCTGATTTCTCTAACACATCTTGGTGAGATATGGACACTTCTCACAAATGTTAAAGAGTTCCTCTGGCTTAATGGACCAAGGGAGAGATTTATTTATACATATTTCATATTCATGCTTCATAAGGCAATAAAGGCCAGCAAAAGGCTTTCAACTAAGTTGTGAACTTAATATACACTCAATTTTAATATGAAGTGCAAAGACAGCTGCAGGTCTTGCCCTGGGGACTGTTGCATCCATGTAGCCCCCGCAGATTCCCTGGAGGGTTAAACACAGTGCTAGGGGTTTGGGAAGATATTTGGGAAGGGCTGCAAGTTTCAGCAGAGCCTCAGCAGCTGGAGAAGCTAAAATAGACTGACCTGCCATTACACAGGATGTCTCCTTCCTGCTCTATCTGGAGCATTGGTGAAGCTGAATTTTCCAACAAAAAATAGTGCTATAGGCTGGGCAGAGATGGACACCTGTTCTCCCACCTTCTTCCTCTTGTACCCTCCCTCTCCCACCAATAGGCAGGGTTTATTCATATCTTTTCCCTCTTAGCCTTGTGGCAAAGACAAGACAAGTAATGTTACTGCACCTCCCCTCCATTTTATTTACATAGCAGACAGGTAAATGGATGTATGGATGGATGAATAGACAGGTGATAGATAAATATGTGGTTAGTATGATAGGTAGATAGGTATGTATCTATAGATAGGTATGGATAGGCAGATAGATAGGTAGATAGATGAATGGATAGATGGATGAATATATAGGTAGGTAGGTGGGTATGTAGGTAAATAGATGATAGGCAGATAAATAGGTAGATGGATGGATAAATGGAAGGTAGGGAGACAAGTAGATTGATAGGTAGATAGAAGATAAATGGATGGATAGGAAGATGAATGAATGGATAGATAGGTTAGATAAGTAGATAGGTATATAGGTAGGTAGATGACAGGCAGATAGATAAATAGGCAGATGGCATGGATAGAGAGATAGCTAGCTAGAGGGATAGATAAATAGATAGGTGATAGGTATATAGGTAGATAGATAATAGGTAGATAAGTAGGTGGATGAATGGATAGATGGATAGATGGATGGATGGATGGATGGATAGATGGATGGATAGTTAGGTAGGTAGGTAAATAGATAGGTAGGTAGGTAGGTAAATAGAGCATATTAAGCACTTACCATGTGTAGGGCTACTTAGCAGTACTGTTCTAAGTGTTGGGATGAGATGTTTGAGGACAACGAGGTCCAGAGAGTCTAATTGGATTGCCCAGAGCCATGTCGGTGGTAAGTGGCCAAGCAAAGACATGACCCTAGGCTCTCTGACTTCAAAGCCAATGATCTTTCTGCCTCACCATACTGTCCTCCCCATTTACACCATCCTAGAAGACCTGGCACTTCACCTGGAAATGGAAAATCCCAGCATAGTTTTCAGTGAAAGTCTGATCATGGGGAATAACTCGGAAAAGTAGTCGCTCATTCAGGGTCAGGCAAGCAATGGCAGCCAGGAACCAGCAGTCTCCTGTAGGAAAGGAAAAGGATAGTGGCATTTTATATGTAGTCTTCAGGTTTGCAAAGTGCTTGACATATATATCGCGTGATCCTCAAGACAACCCTGTGACAGAGGTGCTATTAAAAGCACTCAGCGCAGCCTGGCACGCAATAAGCTCTCTATAAATGTTGTCTATTATTGTTACCTCCATGATGACTATAGCTCGCATTTATATAGCACATGCCAGGCACCGTGCTAGGCGCTTTACAATTATTATTACCTCATTTGAGCCTCCCAACAACCCTGAGAGGTATGTGCTATTATTTTCTCCATTTTCCAGATGGGGAAACTGAGGCTGACAAGTGGTTAAGTAACTTGCCCAGTCACACAGCCAGTAAGTGTCTGAGGTCTTAGCTTCTCTCTTTGTAGAGGGTTGGTGTAAATATTCACACTGTTACCCTCTTAGGATGGTTGAAAAGGAAAGTGCTTTGTAAAGTACAAAGCGCTATATAAATGTGAGTGACTACTAATAACGAGGGCAATGATTACTATTGTTATCGTTCTCCTTTTTGTCATTATAACTCTTATTCTTTTAATTATCTTTTCAATGGATTTCGGGTAGAAACCATCCTGGCACAATTTGCTCTTCTCCTACCTATTCCCTTCTCTGAATTCTCTTCCTGAGATCTAGTAATCTTACTTCTTTTAGCCTGTCTTCATAAAGTCTTCCTCTTAAACTAATACACTCTGCACCCTCACCAATTTCACTGCATTTTGATCTCTGGCTGTCTACTCCTTTCCCCAAAAATCTTTCCATGAGCAAGAGGATAAACAGAGACAAGATTATAATAGAAAGAACAATATTGGAGACGAAAGTCCTGGTTCCAACTCTCAGCTACTCTACGCTGGCCATCACTTCTCTAAACTGCTGTTTTCTTCGTTGAAAAATGAGGATAAATATGTTTGGAGGGGGGAAGGTAGAGCAATTGGGGTTAAGTGACTTGCCCAAGGTCACACGGTTCGTTTTGGGTTAAGTATCTGAGGCTACATTTGAACTCAGGTCCTCCTGACTCCAGGGCCAGTGCTCTATTCACTGCACCACCTAGCCGCCCCCTTTTAAAAAAAAACAAACAATTTTTTTTTTTTGCTTTGAGGATAAATATTTTTTGTACTATCTACCTTGGAGTTTTATTGCAAGATAATGTATGCGGAAGTACTTTGTCAAATGTAAGGTGCAATGTAAACATAAGTTATTAATGACATCTGTATTTTGTGTAAAGACTTTGTTGAGAACTTATTGTTATTAATTGTTATTATTATCAAGGTCATATTGAGGACAGCTGGGACTCAAACCCAACTCTTCTAACCACAACTTCAGTGATTTTTCCATTACACTGTCATTGGACAAGAGTGGATTTTTAAAGGGGCCTTTAGGTTGAAAGAAATGTTATTAAATTATGTTCTTTTGAAAAATATGTATTGAGTAGAAACAAATGAGTATTCTAAAAAAGTACCAATAAATATATTAAGTTATATTTGTTATAAATATTGTTAAATATATCAAGTTATATTTGTTATATTTATAGTTATATATAGTTACATATCTATTTATACTGGGTTATAATTTCATCACTGATTACAACTTGACTATATTGCTGACAAAAACTTGGTATCAAACTTCATCCAGGTTTAAGAGAGGGAGGAACTACAGTTCAAATATTGAAGATAATAGTGATTCACTGACATGAAAACACAAAAAGCTCCATCTTGATTAAAAGCTATTACTGTAAATTAGTGTCTGATTCCACAATAGTACACATATTTGAGGTACATTGAAAATAACAGGAATGTTTCAAAATAGTCTAATAATATTGCTAAGGGAGTAGGTTTCTTAGAAATATGTCACTTCTTTTGTCAATTTATCAAGGAATTGAATTTGAAGAAATCCCAAATCCTTGATGCCACCCCATTTAGGATGGTGAAGGAAATAATCCTTAGCAGTTGTGCCAGTGTGAGGAAACCTAACCTTACAAAATGAGAAATTTGAGGATGGTGTTTCAAACTAGGTTTATAGATTCACATGCCATATACTATCCCTTCAAAGCCTGTTGCTGATCAAAGTTCCAAGAGAGTTATGGAAGCAATGCAGAATTTTGAAATTTTAAATGTGACAAACTGTTATATGCTGGAGAGATATAACCGTCATATAATTTTTGGACAAATATAATTTATTGGATTCTAGATAGAAAAATGAAACTTTGATTACTCATCAGTGCAGGTGAGGGTTTGTTGCAGAGAAGAACCAGGGCTAAACTCAAAAATATAAGAAGAGACACAGATATTGGAACTGCATCATCTAAATCTGAAGTTGGAAGTGATGGATAATACATTTGCTGTTGAGGAATAAGTCTAGCTGAACAGAGGAATGCAGAAGTACCTCAATGCATCGACTAGTTTGACTGAGATGTCAGTATGGTTGATTGCCCTGTGCATCTATTACACGTAGGATCATAGGTTTCAAGTTGGAAGGGTCCTTATGAGTTACTTAATACGGTCCTCTCATTTTACAGGAGAGGAAACTGAAGTCAAGAGAGATGAAATGACATACCAGAGGTCAGAAAGGTAGTAAATATGAGAGGTTAATTTTGAGATCATATTCTATGACTCCAAATCTGGTGCTCTTTCCCCTGCACATTCTAAAACAATTCTTCATTTGCAAAACCTACTCAGTTGGGTTCTTCTAAAGAAAGAGCCCTTCTAGAGCTCTTCAAGTATAATTTAAAATATGATAAGAAAAACTTAATTTGCCCATCTCCTTTTCAGGAATTTGTCTTGTAGTGTAATGTGAGGTATGCCTTATAGATACGAATTGTGGCATAGTGATTACAGGACTGGACTTGAAGTCAGGAGACTTGGGTATCCCACCTTAGGCATTTATCTGACAATGAGCAGGTCACTTAACCATATTAAGCCTCAGTTTTCTCTTCTATGAAATGGAGATAATTACAACATTAACCCAAATGCTGTGAGAATCAAATTAAATGATGTATATAAAGTGCTTTACGAACCTTTAAAGTACCATATAATTTTTTTTTTGCTTTTTTTTTTGGAGGGGGGTAGGGCAATTAGGGCTAAGTGGCTTGCCCAAGGTCACACGGCTAGGGGTTTTTTTTGTGTGTGTTAAGTGTCTGAGGTCATATTTGAACTCAGGTCCTCCTGACTCTAGGCCCGGTGGTCTATTCACTGTGCCACCTAGGTGCCAAAGCACCATATAATTAACAGTCAGTTCTTATTGTTGTTGCTGAGAGGCAATATGCTGTACTGCATAGCCGGGCAATCCTGGGTTCAAGTCCCACCTGTGATACATATTGGTTGAGTGACTCTGGACTGGTCACTTGACCTCTCAGTGCTTCAGGTACCTCTCTAAGTCCATAAGTTTCAGAGAAGATGCTGGTCTGCATTTGTAGAGGGAGTTTCTCTATGCCAACGAAACCACAGATCTGGCCTCTATCCCTGCTCTGTTATTTTCCTGCGGTACAGAACAACATGCTCATAAACAACAAACAGAAAGCAAGGAGATGAAAAATCTTCACCTGTAGGTGAATGAATGTGAAAATCACTGATAGGAGAAGAATTTGCTTCTAAAATTGGATAAAATGCATCAAAAGTCAATCATTCCAGGGAGCAAGGTGGTGCAATGGATAGAGCACAAGCCCTGGAGTCAATAGGAGCCGAATTCAAATCCAGCTTCAGACACTTACTAGCTGTGTGACCCTGGGCAAGGCACTTAACCCTGATTGCCTCCAAAAAGAAAAAAAGGAAGGAAGAAAAGAAAAGTCAATCATTCCCTTCTGGCACTGCCTGGCCGTCTTTTGGCCTCAGCATAAGAGAGCACTGGGGAATTTCCCACCTAAATCTCCTTGGCAGATGTCAGTTCTGTTGGCTCCACCAATGATAAACCTGGGATTCTCGCAGATTTCCTGTGAGGGAAAAAAAAGGACATAAATCAGTGAGAAGCAACTTGCTTCCTCTTAACTTTGAGGGATGTGATCTGTTAGCTATATCAATATATTTCCCTATTTCCTCTAAAATCAAATATAAACTCTTCATAACCAGGTCCCAACTTACTTTTTGGACCTCAATATGTATTATTCCTCCTCACATACTCTGTGGTTCCAGACTTCTTTTTGTTCCCCTCTGTAATGTTAATGGAATGTAACATCTTCCCTGCTCATTAATATGCCTCATGTAGACCCCATTAAGGGAAGCTTGATTAGGGAAAACTTGTTTTTCAGGAAGACCCACACCTTCTGTTACTTTGTAATCACTGAGGGTTGTGATGCCCTCTGACCCTGAAGAAGTGTATATATACTTATATATATATTATATATATATAATATATATATAATATATATAGCATTTTGCTTTGGGGCTCACTCATTGGAAGAGGATTCTTGTGATTTGACCAGATGAGACTCTGGGTAGCTGTTAAGGACCCATCCACCCCTTTTTGGAAAAATCCAGATGTTGGCGCTTCTCTCTCTGGTAACTTTGTATGTATTGCCTTGGTCAGACAGTTGGATCTATCTGTTGATCTGTGCTAATTTCTCAGACAGTTAGAAGCCCTGTCTGTTGGTCTTTATTTCTCTGCTTGTATTTTCTCTATTTTCTTTGTTTGGATTTTCTCTGAAGTTCAGGGTGCTGGTTTTTCCCCTGAACTAAAGAATGCAATTTTAAAAAGAGTGCTGACCCTTAAAAAATATATATTTAAGAACAACAACAAAAAAAGACCATATTTGTATCACAGAAAGAGACCGAAAAGGTGCCTTCTTTTCTTATGAGTGAAAACAGTTTGTGTAATGTTGGAATTAGTTGTCTTTTGTTGTCTGGTAGAACCATTTGTAGCTTGTTCAATTTTCTGATATTGGATTATTCGAATAGTCTGTTTCTTCTTTTGTTAAACTGGGTATTTTATGTTTTTGTAAGTATTCATCTAATTCCTCTAAATTATCAATTTTGTTAGCATGTAATTGGGTAAAATAGTTTCCAATAATTTCTTTTATTTCCTCTTAAAAAAAAAAGTGCTGACCCTTTGAACAACTCTCTTTCCCTAGTAAAGCAAATCTAAGAATGTGTGCTAGCAGCCATCCTGAGTATGCCAGTGTGGCTGCTGATACACCCTCACACATGTGACTCTAATCTCTTAGCTGTTGCCCTGGCTGTCCCCCATCTTCAAAATATGATCCTTCCTCACTGCTTCTTAGAATTCCTAATTTTCTTCAGAACTCAACTCAAGCATTTCTTTCTACAAGAAATCTTCCTTTTTTATCTTTAAAAAAATTTCTCCTTTAATAATATTTTATTTTTTCCAATTACATGTAAAGTTTCCAACATTCATTTTTATGTGATTTTGAGTTCCATTTTTTTTCTCCCTCCCTCCCTTCCCTTCTCCCTCACCAAGACAGTGAGCAATCTGATGTTGGTTATACATGCACAATCATATTAAACATATTTCTACATTAGTCATGCTGTGAAAGAAGAATCAGAACAAAAGGGAAGAATAACAAGAAAGAAAAAACAAAAAGCAAAAAAAGTGAAAATACTGCATTCAGACTCCATAGTTCTTTCTCTGGATGTGGAGAGCATTTTCCATCATGAGTTTTGGAATTGTCTAAGACAATTGTATTGCTGATAAGAGCTAAGTCTATCAAAGTTGATTATCCCACAATGTTGCTATGACTGTGTACAATGTCCTCCTGGTTCTGATGAAGCCTTTCTTGACCTTCTGCTTATAAATTCTCCCTGCCAATATAACCTTGATTTTCTTTTGCATATATTCATATACATTTATTTATATATTAATATATATATATATATTATATTTCAAGAAATAACAAAACTGCCTAGATATTTTAGAATTAGAGGGTAAACACATCTGACCTGTCAGATTGGCTAAGATGACAAAACAGGAAAATGATAAATACTGGAGAGGATGTGGAAAAATTGGAACACATGCATTGTTGGTAGAGTTGTGAACTGATACAACCATTCTGAAGAGCAATTCAGAACTATGCCCAAAGGGCTATAAAAATGTGCATACCCTTTGACACAGCAATATCACTTCTAGGGTTGTATCTCAAAGAGATCTTACACATGGGGAAAGGACCCACACGTACAAAAATATTTATAGCAGCTCTTTTTGTGGGGGCAAAGAATTGGAAATCAAGGGGATGCCCATCAATTGGGGAATGGCTGAACAAATTGTGGTATATGAATGTAATGGAATACTATTGTGCTATAAGAAATGAGGAGCAGAAGGGCTTCATAATAACCTGTAGAGACTTACATAAATTGATGCTGAGTGAGGAAGCAGAACCAGGAGAAATTTATACACAATGACAGACACATGTGTGATGACCAACTTTGATAGACTGGGCTCCTCTCAGCAATGCAAGGTTATGAGACAACTCCAAAGGACTCATGGTGGAAAGGGATATCCACATCCAGAGAAAGATTTACAGAATCTGAATGCAGATTGAAGCAAACTACTTGCTTTCTCTCTTTTGTGTTTTGTTTTGTTCCTTCCTTCTTGTTGGTTACACCGTTGGTTATGACTCTTCTTTACAACTTGACTAATGTTTAATGTGAAGGTATTTGTAGGACTATATCAGATTGCATGCTGCTATGGGGGGTGGGGAGAAAATTTGGAACTCAAGGGATTGTGGAATTGAATGTTGTAAACTAAAAGTAAATAAATAAATTAAATTTTAAAATAAAAGAATTAGAGTATAAAGTAGAAATTGAAAGAATCTATTGGTCACCTCCTGAAAGAAACTCCAAATGAAAATTTCCAGAAATATTACAGTCAAAAGCTAGGGCTCCCACTTCAAACAGCCAGAAAAAAAATCATTCAAGTATCATGTAGTCACAAGCAGGACCACACAACATATAGCAGCCACCATTATAAAGGAGCAGACAGCTTAGAATATAGTATTCCAGAAGATAAAGGATCTAGATCTGCAACCAAAAATAACTAGCCTGTAAAATTTGAGTATAATCTTCAGCATAAACATATTATTTGAGTATAATCATTGAATATAATCTCAGTCCTTTAATGAAACACAGCACTTATAAACATCCCTGATGAAAAAGACCAGAGTCAAGTAGAAAAATTGACATTCAAATACAGAACTCATAAAACATAAGAAGAGATGACAATTTAACCTTTGAGAGATGATGGAGTTACCAAGTGAGATAGCAAAGAGTAAAAAGAGAAGAGGGCCCAGGACAGAGCCTTGGAGAACACTTATAATTAATATATTGACCGTGATATCATTAATGTGGGTACTTCATTTAATAGTGTAGATAACAATCCGTCCGCACCTTCTCAGGTTTTAAAATTCTTTTCCCTATCTTCTCATAAATCTACCATAAAAGATATACCCAACACCTTCGAGGCCTTCCTTGAAGTCTTCCAATATTCCATGGGTATCAGTGAGGTACTTTGTCCCATCTATTTATTATCTCTTTCTTTTGTTAATAGATCTCCTTTTCCAATCATACATTTTCTGGAAAATATACTTATGCTACTTTTTGTATAGAAGTCATTGTTAGCAATATGCTCCAGGCTATTTATAGCCACCATATGTCACCCCATGTCCCTTTGGATTACTCACAATTTTGATTTTTTGGTGATCATGGTTTTTCCATAATTTGTACTGACAAAAAATTTGTATTAAAAAGGTGAATTTTGTGTTAGAAAGCAAGTTGGGATCACTGAAGGTCTTGAGTAGTTTTCTAAATGTAATCTATCCATGATTTTTTTTTTAATGAACCCTCGTTGGCTCTTGAGGACGACTTTCCTTTCTAAGCATTCACAAGTCGTTTGATAAGCAGTTCTTGGTTTTTTCTGGGAGTCATTATCAAACTCATTAGCCTATACTATCCAAATACCACCTTTCCTTCTCTTTGAAATAAAGACAACATTTAGAGGATTATCATAGATTTGGAGCTAAAAGGGACCTGAGAGGTCATCCATTCCAATGCCTACATTTAAAAAATAAGGAAGCTGAGAGGAGTTGAATGACTTGTCCAAGATCACACAGTAATAAATAGCAGAGTCAGGATTCAAACCCAGAACTTCTAACTTCAAGTTCTTTACTCTTTTTTCTGGAGCTCACCTCTAGAATTCTCTAGGAATTTTCAAAGATTATAGATAGTTCTTCAGTGATTATATTAACAGAGTTAATACCCTGGGATGTACTGGTTTGGGCCAGAAGACTTGAATTGGATTTCATTCAAAGCAGCTAGTTGCCTTCTTGCCATTGCCTTAGTTGTCTTTGACATTAATTCCCTCAAAAACATGTTTTAATTTCCACTTTGAAGATTATTCCCCTTGATAGGAAAGATAAAAGCAAAACAAGAATTGAGTAGTCTTGTTTTCTCTATCATTGATTAATATTATCCCCAATGCTTCCTTCTTTCTTGGTGCAAAAAGTCGTTTTTCTTATCTTTAGCATTTTTGCCAAATTTACAAAGAATTTATATCACCAGACTTGTAGTTCTGAGAATCTTATGCCTTTTGAGCTGCCTTCCCTTTTCGAGTCTCTAATTACAGGTTCATTCCTATCATTCCTTTGAATTTTTAAAAATCTTCTTTCTCAAAATCTAGGATTCATGTCTGACTGTATCTACCCAATATTCCCTTCATTTGCTATTACAAACTTTAAGATGGCACAGTTACTTTCTCCAATGTTTCTCGCTGTTTCCAGTTCACCAACCAGTACTTCCAGCAGGTGTGTAATAAATGTTAATTGAATGAATACTCCGATCTTGTTGGACATATAATGTGTGTATTGATATATAGATAGATAGATTGATAGATAAATAGATGGATAGATAGGTAGGTAGATGGATAGATAGACAGAAATATGGATAGATAGGTAGGATAGATGAATAGATGAACAGATAGATAGATAGATAGATAGATAGATAGATAGATAGATGTATTTTTGGAAAAAATTGTCATTTCTACATGCATTTTTGCTGCTGAGGCTTATATTCTGAAAAAGGATCGCAAATTTCCTGTTTTATCCCCACCTGTTTTTGAGGCTTTGGCCAAGGGATTCTTCCCATCATTTCTTTGAACTTTTTGAAAGCTACTCTTCTATAATCTAATATTTACATCTGACTATGCCTGCTCCCCCACAGTTAAGTACTTAAGAATTTTTTTAAAATTTTTTTCTTTTTTTTTTGGAAGACAGGGCGATTGGGGTTAAGTGACTTGCCCAAGGTCACACTGTTTGTAAGTGTTAAGTATCTGACGCTGGATTTGAACTCAGGTCCTCCTGACTCCAGGGTGGGTATTCTATTCACTGCGTTACCTAGCCACCCTGTACTTAAGAATTTTTGATGAAATGATGATGATAGTGAGCTTCTTCACTTGCAAAATGAAGGACTTGGACTAGGTTATCTCCAAGATGATTTCCTGCTCTAAACATTCCATTCCTCTGTGATGATAAACATTTACTAAGGAACTACTCAAAAGAGGCCATTTTTTGCCTCATTTCTTTTTTTAAATTGATTTGTTTATTTACTTTTAGTTTATAAGATTCAGTTCCACAACCCCTTGAGTTTCAGATTTTCTCCCCTCTCTCCCCCTCCCCCCATGGCAGCATGCAATCAAGTATTGGATCTGCAAATACTTTCACATTGGTCATTAGTCTGGTTGTATAGAAGGGTTGTAATTTTGCCTCATTTCTCACCCAGCCTTAATCACTGAATGTGCCTTGCTTCAGACATACTGAGACCTGGGAAAGACCTTAGCTTAAAAAGACCAAGGTCTCCCACTGCACCTGGGGCCATCTCCAGTCATCCTGCTCGATATCTTCTCTCCAGATGGCTCAGGAGGAGAGAGTGAGGCTGGTAACTTTGCACAGCCCTTCCTCACTTAAATCCAATTCACTTGAAAGTCAAGACATCAGCTTCCTGATGTCACTGGTCCTCTTCAAGAACACAGGACCACCACCACCAACAACAGTCTGAGGAATCCACACTTTTCTAATACTAACTCATTATGATAGTGGAACCTTTATAATAATTTGTCATTTGAAAACTCCATCTCTGGTTACATGACACTTCAATTTAATTAGCTTTACATTTAAATTACCATTTAAAAAAGAGAGAGAAGAATATAGTCTTTTGGTTGTCTTATCTAGAGCCAGTACTGGACATTTTTTCACCTGGGGCAAAAAACAATTGAATGGAATGGGAGTGAGGCACAATTGTGTGAGGAAAGGGGATGGACCCTCAAAAGGACTTGGAAAGAAAGGTGGTCTGGGAAAAGTGTTATGGGAGACAGACTCTGAGGATGGTGGCTGCTCCATAGGGTAGCGCAGAGTAACATGGCACAGGGATGGCAATGGCTACTGGAAGTGGGCACACCCTGCTGGGTAGGAAGCATGCCTCTGGGGCAAGAAGTGTGCCATATGGCAAAGAAATGGATGCCCTGTGGGAAGAAGAGTGCCCTCCAGCTCCTCACTATGTTGGTGCTCTGGGACAAAGTCTTATTGGGTCTGTGCTGATTACTGCTTCATTTTTATCTACACAATGACAAAATTTTGTTTGGACTGATTTTGTTACTTAACTGCCTGGCTCTCTGATTGGTTAATTCAAACAAACTGGTCATACTGGTTGTGTGTGTAAAATGCAGCAACTAGCATTATGTCGATGCGAAATAATATCAAATGTTACCCAAACAGTGGGAGCCAGTGAAAGAAAACATAATTATTCAAAGTTATTATAATATAACATATATTATATTTGATATCAATAAAGCAAAACCACAATAAAGAAGCAACAGCAAAAACATTAAGAATCTGAATCCCACCAGAAGGAATAGGTATAGCTACTGCATTGGCCAGTTTGGGTGTGGACATAGGTACCCCAGCAATGGTGGAAGGTTTAGACCTAGAAGGGAGTTTATAAGGCAATTCCATCTTTTAAAGATGAGGCCACCAGGGCCAAAGACATGAAGTGATTTGCCCGAGGTCACACAGTTAATAAGTGTCTAGGATGAGATTGGAACCCAAGACTATTCTAACAAGAAGTCCAGTACCCTATGCAATACACCATACAACCTCTCCAAGGTACCCGACCTTTCTGGCTGGGCATGTTGCCTTTAGAATTGGCCAGGCATCTTTAAACTTCAGTGGGACCTCAAAGGAAAGAGACTCAGGATTGAAGAACCATCCCTGGTGCATCTTCAGAGTCAATAATAGTCAGAGGTACCTTTTGGACAACTTCCATGTTTTTCTGTTAAAACTGAATTGCCAGTACTCAGGGTTCTCTCCAGACAAAACTACAAAGGAAATGGAGTCTATGACCCCTCAAAAAAGCAGAGATAAAGAGTTGAGAAACGCTTTAGAAATCATCTTGTCCTGTCCTTTCATTTTATAGAAGAACAAAAGCCCACAGAATTGAAAAGACTTGCCCAAAGTCACACACACAATTAAGTGGCAGTGTTGATATTAAGACCCGTGCCTTCTAATTTTGTAGACAATGATCATTTTATGTTTTGCATCCTTTGCCCTCCCGTCTTCACCCTTTGCTCTTCTCCGTGGCACACCCCATCACGCCCATGGCTAGTACTTCTATGACCTCTCTGCTATTTCCTTATCGAAATCCATCCTCAGGATAGCGTTCACTCATTCACTCAACAAACCTTTACCGAGTGCCCAGGAAGTACAAGGAAGGCCCTGTGTTCTGCTGGAGGAGGCTGCAAAAGGTGAAAAAAAGTCCTGCCCGCAGGGAGTGGACTGGTTGATTCGTTAATTATACCTCAGTGTGAATTTAAGTTAAGGCGTTGCTTTTTTTTCCAGCCTTATTTCCGATTATGGGCTCAAAGGTTTATTTCTAACTGAAGGAACAGTTAACATTTATATAGCGCTTTAAGGTTTGCAAAGCGCTTTACAGATATTCTCATTTTATCCTCAACAACCCTGGGAGGTAGGTGCTATAATTACTCCCATTTTACAAATGAGGAAACTGAGGAAGACAGAGGTTAAGTGACTTGCCCAGGGTCATACAGCTAGTGTCTGAAGCTGAATTTGAACTCAGGTCTTTTTGATTCTAGGTCTAGAATTCTATAAATTATGTTCACTGCAACCTTAATTTCCCCCTAGTTTTACCAGCAATTGAGGGACCCCTGAGAACGGCTTATAGATCCACAGGAAAAGGCTGGTGTCTTTCTAGACTTCAAGTGACTGCACAACATCCCTGTTTACCTGATGTTCCTACCTGTAGATGCCCCTTTTTTTCCTTCCCTACCTTTGGCCTCTTCCACGTAATATTCTTCATTTTAGATTTCTGCCTCTGTTCTTGGAAACCCAGGGCCTGAACACCTGCTGGGAACACATTGTCCTCAAACAGTCTCTTCTGGGCCAGGCACCATTTCCTGAGGGCAACAAAATCCTGTCCCTCGAACTTCAGAGGCTGAGCAAGGGTCCCCTCTCCATTCTTCCTGTCCCTTTCTCGGATCACCCGGTCACAGAAGAATCCTGGTGGGAGGTAGGGCATGGCCGCATCTGCCAGAGGCTGGTGAGTGGAGAACTGGCTCTTTAACTGAGGTACCTCTCTGCCCCCTTGGCCCACAGCCCGCCCCGAGCCTAATCCCCCCATCAATGGGCCTGAGCCTATAGACTACCTCCACTGGCAACAAACTCAGAATGCATGTGAATGGCCACAGTCCCAGAGAAAGGCAAGCCCTTTGAGTCAGCAGCTTTTGACCCTGAGGTCCCTATAGCAGGCAGCAGCAGTGGGCCGCACTGTCTATGTGTGAGGTGGAGTGAGGGTGAGGGAGGACCTGTAAGAACACACCGACAACCCTACATAGAGCCACAAAGAGATGGGGGCTGTCAAGACTGTTGTAGAGAGGATTCTGATTGACAGGGGCTCACTAAGATGACCTCTGACACTTCCACACAACTCTCACAGATTCTCTGCTTCCTGCATTTTTATTGATCTTACTGGGATTTTCTTTTTCCTTAAAATAATTTTTTTCAAGTAAGTCCAATCTCAGGGCAACTTATCCTGCCTCAGCAAAAGGCATTCATGTCTTTCAAACTGACTGTGAATGGGCTATAGCATGCAGCATGCTAAACACACTATAGCTAATCCTATACAAGCCAGTGAATGCATAGGAAGAGTGTTCCCCAAGCCATTGTCTGTGGCTAATGAAGCCTTCACTTCTCCCCTTCCCAGCCTCACCTCCAAAATAACATGACGTTGTATTGATTAGCTCAGTAAGCTGTGAGAGGGGCCCAGAGGACTGCAAACGGGACGTCCCACAAGAGTCCCAGTTTTGAGTGGGCCTTCTCTGGAGTTGAAAAAGATTTCCTCCGCAAAGTTAAGCAAACTGCACGTCTAGATGGGCAGGGGAATTATTGGTTATTGGTTATATACATTATAAGATATATTGTTACTATATAAAATGCATTAATACATTATTCTAATATGTTAACACATTAATATATTATATTTAATAAATCATTACAACGTATGTTAATGTAGCCATTAATATATTATCACACCAATATA
>CM053589.1:42473134-42586760 GCA_028646515.1 Pseudochirops corinnae | reverse complement strand
AGACTGAGGGAGGGGGGACACACTGGGATGGCTGTTTTGGGGTGGTGGGTGGGGGAAAGAGGTGGAGAAAATATGTAACTCAAAATCTTGTGGTAATGAATGATGTAAACTATAATAAAATTAAAAAAAAAAAAGAGATAGGTCAGGATGACTAGAAATGACCCCAGATGCAGTGAGACACCTTGGCTTTTTTAAGTTAAGGTCTTTCCCAGGTCTCATTTTGTCTGAGGCAACACCCATTCTGTGATTTAAGGCTAGGTAAGAAATGAGAGAAAAGATTAGGCCTACAAACTGGGAGGGCAACACCGTCAGGGTTTCCGTCCAGAACAGAAACAATTGCTATTTTATCCCAAGTAGTTTTATTTATGATTTCTTGAAATAGAGCTCTGGAAAACCAGGCTTTAATAAAGCTCATTGGAATTCAGATGGACCTGCTCCACCATTCCTTAAACTCAAATTACTCTGGCTCTCATTGATTGACCAACAATAGGTCCCAGCCCAAGACTCACTTGGTCACTGTTCAGGTTTTGATTGCTCGGAGTGAATGTAAATAGCAATTTGTTTGTTTTTTTTTTTTTTGGTAGGCAAACCAGGCTATCTTTTGTCTCATTTCTTACCTAGCCTTAGATCACAGAATGGGCATTGCCTCAGACAAACTGAGACCTGGGAAAGACCTTAACTTAAAAAGGCCAAGGTCTCACCACTGCATGGAGTCATTTTTAGTCATCCTGACCTATGTCTTGCCACTGTACTCAGATGACTCTGGAGCAGGGAGTGAGGCTGATGATTTTTCACAGCTCTGCCTCACTTAAGTCCAATTCACTAGCAAGTCAAGACATCATCCACCTGATGTCATTGGTCCTCTTCAAGAATGAAGGACAAAAACAACAATCTTTATAAACTTTGTTTAGGGTTTGGGTGACTGGCACAAGAGTTTATATTTGATCCTAGAGATAATAGGAGTTCATTGAGCAGGCAAATGATATGGTCAGACCTATGCTTTAGGAACATAAGTTTGGCAGCTCTGTGGAAGATGGATTGGAAAAGAGAGAGAGGAGGCAGGGAGGCCAGTTAGGAGGCTATTGTAATAATCCATGTGAAGGGTGATGAGGCCTTGAACTGGCTAGAAGAGTGAAGGGAAGGGGAGGGGTCAAGGAAGACAACAAAGTGTAAACTTGGGTGACTGGAAGGGTGGTGGTACCCTCAGCAGAAAAAGGGAAGTTAGAAAGAGAGGAGGTTTGGGGGGTAAGATAGAGAATATGACACTTGTCTCTGTTTATGAATTTTTAGTTAAGTTTCTGATGTTGAAAATAAGAAGCAGCCAGCCTTAGAATCCCAAAAAGCATTTTTTAGGTTACATACACACACATATATATATATATTAAAAATATATGTGTATATGTATCTTTGTGCATATACATGTGTGCATATATATGTATATCCATGAGTGTATACATATAGACACATACATATTTGTGTGTATCCATATACCTCTCTACATAGCTACGTCTATCTCTGTCTCTGTCTTTACCTCTACCTTTGTCTTTGTCTCTGTCTCTCTGTCTCTAACTGTCTCTATCTCTACCAATGTCTCTGTCTCTGTCTTTGTCTCTATCTTTATCTCTATCTCTATCTCTGTCTCTAACTCTATCCCCTCCCAAGCAGTTATTCCAAACCCTAAACTGGTCTATCCCCTTTGGTTTCTGTATTGGGCAACTAAACTCAAAAAGTTTTCACTATAACCAATAGTCATATACATTTCACTTCTGTTCTACTTTTAATACTCAAATCAATTTGGAGAGTTGGAGACTTGTCATTAATAATGAGGACAGGATATTGTACGTACATAATGCAACAAGGATACTTCCCACATGTTATATTGGAAAGCATGTAGCAATGAAAAAAAAACCAGTTAGTGGAACAATGTTGAATGGGCGACTCTCCTCTGGACTAGTGGTCTCACAGATGGTCTTTAGCTAAGACTCCTGTGCAGCTGTGTCTGGACTCCAGTCCGACTATTTCTGGAAAAAAGTCAGCTGTAGATAACTTAGGATTCAAGGCCAAGAATTGACATAAATTAGTGACCACTGAGGGAACAGTTTCATTGGGCCCCTAGGGAACTAAATTGTAGTATTCTTAAACACAGTGGCAACATTCAACTGGTTCTTTCAAATATTGTTCTTTTTTCCCTCCCCTCATTTGTTGAAATAGCTCTTCATTCACTTACAGAATCTTTATTAGGGAATTCTAGTTAGTCAGCAGAGATAGCTACTGGTTGCAGTGAACAGTGTTGGACTCAAAGTTAGGAAAACCTTGAGTTTCAATCTTGCCTTGGGCACTTCCTAGCTGTGTGACCTTGGTTAACAACTCCTAGCCTCAGTTTCCTCATCTGTAAAATGGGAATAATAACAACACCTTCCTCATGGGGTTGTTGTGAGGATCAAATGAGATAATATATGCTTTAGCACTTTGCAAACCCTGAAGGGTTATATATGTACTAGCTATTATTATTATTATTATTTTGTTTTTGCCTTTTTTCCTCTATAAGGACAATTGGGGTTAAGTGACTTGCCCAAGGTCACACAGCTAGTAAGTGTTAAGTGTCTGAGCCCCCTCTAGCTATTATTATTACCATTATTTTCAGTAGCAGAACGATTTGCTGGTATGGGCCCCAGTCTACAATGGGATGGGAGATAAATTAAAGAAAAAGTATTTTTAAAAAAAGTATCTTCTATATGCAAAGCACTGTGCTAAGCAGTTTGGATAGACATAACAAAAGTAGGACAGTCTCTGCTCTCAAAAATGGGGAAGATGGGGCGGCTAGGTGGCAAAGTGAATAGAGCACCAGCCCTGGAGTCAGGAGGACCTGAGTTCAAATATGACCTCAGACACTTGACACTTACTAGCTGTGTGACCTTGGGCAAGTCACTTAACCCCAAATGGCTTGCCTTTCCACTTCCAAAAAAAAAAAAGAATGGGGAAGAGAATAATATGGAAAATTCAGATGGAAAAGTCTCGTGGTGGGTTCTCTCATTGGTCAAATTGAGTACTTGAATGTTAAAAGCAAAGCAGCCGCTGAATGCATACAAATATCGAGTATATTGCTACATGTTTAGTTTATTTACTTCATGCAAAAACCAAGGGAAATAAAATAACCAACACAGGGTGTTGGGACCTGCTTGGAAGAGAAGTTTTGGTCAGAACATAGAGGTTAGGTCCATTCAGGCAGAAAAATCTGCATTTCTTTAAGAGCCATATGATGAAAGAAATAAGACAAAGTCAGGCTTAGTTGGACAAAGTTCCATAATTGCGCAACATACCAGTAATTGCTGACATATATAGTTTATCCACTGAGTTTCATCACATCGTAGCATAGGAACACCAGGGAGATTTGCCCCGGCAGAAACCAGAAACGCGAAACAAACTAGCCATTTTCTTGCTGGCAGGGATGCATAATAAAAATGAGAATTTAGAACCAAGGATCTAAACGTTCACATAGCTCTTTTGTTCTTGTACCCAGATTGATTTGCATGAAAAATGGGAGTGTCATAAGGATGAAAGGAACTCTCTTAACCCATCCCCACACTGCGCCTTTGCCACTTTGCTGGGTAAGATCTCTGAAATAATTTGAGAGACTACAGTTTGACAATCAAGGATTGAACGAGTTCAAAAGAATTTTATAATCTTATCATGGAGTTGACTAGTTATCATGTGCTCTTTGTGACACCATTTGGGATTTTCTTGGCAAAGATATTGAAGTGGTTTGCCATTTTCTTTTCCAGTTCATTATACAGTTGAGGAAACTGAGTAAAACAGGGTTAAGTGACTTGCTCAGGGTCACACAGCTAGGAAGTGTCTGAGGCCAGATTCGAACTCAGGAAGATGAGTCTTCTTGACTCCAGGCCCAGCGCTCTATCCATTGTATCACCTAGCTGCCCCTAATTGACTAGGGATTTGGAGTGAAAATAGGACTATACAGGTAAGAGCTTCTGCTCTTTACATGTTTGCCTGGCTGAGTTCAGTTGTTAGCTATGGGCTAAGCCTATGAAGATGAAGAGTTTAAAAATCCCTTCCAGGGTGGGGCTTACCAGCTCTGCACCCCCAGCAGATGGTAGCAAAAAACCGGAAAATGCCCACCCATAGAGGCAAACTAGATGGATATCAAGAAATAGCAGCAGCAAGCTGTGAGAAACATGCTTTTGGGGTCCACAGGACCTCCCAGGTAGGGTCAAGGGAGTGAGCCTGGGATGAGCTTCTGCTTCCCACTGCTTCCCTTTTCTGAGGACCCTTAGGAAGATCCACATGATGTATCCTTTAAAACAAACCGCTTCTCACTGAAAGAACTCAGAAACAGTGTGCACAGGAAAGTGTTTATTTACCCTTCCAGCAAGGAAATGGAGGTGGTGCTCACTAGGAACACACCCACACTCATACTGAAGCAGGAGTGAGGGTCTCTAAGTTCTGTACTTCCTGGTAGAAGTTAGGGTTAGTTAAATTCCTCAAATTCCTTACTTCATTTCTCTCTCTATATATATGCTAGAGTCTCTATATAGTCAAATTTCTCAAAGGTTAGTCAAATTCCTCCTACTCCTCACTTTATTTCCTTCTATACATTCTACATTCCTTTAATATATGCAGATTATACATAGATTACAGAGGCGTGGTAGTGAGGATGCTTGAGACCTGACCAGGACCTGGCTTTTTCTCTTCTAAGATCAGAGTTGTGTGCTGTACTCCCATCTTTCTAGTGCCCTCTGGCCATCGACATAGGTCCAGGAAGGCCAGGGTTTTAGTAAAGTAAGATAAGCAAGAGCTTCCCCACAGCTATTGATTATCTTCCAATAACTTTTGTGGGAGCAAAATAAGATTCCATTATATCCTCTCTTACAAAGCTGATCAGCGACTGAAGGGAGGCACCAACAGAAATGCCTGGCAGAGGTAATGCAATGCCCAACAGAGACTCAAGATACAATTCCTAACAGAGAAGCAATGCTTAGCAGAAAGCAACACAATGGCCCCAGAACATATCAGGGGTACTATAGCATCAGACTTATACATGACCCTTGGTACCCCAATGTGTGTTCCCTACATGGAGGAGTGTGCTAGATCCAGCTCTTACTGGGTGATTTTAAAATTCTCAGTGTGAGTATTTACACCTTGAGAATTGGTGTCACAAATCAGGATTTGATTTATTGCTGATTGTTTAGATTTGAGAAAATGATAGAGAAAAGGTTCATTTAAATATACGTTGTGAGCACATATGTAAATATATATTTTTTTCATAGAGCTGGTTGTTAAACATTTCCCAGTATGCACCTGCCTACATGCATGTGCTGAGGCCACACATGTCCCAGCATATATGTACCTTTCCCTATGTTCCTAGGCTTCTATGCTCCCTATGTGTGTGGCTCTCCCTGTTCCCTCCTGTCTACATTCATACATTTCCCCCCTTGCAGTGTGGTAACCTATGAGTCTAAAGCAGAAATTTTCACTTGATTTATTGTGCTATTTGATTAAATGTTTCTTTTGTTGTTGTTTTATTTTAAATGAAAATATCCTTTCTGATTGCTTTACTAAAAGTGTACACATCAGTTGGGGCTTGTAAATTATGGGTGGGTATTGATACACAGAACTTTTTGGATCAGGAGTAACTTTTTGTAGTGTGAGAAAGAACCCAGATGACACATTAGTAGTTTCTTGTATTCTACTATAGCCAAGTGTGTGATAATTCAAATATTTACTAGGGAAGAATGCTGAAAAGAGGATTAAGAAGGTAGAGCTATGTTTCCAAACTTGCAAATCAAAGAGGAGAGCCGTTTGAATGGTGGCGCTATAAGTGATCATCAGCAAATTCAGGGACTCTTCTGACCTTTCTGCTAACATAGCTGGCTAGAAGTGTGTTACAACATCTCCAGTTCATCAGCTCTGCTGAGGTTAAGGTATGGTATTAAACTTGTACTTGCCCCCCTACTGTGGCATAACATTCTCAAGACAACCTTTTACCATTGGGAGGCATGAGTAATTCATAGTTATTTGTAGGACTCTATGATGAAATAAGGACCCTGTGCTTGGATTATTTCATTTTGTCCCTTGGTAGCCCAGCTTCCTAAAATTACGCGGCCAGGAGTTCATGAAGAGATACTTTCCCCTTTTGAAGGCAATGACCTCCTGACATTGCGGTCTCTTCCCCCCACCCTCCACTTCCTCTCACTCTAATTCCAGAGGCTTCCCATTGCCTCTAGAATAAAATACAAACTGCTCTGTTTGGCTTTTTAAAAGCCTTGCTGAATCTTGTTCCAACCTAATTTACAAGTTCCTTGGACAACCTTATCCCCCCCATGCTCTGCAATCTAGCCAAATTGCCCTTTTCTTTGTTCCTGAGATGGTAGTGTTGCTCAGTCGTGAATGACTCTTCATGACCCCATTTAGGGTTTTCTTACCATTTCTTTCTCCAACTCATTTTACAGATGAAGAAACTGAGGCAAACAGAGTTAAATGACTTGCCTAGGGCCACATAGCTAGTCAGTATTAAACTCAGGTCTTCCTGACTTCAGGCTTCCAGGTCAGGCGCTCTATTCACTATGCCACCAAGCTGCCCCTTGTTCTCAGGTATGGAACTCAATATCCTGTCTCAGTGCCTTTGGATGGTCCATTCGACATGCCCAGAACTCAAAACAAAGAGCCCCTCTTTTCCTTTAAGAGGCAGTTCAAGCACATCTGCATGAAACCTTTCTTGACACCTTACCCCCACCCCCAAATATTAGTGCCCCCCCAACTACCTTGAATTTACCTATATTGTATTTTTTTTCACTTCATATTTATGCTGTATATATTTTGATATGTACTTTGATGTGTTTTCTCTCCTTTTAGAATGCAAGTTCTTTGGAGAATAGGAACTATTGGGGAGGCTAGGTGGTGCAGTGAATAGAGCACCAGCCCTGGAGTCGGGAGGACCTGAGTTCAAATTCAGCCTCAGACACTTAACACAAAAACCTAGCCGTGTGACCTTGGGTGAGTCACTTAACCCCAATTACCCTCCAAAAAGGCAAAAAAAAAAAAAAAAGAGAATAGGAACTATTTCATTTTTTATTTTGTATATACAGTGCCTAACACTGACTAGAACACAGTAGGTGCTTATAATAAATATATGTTGATTGATTGTTCTGTACAACAAATATATATGATGGCAAACACCAATATTAATGTCATTTTTTATAGAAGAGGAAATGGAATTTAAAGATTTGGCTAATTTCAACCTTGGGTAATTTAAGGAGTCAGGATTTGAACCCAGCCCAATCTTCTGACTCACAGTCACAAGGGTGGCTCTGGACTATTGGTTACATATCTTATAGTCTGAATTTTTACATCATGTCTACATTTTTAGAAACTAATAATGTATTTGCCTCAGTGTCCTGTTGGATACCAGTCAGCTTCCCCGGAGAACTATAATCATCTCCCAGTGGAACAGGTTAGATGGGTTTTTTAAAAACAGGTTCATATCAGTATACTTAATTATTAAACTGGTTTGTTTAAATTTGTATTTATGGAATTTTCTCTTATCTGTTGTGGTTTTTTTTTGCAAGAAGTATTTAAATGAGTTACTATCTTGAGGAATCAGTCATGAACAAATTGGGGAAATATATTAGACCATACCCTTTTTAGATGAATGAATGAAAGAGTATTTAGTAAGTGCCTACTTAGTACTATGCTAGATGCTTGAGGACACAAACAGAAGTGAGACAGTCCTAAACATCATTAGGCTAAGCTAATGGAGGAAATGACATATATAGGGAAGTGGTGGCTAGGAAAGATAGTTTTGGTCTGGGGAGTTACAAGAATGGTGAGTGGAACCTTAGGACACTGTCCTGACCTTTCTGAAATCAGAAGCAACTGATTACTGTAACCAGAGCAAGAGGTGGAGGGGTGGGGTATGGAACTTGCAGCAGAAGGTCAGATGGAAAGATGTTCTAAGATGTCTATAAGGGATGAATGCGAAGCATGGTCTGGGACCAGCTAGTTGTAGGTGGGGGCACAATTGGTGGTAGCATAGTCCTCAAAAGCCAAATTCTGCCACCTGTCATAGCCATTCAATAGCTTGTGTGTGTGTGTGTGTGTGTGTGTGTGTGTCTTAATTATTTATGTATCTTGGATATCAAACTCTTATCACAGAAATCTGATACAAAGATTTCCCTCCCTTTTGAGTCCTTTCCTTTTTTATCCTAGGTGCATTAATTTTGTTTGGGCAGAAGATATCCAGTTTCATTTAATCAGAGTTAATTTCACACCAACCCTTAGAAGCACTATTCCAGAAGTTCTTTAATCCTGAGCTCTGTCCAGGGTATTTTCCATCATGGAAATTTGGCCCAACTCTTTCAGAGGATATGTCTATTCCTGAAATAGACCCTATGAGGAAAGACTGAAGGAATTGGGGTTATCTGACCTGAGCACTTAGAGGCTACTGCCTGACCAAGGTGAGCAGGTAAGGGGGACTTGATGGATTTTAAGTATATGAAAAGCTATCAAACTAATAGTGGTAGGGAACTATTCTCTCTTTCCATTGAGAAATATAGAAGAAATAATTGACTGAAATTGTGGCAATTAGGACTTCCAGTTGGTTGTGGCATCCTCTTTGAAGACTTTATATGATGGGTAGAAAGCTATCTTTCTAGGATGGTCCTGCCTGGGGTCAGAATAGACTAGCAAATTTCTTCAAGTGCTGTCCAGTCAATGGTTTTGTTATTCTGCAGGTATAAAACTAGAGGCCTATTTTGGGTCAGACTTCCAGATGGCTTCCAGCAGGAACCTTATTACTGAAGAATGTTGTTTTTGTACTTTGATTTAATGATTGGAGTATATATCCTAAGGAGGGATTGCTTCCCAGGGGAAAAAAAGAGTACTTGTATAAAAATGTGTATGGAGGCTGCACAATTATAAAGACAAGGTTTGGTGCCAGAGAAGAGATGAGAAAATGCGACTTCCTTCTTTCTCTGTAGAGGTAAGGCTCCATACAGATAGAGTGTGGAACTGTATGTAAGCCGTCAAGACTTAGCTTATGAGTTGTTTTGTTTTAGAACTGGTTTTGCTGAACTGTCTCCCTCCACCCCCTTTTACATTTTTTGTAATATCCTTTGGGTAAGGAAGTACGGTTATATTTTTGGAAATGAAGGCAATTTAAAAATAAGAAATCAATCAAAGCTTTTAAAAAAGGAGCATTATTTGCAGTGTAAAAAACTGCAAACAACTTAAATGTTCAGCAATAGGTTCAACATATATGTTGTGCATGCCTGTTTTATATCCACTGCATTTTTCATGGGCAGCCTGAAATCCTTTAGCAGACTGTAGGCAGTGCATCGGCCATATGTTGTGCAGGCCTGGGTTAAGGAAACTATGGTGTCATTACCATGATGGAGTACACGCAGCTACTAGAAATGATGTGTATGCAGACTATTGCTCCCCTGAAATGTAGAGATGAAGTACCACTTAGTGAAAAAAAAGTAAAACATAAACTAGTATGTATGTACCAATTACAATTATGCAATAAAAAATAAAAAAAATTTTAAAAACCAATTAGGCAATAACATCATTATACGGCTGAGATTGGATGGGAAGAACAACTGGATTGCTATAAATAGAGCTCAGAGTTTTTTAGACTGTTTACTCCTTATGTAAAATTGCTTAAGTTTCTAATTGAAAAAATGCCCAGGGATTCACTACAGGAGCCCAACTTGGGTTTGTACCCATATTGGCACAAAGCTGGAGTGCATGGTCCTGCTATCGCTGAGATATGTAGCCGCAGCATCAGTGGCTTATTCTACTCCACTCCAGCCCAGGTGAACTTTAAAAAAGCCATAAGCACATGGTCCTGCACATGTCTGTCTCTATTGGGTCTTTTTAAAAAAAATGTCCTTAGGTGGAGAACAAGAGATACCTGTGGCCTTATGAATTTCAAAGTGCGGTTAGAAATCCATACTGTTGTTAGCCAGTAGCTGAGACTGGTCAGAAAACAGGGATGTGTTTGAAGAGCAAGTCGTCAGATGTCTAGAGACAGGCATCCATGCTAGAATTTGCTGGCAGCTAGACTGGTGAGGAGTGACCTGCTTGACCCAGAGTACCAGTGAATTAAGTGAAGCCAAGAGGGAGTCACTTGTCCAGCTGCTATGCTACATTTGGAAATGAACTTGGGAGGGCAAATCCCTTGCAGCATTAAGTTTCAGGCCACTCTCCCCAGGAATGGAGGTGGTATAAGGGAGAGTATATCCCTGGGTCAGGGGAATGTCATGTATGTCCTTGCTTTATCTTCTCAAGAAATACGCCTTTGTAAAACCTAATCGATATTCTTTGGTTAAATGATAACGGGCTACAAAATAATGATCCAAGACAATCCCAAAGGACTCATGATGAAACTGGCCATCTGCCTCCAGAGAAAGAAGCGAGATTGTCTGAATATAGACTGAAGCACACACTTCCTTCCTCCTTATCTTCCTTCCTTCCTTCCCTCCTTTCTTCATTTTAATTCAAGTCTTCTTGTACAAAATGACCAATATGGAAGCATTTTACATGACAGCACATGTATAACCTATATTGGATTGTTTACCATCTCAGGGAGGGAGGAGAAGGAGAGAGGGAAGGAATAGAATTTGGAATTCAAAACTTAAAAAAAACTCCAAATGTTAAAAATTGTTTTAACATGTAATTGGGGGGAATTAAATTTATAATGGGCTGCTAATCACTGGGTCAGTCAATGATATAAAGGAGATATCAATTGTATCTGGAGAACAATATTGAGGAGAACATACTAAAAGTGGGACTCGTTAATTTTCCATTCAGCTACCAAAGTGATTTTTCTAAAGCACAGGTCCAACCATCACACACATGCTCATTCCTTATTCAATAACAGTGGCTTTCTATCACCTCCAGGATCAAATACGAAATCTTCTCTTTGATATTCAAAACCCTTCATAACCTTCCCTGCACTCCTACCTTTCCAGTCTCCTTGCACTTTTATACTTCCCCCCTCCCTCATGTACTCTTTGGGCTCCCTTGCTGTTTTATGAACAACATTCTCCACCTCTCAGGTCTGGGCATTTTCTCAACTCCTCATACATCGAATGACCTCCTTTCTCATCTCCCCCTCTTGGCTCCCCTGGCTTCCCTCAAATCCTAGCTAAAACACTGCCTTCCACAGGAAGCCTTTCCCAAGCCGCCTTAGTTCTAGTGCCTTCTTTTTGTTGATTATTTCCTGTTTATCCTGCATATAATTTGTTTGTACATAGTTGTTGGTCTCCCCCTTAAATTGTGAGCTTCTCTAGAGCAGGGACTATCTTTTACCTTTCTTTGTATCTCCAGCTCTTGGCACAGTGCCTGGCACATAGTAGACACTTATTAAATGTTTACTGATTGACTCACTTGAGCCATAAGCATTAGAAAGACACCTCAAGCCCTCAGGAGGTACCCCTAGAATGCTGAAGGGGAAGACATACTCTTGCTCTAGAGGTCTGGGTCGCCACTGAGACAGTTGGGATAAGAAACCAGAGATAATAAAGGCTACATTCGATACAGAACAGCTTTTATTTGGTCTTATTGAAAATGCATGAAGAACCCACTGTAGCTCATAAATAATTGATACAATTTTCTTCTGTCTCTGGTGAGTCCCATCTTACTCCCCCAGGATTCTCTACAGTTCTGAAGACTCATAATGTCATATCCATTGGCAGGAAAACTAATTTGTAATTGCTAACGAGACATTCTCCTTCTCTCTCAGCATTTATGTCTCACTTTCAGGCCATGGATACATGCAGGCCTCTAGACCCCCAACTTTTATAGTGCTATCTGTCCTGAGAGTCTGAACTTCCTCTAGAAGGAAAATGAACTTGGGGTTGCTAAAAAGGCAACCAGCATCACATTGAACCTGTACTGTATGAATAACTCATGGCAGTAGTAAAAGGCAAGGCTCCCCCATGTTGTAGCATCGTCCCTTGCTTTTCCTCCAACTGTAGGTCACTCATTCCATTCTTTTCTCCTTCAGGATAGTAGCATTGCCTGGGAATTCTGCCTTCTTACTTTATGGAAGGCTGGATTTTAGAACTCAACTGCTTACGATGGTGAAGTTGAAGAGAAGAAAGTTATTCTCAAAGGATAGATAAGTAGCATAGGATCATAGTGTCTAGAGATGGAAGGAATCTTAGAAGTTTAGTTTAATTCCTTTATTTCACTGATAAGGAAACCAAGTCCAAGAGAGGTAAAATTGTTTATTATAATAAAGTCAAAGAAGAGACAATTATTCTGGAAGGATAGAATGAGATATATACAAAACACTAATCTTTACTCTTTACCAAAATTAAAGCAAAAGAATGTATGAAGTTATATTTCTTTAATAATTAGGGAGTAGAGGGGCAGCTAGGTGGCGCAGTGAATAGAGCACCAGCCCTAGAGTTAGGAGGACCCGACTTCAAATCTGCCCTCAGACACTTGACACACTTACTAGCCGTGTGACTTTGGGCAAGTCACTTAACTCCAATTGCCCTCCAAAAAGCAAATAATAATAATTAGGGAGCAGAATGAAGATATGTTTAATTTAGAGTAGAGTTTCTTACCCTAGGGCCCATGAATTTGCTTTATTTTAAAAAATATTTTGATAACTGTATTTTAATATAATTGGTTTCCTTTGTAATCTTGTTCATTTTGCTTTATTCCATTTAAAAACATTATTCTGAGAAAGGGTTCAAAGGCTTCACTGGATTGCCAGAGGGGTATATGTCACTAAAAAAAAAGTGAAGAAGGCCCAGATGAGACACTGGTCTTAAAGTCTTTGGCAAGATTCAACTAGTCAAGGAAGTGACCTTCAGAAATGCTGGCAACCAGGGCCAAATGGAAAATCTCCTTCTATCTCTCCTCTTCCTCCTTCTAAAAGTTATACAAAACAGAAGTCAGGGGAAAAAATAGTAGAAATTTAAAATGTGATGTCAGAAAAGAACCAAGGCTTAAGGAAGTGAAAGAACTAGAAAGAGAGAGGTTCAGCTTCAAAAGAGCAAGGAAAAGGGGTGGCTAGGTGGTACAGTGAATAGAGCATTGGCCCTGGAGTCAGGAGGAGCTGGGTTCAAAAGAGCAAGGAAAAGTGTCCAAAGAGGAGGGAATTCTACTGGAGAAACCAAAGACTAAGGATTCCTGGGGTTCTTCACATAAGGATCCCTCAATACTTAGCAATAACAAGCAGATTATATAAGAAGCTGAAATTTAGGCAGATACTTTTTTCATCTGTATCTCTAGTGCCAGACAAGAGGCTTGGGCACAGAGTAGGTACTTAAATGATTGCTCATTGATTGCCTGATGGCTGTGTTGAGGAGAAGTTATTTTTCATTTTGAAGCCATATGCAGAGTGTCCAAAAAGTCTTAATGCAATCTTAAACTATTAGTGCTTAAAGGATCTGAACAGTTGCCCACCATGCCTGTTGATTACTAAAACGAAACTTTTTTCTTTAGGACAAGGAGTGATGAAAATAGGTTGGCTTTAGAGTCAGAGGTCTTGGGTTTGAATCTTAACTTGGTCACTTACTAAAAAGGGGCAAGTCACATAACCTCGCTTGTCCTTGATTTCCTAATCTATAAAATGGGGGGAGGGTTAGACTAGATGACTTTTAGTCCCATTCATCAATAGGACTGGGTGGCTAGGTGGCACAGTGCTGGACTTGGAGTCAGGAGGACTCATCTTTCCAAGTTCAAATCTGGCTTCAGACACTTACTAGCTGTGTGATCCTGGGCAAGTCATTTCGCCCTGTTTGTCTCAGTTTCTCCATCTATAAAATGAGCTGCAGAAGGAAATGGCAAACCACTCCAGTATCTCTGCCAAGAAAACCCCATATGAGGTCATGGAGAATTGGACACAACTGAACAACAAAAATCAGTAAGACTGTGTATAAATGGGTAGGCCTGACTTAGGCTAGTAAGCACCCTATTTAGGTTCAGTGTTGGAGCAAAATGAGCCTAAACTGAAACTTTTAGGTTGGAAATTAATTTCTCAAACACCACTAGGCAGAATTAGGAATCCCTGAAGCCTCTTTCTAGGATGCATCTGTTATTATAAGCTTACCCTATGTACTCCTCTATTCTTTCAACTCTGGTTACTTACCTTACTGCTTGGAAATCATTTAAGGATAAGCCAGGGCTCAAACCTATTTGCATAAGGCTTTCTTTATCGGTACAAGATAATGACTGGATGCTCTGAGCTTTTATGAAGTATGGATTCGGTGACAATCTGGGAGAAGAGAGATGCTCTTCAGACAGTGGCATCTGGAGGGAGAGAAAGTCTGAGAAAATGCCAATATGCAGAAGAACTGGTGCCTTGATCATGTCCCCAGCTTAACATACTAGAGACTCCAGGAAATTTCTCTGTGGATGAAATCTGAGGATAGGAATGTAACTGAGGAACCAGCTCCTCTATATATTGGCTTCTTCCTTGAGTTTTTCTCTTCCTCCAGGTTGTTGTTGTTTAGTTTTTTTTCACTTTTCATGACCTCATGGACCATAAAACACCAAAGGGTTTTTTCTTGGCAAACATACTGGAGTGGTTCGCCATTTCCCTTTCCAGTGGATTAAGGCAAACAGAGGGTAAGTGATTTGACCAGGGTCACACAGTTACTAAGTGTCAAGGGCTGGATTTGAACTCAGGTTTTCCTGACTGCAGGCCCAGCTTTCTATCCATGGAGTCACCTAACTGCCCATTCCCTCAGGTTCCAAGGTGATTGAAGAACTTCACACTTTGAATCAGTAAACATTTAATTTTATTTAAGACCTCATTATCTCTATTATCTGCCCCTTATATTCTCCAGTTTCATAAAGTGGGCTGGGGGCAAATCAATTGATCAGGAATCTCCTGATCAACTCTCCTTGTCCTATCCTTCTGCCCCCACTACATATAATAACCTTATACATACCTAACCAAAGAATGATTTTCACTCATTCCAATGGGAGTAGTTCTTTCTCCCTAGCAGAATTCTGATAGAGATCAGGTTATAGTTTACAACGGAGATATATAGACACACACATATATATATATATATATATATGTATATATATCTGCATGTTGATATATATTAGATAGATTGGATAGATAGATAGATAGATAGACAGATGGATCTATGTCTACTTAGCTTGCCATTTCTCTGCATGTTGAAACACTATTACTTCTCGAAAATGTTCTGGATGTGTTACAATATCCTGGATTTCCTCACTGCCCAAGAAGATGGCAGTAACTCTGGAGAGAAGTTGGTTGCCCTGTGTGTATAACTGTATTTAGGGGTGTGGGGTTGCAGAGAAAGAAGGTTATATCAAGCTCTGACTAGTAGGAGGGAAAAGAGAATCCCCTCTCTGGCGTTTCCTGGTAAATTTACAGGTATGAAGCACAACAAAAAGCCTGATTTTTACATTGTGGGATTAAGGAATCATTTTCATTCCTTTACAATCACATCTCATATATAAAAATTTAGTATTGTAGGATCAGTGTTTCCCTGAAGCAACAACTTTTCTTCTACCCACAACATGGGGAAGCTTTACCTAAAAGAAGACAAAACTGTACCTGGGGTCTTGATCTGTCCCAGCTTCCCTCATACATGCCTTTCTCCCCCTTTAATCCCACCCCTAGCCCTCAGACAGCATGGGGTAGGTGCAGGGAAAAGCTGCCCCTGGGATCTGAATCATTTAGGGCCACAAAACCCCCCCAGCTATGTGCACTATAGGTCTCTCAGACTTGGTGGGTGTCTAAGGCCTGGAGAGCTGCCATACCCTGATGACCTAGTGACCAGATGGGTTTCCATATGGGGAAAAAACAGCTAAATATCCTTGCCATGTTAGGACAAAGTAAATCTCCTTATGTTAGATACTGACTTTTGGGCAGTTAGTTGGTAGAGTAGATAGAGTACTGGCCCTGGAATCAGGAGGATTTGAGTTCAAATCTGGCCTTAGACACTTGATGCTTACTAACTGTGTGATTGATCCTGGGCAAGTCACTTAACTCAGATTGCCTCACCAAAAAAAAAATATATATGTATATATATTCAGTGATTTTTGAGTACCTCATGTGGTCCCAACATCAAAGAGTCAGAGCCTAAAAGGCTATCACTTAGATCAATGTACCAATCTAGTAGGTTCTTTGGGAAAACAAGCTTCTTAGAGAAAACAGAGAGAAGAATCTCATGGGAGTATTTCTATCCAGACTATTTTAGACTAGTGTCAGATCAGGACAGTGAGGTGGTGTAGTGGATACAGCACTGGGCCTGGAGTCAGGAAGACTCATCATCCTGAATTCAAATTTGGTCTCAGACACTTGCTAGTTGTATGACCTTGGGCATGTCACTTTAACCCTGTTTGCCTCAGTTTTCTCATCTGTAAAATGGACTAGAGAAGGAAATAGCAAACCATTCCAATATTTTGCCAAGAAAACCCTAAAAGAAGTCATGAGGAGTGGGACATGACTGAAACAGCTGAACAACAACACCAGACGGTATCCTGGTGGAAAAGCACATCCTAATGGACCAACTCATGGAAGGTATTGAAAAAGCAGACTGAGAAGAGTTTCAGCTGAAAGAGTGAGCATGATTTACCCTGGTCACATGCACAGATTTCCATTACATATATGTAATCTTCCATCACATAATATATAATCATCATTGTGAGCCTCACAATTATCTGCCTGTGATATAAATACCATAGATAGGTATATTTTAAGGCTAAGGGAATTACAGCCCAGCAAGGTCACAGTCAGTCAGCCAATGACCATTGATTAAGTACCTACTATGGGCCCGGCACTGTGTTGAGTTCTAGGGATACAAAGAAAAGTTAAAGACAGTCCCCACTCTCAAGGAGCTCACAATCTGATAGGGAAGAGAACATGCAAACAAGAAACAAGACATAGACAGGACAAAATGGTAACAGGATCGTACAATCTGGAAGGCACCTTAAAAGCCATCGAATCCAATTTCCTCATTTTACAAATGAGAAACTAAGACTCAGAGCGGTTGTGTGACATGCCTCGGGTCACACAGCTAGTAAGTGATAGAAATGGGATTTGAACTCAGGTCTTCCTGAATCTTAAGTCTAACATTATCCATCATGCCATATTGTCCCTCCCCCTGCCTATCCTGGCCTCAACTCTGCTTGGCAGAGAAGGTACCAATTTGTATCTGTAGAGGAAGTTTCTCACTGAAAACTCCCTATACTAGTGGAATCACAAGTATGGATAAAAAAAAAATATTACTCTAATGGTAGATCAGAGAGAGAGAGAGAGACAGAGAAACAGAGAGAAAGACAGACAGAGACAGAGAAAGATAGAGACAGAGAGAAAGAGAGAAAAAGAGAGAGAGAGAGAAAGAGAAAGAGAGACAGAAGGAGAGAGAAAGAGAGAGACTGATTTGTGGCCAGCCAAGCCATCTGTTGCTAATCAGTTCATACAGTCACACTGATGTCACTAACTGGCAGAGCTGTTGGCTGGTCAGTTTCAGTCGTGTCTGACTCTTGGTGACTCATTTGGGGTTTTCTTGGCAAAGATACTGGAGTGCTTTGCCTTTTCCTTCTCCAGTTCATTTCACAAATGAGGAAACTGAGGCAAACAGGGTATAGTAATTTGCCCAGGGTCACACAGCTAGGAAGTGTCTGAGGTCAGATTTGAATTCAGGAACACAAGTCTTCCTGACTCCAGGCCCGGCACTTTATCCACTATGCCACCTAGTTGCCCATGAATACAAACAATAAATATTCTTTGATTCTGATTAGATTTGATTTACATTTCAAATATAAATAAAATCTATCAACATTTCTAGTCAAAAACACTCTGCAAATGCTGAATGGGATTCTCTGGGTCAATGCTTCCAGGCAGTCAGGCTCTCCTGGTCATTGAACAGTATTCACTTAATTTCCTGATATTTAACACTCATCTGCTCAACATATTCTGATTCCTTCCCAATCCTCTCTCCCAAACAGAGAAGTCTCCAGGAGACGTCACTATGTCACACCATACAACCTGGAAACACTATCCTGACGGGAGAGGAGTTCACATTAATTATCAAAACACATAGGTTTAGATGACAAGAGTTTTCTCCCTCTTTCAGAGAAAATGAAATCATTGTTCATGGCTGATGAGTAACAGAATAAGCATCATGTTGGTGGAAGAACAGGAGTGAGCAGTGAAGGAAAGGAGAGTATACTCATTTTCTCTTCTGTAGGTTAGTGAAAATGAGTAATATAAGAAATTAGGCAAAAGTCCCAAATGGGAGTTCTGAGGGCTAGGTTTAATCCTGGTGCTACTACTGACCAGTTAGTCAATTTTGGATAAGTTCATCTGACCTTTCTGGGCCTCAAGTGTCCTGTCTGTAATATGAGGGAGTAGGAGCAGGCATTTTCCTTCCAACTCAATATTCTGTGGTGCTAGGAAATGTGTGACTATTGATGAGAAGGGTACTCACAATTAATTCTTTCTGGTGTCTCCGTATTTCAGAGTAATAGGTTTCAGAAACAGATTACCACTAGCAGACTAAAGGACCGATATTATTTCAACCTGAGAAAGTGAAGAACTCCTTCCAAACCAAACAAAACAAAAAACCCCAAATCAAAATATTAAAGAGAAGAGAGTTGAGCTACATTGAATAGGATTTACTTGGAAAAAATAGCATTTCCTTTTATCCAGTAAGTTAAGGCAGAACTCTAATTATAAAAAGAAAATCAGATCCTAAATCCCTCATGCTGTTGATATTTCTGGAACTTAGTTGTAGCCAAGATTACACACTTCCCTCCGTCCTCCTTCAGATTTGGGAGAAGAATCCAACAAAACAATTTAGAGAGGATGCCCTCCTCTGGTGCACATGTGCAGTGGTGACAGCTGAATGGGGTGGAGGCAGTGAGTACAAGAACCTTTTTTGAGAACAGAAAATAGCCAGCTACTCACCGGTGGTCTCTTCCAGACAAACTGGATGGGGAACTTCTGACTGTAGAACAGTGAGGTCTCATCAGGCGGGAAATCAGGATCCACATAGAGAACCTTCTTCTCTAGACATTTCTTGTGTAGCTGCTCAAAAGTCTTTTCCTTCACTCCAATAATAGGGAGATTCCGACTGATAATAGCTGAATAGATGCTCCCAGAATTCACTCCACCAGTATCGGTGGTTGAGGCCTGGGCTGGAGGAGGAACCAGTCCTGGGGAGAGTGGCCCAGCCCTTGTCGGCTGAGCCACTGAAGCTTTAATGACGGCTGGCATCACTGGCAAATTAAGAAGGAAAAAAAGTTTTTGAAAGAGATAAAGATAGTGTTACCTCCAAGGAAAGGAAGCAACAGTAAAGAGGAAGTTCGTGCCGCTCAACCGAAGGTTTTGTCCTTTGAGAGACCGTCCTTTTAAAAACAACATCAACATTGAGACTTCAAAATTTTAAAACTCTCTGGAAAGCTGTTCTGCATATATCCAGACCAAATAGCTTAGTGTCATCGTATGGTCCCCTGTAGCTAAGACTTTTTTTCTTTGCCTGATCAAGGAACAAGAAGAGTCACTTTTATCTCAGGGGTTTTTAGCAGGAGCATGTATGCCAGAGAGAAGGAGAGTGTGTGTGTGTCTGTATCAGGGGCTCAGAGAAGCTTGAGCCAGGACAACTAAAAATAAACATGAAGAAAGTTAATGCATGTGAGCATAAGAGAGAGGCTAGCAGGAGGCTGTTTTCTAAGTTATCTTACTCCAAAGAAGAGTAACTTGGCTAAGGAAATTTCTATGAGTCTATATCACTGTGGGGCAATGTTGTTCATGAAAAGGCTAAATCATATGTTCAAAATTAGCAAAGGAAGCAATTGACTGAGAAGAATTGCTGGGGTGTCATTGAACAGGAAACAGTGCCAGCTAATAGTCAGTTCATGAAAACCTATACTGAGAAGACAGCAAGGAAGAATGTTGATTTCTTGAATTCTGGAGAAACATATTCTCTTCGAGAATGTACATTTTTTCATTTCTAAGATTCAGATGGGATAGCAGAATGCTATCAGGAGATGGTGGCTAGGTGACACAGTGGATAAAGCACCAGTTCTGAAGTCAGAAAGTCTCATCTCCCTGAGTTTAAATCTGGCCTCAGATACTTACCAGTTGTGTGACCCTGGGCAAGTCACTTAACCTTTTTTGCCTCAGTTTTCTCATCTGTCAAATGAGCTGGAGAAGGAAACGGTAAACCACTCCAGTATCTTTGCCAAGAAAACCCCAAATGGAGTCACAAAGAGTCGAACAGAACTGAAAAATGATTGAAGAACAAAATCTGGAGCTGGAGCTGATATCTCTTCTACACAAAAGTTTGGTGGGATTACCTTAGTTTGGAAGTATCTACACATAGGCTGAGCTCCTTAGCTAAGAAAACTCCCTCCCACTCATGTTCCCGTGATCTCTCTGGAACAGTCAACTCTGGCAGGTCAGCCAAAGTGTGGGGTAAAGTAGGTCTCGCTTGTTTTCTCAGGAATCCCATTTTAGGGAACTGACTTAAGATCTAGAAAGGCATTCTGAAGAAACTGGTCACAGGGAGGGCAGAAGCCCCAGTGGGATCAGTGGCTACTTGGCTGACAGACTAAATGGCACTGGAGATGAAAGATGACTGGGTGTCCCTGGACATAGCATTCTAGTTTCAGCTTTGGTAGTTTGGCCTGTGCCATTCCCTCTGCCTAAAACACACTCCATTTTTCACCTCTACTTCCACATCTACCCCATGTATCATCAATCAATGCACAAGTATTTATTAAATTTCTAATGCCAGAAATTATGTTAAGTGTTAAAGATACAAGGACAGAACTAATCCCTCCATGGAAGGAGCTTACCTTCTAATGGTGGGATGGGGAGAGAAATACATTTATAAGTATATACAGAATAAAAATAAAAATAATACAAATTCATTAATGCAAAGTAATTTAAGAGGGAGGGCACTAGCAGTTGAGAGGATTAGAAAAAGGTTCATGTAAAAGGTGATACTTGCTCATTTTTTCATTCTCAACAAGTACCCACGACATCATGAGGGTGATGTTTTGACTTGTGGATTTAAGTGAGATAGAACTTTGCAAAGTGGTTAGTCTCACTCTCTCCTTTAGAGTCATTAAAGTGCAGTGATAACACAAGAGTCAAGATGATTGGCAATGGCCTGGGATGCAGTGGGTGACCTTGGCCTTTCTAAATTAAGGTCTTTCAAATTAAAGCTATCTATACTCATATGAAAAAGTGCTCTAAACCACTATTGTTTAGAGAAATTCAAATCAAAACAGCTCTGAGGTATTACTTCACACCTGTTAGATTGGCTAACATGACAAAACAGGAAAATGATAAATGTTGGAGTAGATGTATGAAAATTAGAACACTAATGCATTGTTGGTGGAGTTGTGAACTGATAAAACCATTTTGGAGAGCAATTTGAAACTATGCCCAAAGGGCTATAAAACTGTACATATGCTTTGACCCAGCAATACCTAGGATACTAGGTCTGTATTCCAAAGAGATCATAAAAATGGAAAAAGGACCCACATGTACAAAAATATTTATAGCAGCAATTTTTGTGGTAGCAAAGAGTTGGAAATTGAGGGGATGCCCATCAATTGGGGAATGGCTGAACAAGTTGTAGCATATGAACGTAATGGAATATTATTGTACTATAAGCAATGATGAGCAGGCAGACTTCAGAAAAACCTGGAAAGACTTACATGAACTGATGCTGAGTGAAATGAGCAGAACCAGGAGAACATTGTATACAATAACAGCCACATTGTATGATGATTGACTTTAATAGACTCGGCTCTTCTCAGCAATTCAAGGATCTAAGACAATACCACGACTCATGATGGAAAATGCTGCCCATATCCAGAGAAAGCAGTATGGAGTCTAAATGCAGATCGAAGCACACTATTTGCTTTTTGTTGTTGCTGTTGTTGTTTTCTTTTGTTTCTTCTTTCTTGTGGTTCCTCCCATTGGTTCTAATTCTTCTTTACAATATGACTAATGTGAAAATTTTAAAAAAATATTAAGGTCTTTCCCAGTTCTCAGTTTTTCTGAGGCAATGTGACTAAAGCCCATACAAATCGGGACAAAAGATGGCCTAATTTACCATCACAAAAATATCATTGTTGTTGCCCTTCCTTCTCAGAGGACCCATGCCATCACAGTGTCTTGACTTGTGTATGACTGCATCTTGAAGGAAGAGAGAGATTCTATAAGATGAATTTGCAAAATTAAGGAATGCATTGAAAGCATGGGGGTCTATGGCTAATACAAAGAAACAGAGAGAAGATATAAAGTGTCATGAGTAAGGAATAGAAAGAAGACCAGTTTATCTGAATTACAGAGTGTGGGAGGGGGAGTCACATCCAGTGACGCTGGAAAGATAGATGGGGACAAGTTGTGAAAGGCTTTGTAAGATAAACGTTACAAATGGAGAGTTGTGAAGAAGTGACAGAAAGGATAGATTTGGAGAAATGGGCAACTGCAAAAAGGACACACAGAGGGATCTAAGCTCCTACTATGTGTAAGGCACTGGGTTAATTAAATACTTACAAATATTATCTTACTGTATCCTCACAACAACTCAAGGAGGTAGATGCTAGTATTATCCCCCTTTACATCTGAGGAAACTGAGGCAGAGGTTAAGTGACTTGCCCAGGGTCATACCACTAGTAAGTATCTGAGACCAAATTTCAACTCAAGTCTCTCTTGACTCCATGCCCAGTGCTCTTCACCATCAGGTGCCTAATGGGCAGCCTTCATATTTCATTAACATATAATGACAAAAGATCTGGAGAAGGCCCATAGCATCCCCCCATGTGATGGATTTATGGAAAGATATGGATAAGAATCCTACAGGACAGGCAGGCACGGATGGGTTGTGATTCAACAATACTCAGCAAACACATATTAAGCACTGACTATATGCAGAGCACTGTGTAAGATCTAAGAAAGACACAAAGTTTAGATAAGATTTGGTTCTCATAGAACTTATAGTCTAGAAGAGGGGTGAGACATAATAAACATAAATAATCAACATCAGAGAGAATATTCACATTAGGGAGATAACAGATCCCTTGAAGTATAAAGACAAGTATAATTATAAGCAAACTACAGAATCTTAGGGCTGGAAGGGATGGAATAAAAAACAGCAGCAACGACAACAACAACAACAATCACCTGCATTTATTAAGCACATACTATGTCCTAGACACTATGCTAAGTGCTGGGAACTACACAAAAGAAAACAGAGTTCCTGCCCTTAAGGAGCTTATGTTCCAGTGGCAGATAATACATAAAAAGAAGCAGAAAAAAATTTTTGGGAGAGTGGATGGGAAGGAAAGTATCCATCTGGGAGAATGGTGAGAAAAGTAGCAGAGAGAGCCTGGAGGGGAATAAAAAACCTTTGTTAAATGCTTACTGTGTGCCAACTCTGTGTTTAATGCTAAGGAAACAAATAGAAAATCAAGATGGCCCCAGTTCTCAAGGAATTCACATTCTAATTGGTGGAGGAAATACACAGAGGAAAGCTTACATTCACGTTCGGTTCATGGCAGATGGAAAGGCCAGGGAGGACTTAGGTTCTGGCAAGGAAAGCAACAGGATGGATGGTAAGGCCATGACAATTTTGGAGAATAATGGTGGGGCAGATGGCACATGGCCTATAATAGCATAGGGGGTCTAAGGGTCAGAGTGAAGTGGGGTTCATCTAATAAGGCCCTCTTCACTTTACTGATAAGGAAACTGATGCCCACTGAGGCCTCCAGAGGTACAATGATTTTTAAAATTTACACAATTAGTTAATGGCACTTAAATCCAGGTCTCCCTACTTTCAGTCAAAGGCTTGGTGCAGACAGAGAGCACACTTCTTTTGATGTGAATGCTTTGGTAAGCACTTATCTCAGGGCCCTTAAAAAAAAGGCAAACTAGACCATCTTTTCCCTCAATACTCGCTTAGCCTTTAATTACTAAATGGGTGTTGCCTCAGACAAACTGAGACCTAGCATTAGTTTAAAAGGACCAAAGTCTCCCACTGCATCCTGGGCCATCTCCAGTCATCCTGACCCGTGTCTTGCCACTGGATTCCAATGACTCTGGGGGACACAGTGAGGCTTACGACTTTGCACCGTTCTACCTCACTTAAATCCTATTCATTTGCAAGTCAAAATATTACCCTCTTGATATCATCGGTCCTCTTTGAAAATGAAGAAAAAACAACAATTTCAGGGCCCTTAATTGTAATATTTACAGTCCATTGTTTCCTTTCAACCATACACAACAAGCATGCATTAAGCACCTACTGTATGCAGAGCACTATACCAGATGACTAGGAAAGATAGAGTTAAGACAAGAAGTTATAGTCTAGAAGGAGGATGAAACATAAATTCAAAAATCAATGCAATATTATATGTGTTTGATAGTTACAGAACTAAGTTCTTTGTGAAATATAAGGGAGAAGATTGTATTTGATGAGGAAGATTGGGAAAGGCTTCTTTGAAAAGGTAGGCTCCAAAGGATAAGTGGGAAATTAGCAAGCAGAGAAGGGAAGGGAGGATGTCCCAGCTTAAGCCAAGGTGCCAAGTCAGGAGAATGCCCCCCTGGCTCAGAAGGTCCAGCTAGGAGGGGAACCTGAGAATACCAGCTATGAAGGGGAATAAATCTCTAAGAAGCAGCTGTCTCCTTTCAGTAGCCTCTGCTGTAGTAACCCTTTTATCAAGGGTTGTTACAACACACGTAGATACAACATCTGACACCACTTTGTTAGATTCTAGCACACTATGTCTTCGCCTTTCTTCCACAATGTGCCAAGTATATATGTGTGTGTGTGTGTGTGTGTGTGTGTGTGTATGCCAAATATCTATCTCTCAAGTATATACATGCCAAGTATATATATACCAAGTGTGTGGGTAGATAGAGATAGAGAGATAGAGAGAGAGCGAGACATAGAGATAGAGAGATAGAGAGAGATAGAGATAGAGATAGAGAGATAGAGAGCGAGAGATAAAGATAGTGAGAGATAGACAGAGAGTGAGAGATAGAGAGAGCGAGAGCGAGAGAGAGAGAGAGAGAGAGAGAGAGAGCAAGAGATAGAGATAGATACACACACATTTGGCACATTATGAGAGAAAGGAGAAGACATAGTGTATGTATATATACATGCAAATACACAATACACATATGCATGTATACACATGTACATGTGTATGCATTTGCGTGTCACATACAAAACCACACAATACATACATACACATACATACATGTATATGCATGCACTATATGTATGTGTATATATATGTAACAGATCACTCCGCATACCCAACATTATTCCAGTAGTCATTATATGCATAAGAAAATTTCAGCCCAGAAACCTCATTAGCAGCTTCAGAGGAGAAAGGGTATTGGCAAAAATCAGGTTGCTATCTGATTATAAATATATATATATATATATATATATATATATATATATATATATATATATATATATACATATACACATATGTATACTCACACACATGCATGTATATATAATGAATACATATGTATACACGTGTATATAGACAACATATTCAGTACATTTGTGCATGCACACACAAGTACATAGATACACACACCTGTACCTTTGTGTGTATATGTATACATACATACACATATTATAAATGTGTGTATATGTGTAAATAATATATATATATATATATGTATATGTATATGTCTTTTATAATCACATAGCAGCCCAACTTTTGCTAACACTCTTTCCCTTTTGGAGCTGCTGATGGTTTTTCCCCCCCATCAGGTCTGAAACATTATCTTATGCACATAATGGCCTCTGGGTAATGCAGGGTATCCTGAATGTTCTGCAAATGGAAATCCTAGAAGCAGAGAGGAATGCTTGGTGTTCTCATGGGAATCCCCTTGCCCAGAAGGCTTTCGGATAGAACAGCTGACGTGTGGCTGAACTCTTAAACTCCGGAAATTGTTGGGTGCCTTTATGCTGCTTCTGTTACCCAAACTATTCGCAGTTTTCTTCAATGTGACTTCCTGCCATCTGGAAGGAATCTGAACGAATGGGGGTATTTTATACATATACTAAACATGGAATCTATATCTTCACTGTGGCAGCAGATATTGGAAAAGGACACAGTAGCTTAAAAATACAACTGCCCCACAGAACTCAATAGGGAGATACAGGATCAAAGTGGTCTTTTCCTGTCTCTGGAGTCTAGAGAAGTTCAAGGGATTTGAGTTACGAGTAGGGGCTCTGGTTTGAGTGATGTATGGCAGTCTTTCCTTTATTTAAAGGGTGATAAGCGATGTAGTGGATAAAACAGATTTAAACTCAATCAGACAAGTCTTCCTGACTCTAGGCCCAGGGTTCTGTGCATCGTGCCTCCTAGCTGCAAAAGCAATATGGTGTGGTGTAAAGAATGCTGAAATTGGGGTCAGAAAACCTGAGTTTTTATTTCAGCTCTGCCACTTCTTATGTGTCCTTGGGCTAATCACTTAAGGTACCTGAATCTCACTGTTTTTCATCTATAAAACAAGAATTGGACTAAATCCTAGAGTACAGAGGGCCTGGAGTCTGGAAGACCTATGTTTAAATCTGGCTTCAGATACTTACTAGCTATGTGACCCTGGGCATGTCACTTAACCCTGTTTGCCTCAGTTTCCTCATCTGTCAAATGAACTGGAGAAGGAAATGGCAAACCACTCTGGTATCTCTGCAAAAACCCCAAATGGGGTCACGAAGAGTCAGACACAACTGAAAATGACTCAACAACAAAGGTCCCTTCCAGCTCTCAATCTACAATTCCACAAAGAATGCTACAACTGGGGTGGCTAGATAATACAGTGAACAGAGCACTGACCCTGGAGTCAGGAGGACCTGAGTTCAAATGTGGCCTCAGACACTTAACACTTACTAGCTGTGTGATCTTGGGCAAGTCACTTAACCCCAATTGCCCTGCCTTTCTCCCTCCAAAAAGACAAAAAAAAAAAGTTGCTAGAACTAATCAATTTTAGAGCAGAAAGGGACATTGGATAATTATGCACATCTAACCCTTTGATTTAATAGTTAAGCTGAGATGTAGAGTGAAGTGGTCTGCCCCAGTTCACACAACAGGCTTAATTTATTCTTCAGCATCCAAATCCTAATAGATATATACCCTAAACATTCATTTTGGGGTGTGTGTGTGTTAAAATATCTGTTAAAATGTTCTTTATCTGACTCATGCTGAATCCAGGCCCCTGAAACTTCATAAAGAAAACCTAGTATCGAATATCAGTCTGAGTAAGGCAACTGATCAGTGAACAGCTGTGGAACTCACTGGCCTCACACAGCTTTCTCTGTTGACTAGTTTTAGAAACATGATCAAGTATAAAAAACACAAAGGGCAAGGAATAATAAAAGCAGAAAGACTAATAGACTCTTTCCCTCCTCCAATCTTCTCTCATCAAAGGCTTCTGTATATTGAGAGAGAGGGTAGCAGAATAGAGTCAGGGAACCCGGGTTTGAATCCTATACCACCTCTGAGACCTTGGGCAAATCATTTTGCTTTTGTCTGACTCTTCATGACCCCATTTTGGAGTTTTCTTGGCAAAGCTACTGGAGTGGTTTTCCATGTCCTTCTCCAGCTTACTTTACAGATGAAAAAACTGAGGCAAACAGGGTTAGATGACTTGTCCAGTCATACAGCTAATAAATATCTGAGGCCAGATTTGAACTCAGGAAGATAAGACATCTTGACTCTAGGCCTGGTGTCCTATCCATTGTACCACCTAGCTGCCCATGCACTCATTAGCTTCCTTCTAACATGATCCTTATAAATGGAATAACAGACATACAGCGAGGTGGGTGGCTACTTAGTGGTTTCAGTGGAGCATGAAGTAGACACCTGCAGATAGTTCTTAATCTCACTATTCAGTAAAAAAAAAAAAAAAAAGCCCTCGAGGGCTCTCTAACCCTGGAACTCTGCAAACTGGACAGGAGAGGAAAAGCTGGGAAACTGGTTTTCAGCTTTGGGTACTATGAGAAAAACAGAAAGGGAAGGAAGGAATCTGGAAGTGCTTGGTTTAAGGTACAAATTGTTTTAACACTGAACCTATGTGAATTAGCTCAAATCCTAGCTGTTAGCATCATTCAATTAGTGTAGATCAGATACCATCTGGCAGTTTTGTCTAAGGTGTAAGACAAAACTACATTCTAAACAATGTGGCAACAGAGTGAATAAAAAATAAACCAGTCCATCAACAAGTGTTTTTTGAATGCTTATTACATGCTGAGAATTATGCTGAAGTGTTATGAGGGAGATATGTAAACATATATAGGATGTTCCAAAACACTTAAACCTGGACTAAGACTCTGGGGACACCATGTACATGTATATACATATGTTATGACAAGCTGTAGCAGCAATCATATTGGCATACCCAGGATGGCTGCTAGCACATGTGCTTAGATCTGCTTTACTAGGAAAGATAGCTGTTTAAGGGGTCAACAATCTTTTTTAAAATTATATTCACTAGCTCAGGAGAAAAGTCAGTACCTTGAACTTAAGAGAAAATACAAACAGAAAATACAAGCAGAGAAATAAAGACCAACAGACAGGGTTTCTAACTGTGAGAAATTAGCACAAATCAACAGACAGATCCAATTGTTTGACCAAGGCAATACTTACAAAGTTAGCAGAGAGAGAAGCACTGATATCTGGGTTTTTCCAAAGTGGGGAAGTCCCTTAATAGCTATCCAGAGTCTCATCTGGTCAAATCACAAGAACACTCTTCCAATGAGTAAACCCCAAAGCAAAATGCTAACCTCAGGGCATATATACCCTTTTTTAGAGGCAGAGGGCAACCCAACCCATCTCATGACTCAGTGCCTAATTAGAAATTAACAAAAGGTGTGAAAGACTTCCTATAAGCAAGCCTCCCCTAAGCAAGCTTCCCTTAATGGGCTCCACATGAGGCCTATTAATGGACAGGAAGATCTTATATCCCATTAACATTACACAAGCATACACTCTAACTGAGGCAACAGGACACACATGCATGAGAGAACTTTAAATCACAGGCCTAGATCATTCAATAGAGACTCTAAGTGTAGTGGGATTTAAAAAAAATTTAAACTTTTATTGCATCTTTTGTTTTTATATCACTTCATTTCTGAATATATTTTTCCCTCCTCCCTTACCCAGCAAGCTATCACTTATAACAAAGAATAAAAGGAAAAAAAAGGGGAGAGGAAGCATTTTGGCACAACTAACCAACTCTTTTTAAATTTTATTTTATTTTTCTAACTAACCAACTCTTTAACCAAGGCTGACAGCATATGCAATTTTCCACACTCAGTCTCCCACTTCTGAGAGGAGCAGGGAGGATGAACTCTTATATAGCACCTACTATGTGCTAGGCACAGTGCCAAATGCCTTTCCAAAAAGCAACAATCCTGAGGTAGGTACTATTATTATCTCCATTTTGCAGTATAAGAAACTGAGGCAAAAAGAGGTTAAGTGGCATGCCTAGGATCACAATGCTAGTGTCTGGGGTCAAATTTGAACTCAGGTCTTTCTGACTACAAATCTGGTATTCTATCCACTGGATCACCAGCTGCCTCTACAAAGAAATGTATTTTCTTATCTCTTCTTTGGGGCCAAGCTTGGTCATTATGATCATTCTGTGTTGTCCTTTTTTTTGTGGGGAGGGGTTTTTGGGAGGGGTCTTTGCCATTTTCATAGTTGGAGTCATTTTATATATTGTGTTCCTAGTTCAGCTTACCTCATGCTGCATTGGTTCATATATTGGTTCTGGTGCTTATCTGAATTCTTCATGTTTGTTTCTTATAGCAACATAATATTCCATTATATTTATGTGCCATAATTTGTTTACCAGGGGTGGGGAACCTGTGGCCTTGAGGTCACATGTGGCCCTCTAGGTCCTCAAGTGCAGCCCTTTGAATCCAACCTTCACAGACCAAATCCCCTTACTAAAAGGATTTGTTCTGCAAAACTTGGACTCAGTCAAAAGGCTACACCACATATGGCCTTGAGGCTAAGGTTCCCCACACCTAGTTTGGCCCTTCCCCAAATGATAGGCATTTACTTCCAGTCCTTTGCTATTACAAAAAGTGCTGTTATGAATATTTTGTATAAGATGTGTATGGTTGGTATGTATACTGTCAACCAGCCAAGAAACATTTATTAAATGCTTACTGTATACCAGGTAGGGCCAGGTAGGTGGTACAGTGGATAAAGTGCTGGACCTGGAGTCAGGAAGACTTATCTTCCTAAGTATAAATCTGGCCTCAGACACTTACCAGCTGTGTGACTCTGGGCAAGTCACTTAACCCTGTTTGCCTCATTTTCCTCATCTGCAAAATGAGCTAACTCCTCTAGTACCTCCGTCAAGAAAACACAAAATGGGGTCACAAAGAGTTAAACACAACTGAAATGAATGAATAACAATAACATGTACCAGGCATTACGTTAAGCATTAGGAACCCAAAGTTAAGCAAAAACTGTGCCTTCCCCTTAAAGAGCTTACATCCTAATTGGGGAGACAACATGTAAATAGATTAGATATATACAAGATACATACAGAGTAGATGGAATATAATCTCAAAGGGAGACCAAGAAAGGCATCTTCCAGTAGGTGGGATTTGAATGGAATCAAGGAATCCAGGGGAACTAAAAGGCAAAGATGAGGAGGGAAAGAGCATTTCAGGCATGGGGGAACATCCACTGGAAATGAATGGATAGCAGACACGGAGTGTTGTTTGTGAGTTGGCTACTGTGGCCAGATAATAGAGTTCAAGGATGGGAGTAAGGTACAAGAAGATTGGCAAGGTAGGGAGGGGCCAGGTTATGGTGAGAGCATTTTATATTTGATTCTGAAGGTAATAGGGAGCCACTGGAGTTTATTGAGCTGTGTTTGTATTATATGGTCAGACCTGAACTTTAAGAAAATCCTTATGAGAACTGAGTGGAAGATTAACTGGAATGGGGAGAAACTTGAGGCGAGAACACTAATAAGAAGGCTACTATGATAGTCCAGTGAGAAAGAGGTGATGAGGTCTGGACTAGAGTAACAACCAGATTAGTAATGGGAGTGGAATTTAGGAGAGTGATCTTATTAAGAAAGAAATTATCTTTGGAGATGTGTGATAACTAAGAAGAGTTGAGAATGACATTAAGGTTTGTGAACCTGGGTGACTATAGGATGATGCTTTCCTTGATAGTATAGGAGGGTTTGGAAGAGGGGAGGGTTTTGGGGAAAAGATAATGAGTTCATTTAAAAAATATCTTTGTCACTTTCAGTTTTATTGGTATGTTTTGTTTTTATATTACATATATTTAGAGATTACTCCCACTTGGTGCGAGATCATTTGTAACTAAACAAAACAGTAAGTAAAACTAATAATATAATGAGTAACCTCATCTGAAAGTGAGGGCAACATTTCACCCTTACCTATCCATGTAAAAAAATCATTAATAGAAAAATATTTTCCCTCCCACCCACCCCCCACTCACTGAAAAAAACCCTCCAAATTTCTGATAATAAATATGCATAGATAGTCAAGCAAAGCAATCCCTCAATGGCTGTATACAAGAGCATATGTCTCATTCTGTACCATAGATCAATATTCTCTCTGTAATGAATAACATGTTTCATCATTAGTCCTCTGGAATCAAGGTTCATTGTACTGATCATAACTCTCACAAGCTTTCGGAGTTGCTTGTTTTTCCAACGTTGTTGTCATTGTATAAACTGTTGTCCTGGTTCTTCTCATTTCATTCTTCGTTAGTTTAAAAAATTCCTCAAAATTGTTTGTTGAAAAAATATTGATATTATTGTATAAATTGTTTTTCTGGTTCTGCTTCTTAATTATATAAGTCTTTCTGAAATCATCTCTTTCCTCAGTTCTTATAACACAATAGTATTCCATTCACATTCATGTCTCACAATTTATTCAGTCATTCTCCATTGTTGGACATCTTAATCTGCAGTTTTGGGGTTACTATAAATATTTTTGTACATATAGGATTTTTACTCTCTGATCTCATTTGGTTACTGGCCTATATCTGGGAAGCATGAGTTCTGTTCTGAACATGCTGAGTATGAGAAACCTAAAGGCACCCAATTAGAGCTGTCTGAAATGTAGTTGGTGATGAGGGACTGCAGCTCAGGAGAGAGACTATGGCTGGATATATGGATTTGAGAATTATTTGCATAGAAGTGATGATCAAATGCATGGGAGTTAATGAGATCATCAAATAAGATAATACAGACCGATGAGAAGAGGGCCCAGAATAAAGCATTGGGGGATACCCTAGTTAGTGGGTGTGGCAAAAATCTACAGAGGGGAATGAGAAAACGTTCAACAGGGTCAAATGCTAGAGAGATCAAGAAGGATAATGCACAAGAAAAGGTCTTTATATTTGGACTTAAGAGATCATTAGTAACTTTGGAGAGAGGAGTTTCATGTGATGATGAGATCAGACGTTAGACTGCAGAGGGTTCAGGACAGAATGAAAAGAGGGAGTGGAGACCAAGAGAACATCGCTTTCTCAGGTTTAGTCAAGAAGGGGAAAAGAGATATGGCTCAAGAGCTAGTGAGGATGGTAAAGCCAAGTGAGGGATTTTTTAAAGGATGTTTAAGACACAGGCATGTTTGTAGACAACAGAGAAAGAGACAGAGAGAGACCAAAAATTCATGAGTGGACACATAGTGAGGGCAGTCTGTAAGAGAAGCTAGAAGGGGGCGGCTAGGTGGTGCAGTGAATAGAGAACTGGCCCTGAATTCAGGAGGAACTGAGTTCAAATCCGGCCCCAGACACTTAACACTTATTAGCCATGTGACCTTGGGCAAGTAGCTTAACCCCAACTGCCTTACAAAAAGCAAAAAAAAAAAAAAGAGAAGCTAGAAGGGGATGGAAGCAAGAGTGAGTGTAGAGGGACTGGCCTAGGCAAGGAGAGAGCAGTGAAGGGATAATGGGAGAAGATGCCTGAGTTACTTGAGATGAGGGGGAGGGGAGAAGAGGGAGCTCCTGGCTATTGGCCTCAATATTTTTCATAGCGATGGGGAACCTGCAGACTTATGTGGCCTTGAGGCCTCAGGTTCTCCAGCCCTAAGTAAAATATGAGATGAGGTCCTCAGCTGAGAGGATGGACAGAAGGCCTCGGAGGGACAGGATACCACTGGAGAGTTGAAGAGATGAGGAGGTTTAGAATCGTCACTGTGGAGAGTCAGACAGCAAACAGATTAGGTAGGAGTAGAAATGACTGCTTTTTTGCAGCAAGGGCCCAGTTGAGATTAGACAACATAAATTTGTAGTAGGTCCAAGTCAGCCCAGTTCTGTGGTTTCCCCATCAGCTCTGAAAATAAAACTGACGGAGCTGGATAATGAATGTAATCCAGGATTGGGGCTTCGCATGAAGTGACTGTTGAAAGGACCAGTAGGCAAGGGCCTGGCCAGTAGAAAATTGCATAAGGTTAAATTGATTCACCAGGGGCAAGACAGAATTAGGCTTTAACTTCAACCTTTCTGCATCATATGTCTAGCAGTGGAGTCTATGTGTCAAAGGACGTGGGCCTTTCAGTCATTTCTTTAGCAGAATTCTAATTTGGTTTTCAGAATGGTTGGACCAATTCATGGTTCCATCAGCTTGTATTAGGGTATCTGTTTTTCCACAGCCCTTCCAACGTTAATTGTTTTCATCTTTTGTTAAATGAGAGGTAGGATCTCAGAGTTGCTTTAACATTTTTCATGACTGGTATAGTAAGGAAGTTAGGAAGTTAGGAAGGCTCGAGTTGTGTGACTCTGGACAAGTCACTTGATCTAAGCCTCTGTTTACTCATCTGTAAAATGGGGATAATAATAGTACCTACCTCATGGTGTGGTTGTGAGGATCACATAAGACAAAACACGCTGCAAATCTTAAAGTGCTATAGCAATGCTATTACCAGGAGCAGTTTTTACATGGCGGTGGTTCAGTCATTTCCAACTCTTGGTGACCCCATTTAGAGTTTTCTTGGCAAAGATACTGCAGTGGTTTGTCATTTCCTTCTCCAGCTTATTTTCCAGAAGAGCAATTGAGATAAACAGGGTTAAATGACTTGGCCAGAGTCATAGAGCTAGTACAAGTGTCTGAAGCCCCATTTCAGGTCTTCCTGACTCCAGGTCTGGCATTCTATCTACTGAGCCACCGGGCTGCCCTTTCATGTGACTCATCATTAGCAGTTCTTCTTTCAAGGACTATTTGTTCATCTCCTTTAACCACTTATCCATTAGAAAAGCTCTTAGTCTTATATATCTGTATTAATTCCATGTATATCTTAGTATTATCAGAGACGTTGGATGCAAAGTTTGTAATCAGCAGCTTCCCTTTTTATTGATGGATTGCTTTGCACTGAATTTCTGAGAAGAGTCAGATTCCTGGGCATTGGAACAACTGGAAAAGCTTCATGGAAGAGGGGAAAGTTTAACTGGACTTTGAAGGGTAAGCAATATATGGATAAGATCTGGGGACCACTAGAAGCAAAGGAATGAGGGCAGGAATGAGTAAGCCATATATGTAGGGCAATTCAAGGGCTCAGAACACAGGGTCTGTGTGCTAGAGTGGTGTGAGACAAAGCTGGAAGAACAGGGTGGGCTCAGAAGGGCCTACTTACTCCTTGATATGTTAGGCAGTGTAGACTCACCATAGCTCTTTCAGTTGGAAAGTAATATTGGAATAAAATTAATCTGTGAAAGTAATACTGATATACGGAAAGGTGCTTTTTATAGCCTGGAGGATGCTTGAGATTAACCCTCCTGTATTAATTTAGGGGAGAACTATCTTTGCCCCCCCTCAAGCCAATTTCTAGACCAAAAAAGCCTTCAGCTGCCATTCAGGGTTTTGTTTCACTTATCCCAGAGTGGGTATAATATAACTTCAGAATACACACCACATACATACGGCAGAATTCCTGCAGCACTCCAGCTGTCAACTTTATCTAAGGCCATGACTCCCTTCAGTGGTGCAGCCTGGGACCAGGCACAGGTGGGAACAAATCCCACAGAGCCGAGCCCACCCGTCCCTCTATCTAAAGCCTGCTCCACCTGGTTCAGGAAGGAGAGAGGCTCATTGTGTTACACTGCCTGGCACAGTGCCATCCCAAATCACGACTCTGTGATACTAAAAACAGTAAGCAATGATGGAAATGTGCTGTTTCTAGGTTATTTGTTTCAAGGAAAAGCACCAGCTTCTGATATAATGAAATCAAAGCTATCATGCCCAAAATTAAAAAGAAAAGAAAATGTGAACTATCATCACGGCCCTTCATTAGCTGGTTATATGGTGACCAGTGAATGGTCTCTTTGAGGCAGGAAAGTCAATAAGAGAATGGCACAAGCCAGGCAGGAGCTCGGTTACAGAGGGTGTTTGAGGGCCTCCTACATAGGTTCTCTTTGAATTTTCCTTCGAAGGCTGTGAAGGTTCTGCTTCTCTGGTCACTTGACATGGATCTCCCAATCAGCACCGACATTCAGTGAAAGGTTTTCCAGGTGAAGCACGGCTGTCTTGGAGAAGTACGTAAAAGCCACCTGCTTCTCTGTCCCGTCTAAATTTCAAGAGAACAACAAAAAAACCAATCTCAGGCCTTGGTGGGGAAAACGTCTTCTCTGACACTTAAAATGGGGAATAACAGCGATAGAACTGTCTCATTTAATAGGAGGAATGCTCCATTCAGAAGAATCCTGGGACACACCAGCTTTGTTCATGGATCCCCAAGAACTTTTAGGATGTCAAATCAACCCCACAGTTGTGACTATGAAGTTGGGACATGGATATGGGGCATTTATGTGAGAAACTCAGTGAGTAAGACAGAAATCAAACCTTGACTTGCAGGTCTATGCCTGTCAACAAGATCTGTACACAGAGGGCGGTGTGGGATGGTGGACACAGTGCTGGGTTTGGAGGGAGATGCCCCATGTATAGAGAATCCTGGCTCTGCCACTTTATACCTGCGTGACCTTGGGCATGTCACTTTTATGCCTCAGTTTCTTCATCTGTAAAATAAGGGGGTTGGATTAGACAACCTCTAAGGTCCCTTCTCACTCTGTGATTCTATACTTAGGATTTTACCCATGACTCACAATACCTAACTGTAATAAACATGGGACAGAGTTTAAAGATGATTTCCAGAAAAAGAATGATGTAACTTTTAAACCCCAAGGATTTGATAGTAAATACGTATCCACAGATTACAAACAAATTAATCCATTGACCAAGAAGACCAACGTGGGTTTGAAGTGAGGGTAAAAGACCAGTAGATTTGGGCTCCATTAGCATATACATGAATGGGGAGGTTTGATCCCCAAGGACCTGTCATTTTATTCACACTCAAATGCTGTGACATTTGCAAAAAAGCTGGCAAAGTAAGGAATGGCCCATTTTCTTACCAGAAGAACTGGAGGTCACAGAGGAAGGCTGCTTCTTGATGCCCAGGATCAGGACTTTTTCCACCACACACTCGCTGTGGTAACGACCACTCTCATCTGCACAGCTAAAAAAACAGATATGGTTCACTTCAGATGGAGGAATGGAATGGGGACTGGGGAAAGGAGCTAAAAAAATCTCATATATTTATCACCAGGTTAGTACTTCTAGGAAGGAATCTCTGTGACCACCTGAAGCTGATACGTATTTCCCTTCACATCTGCCTCTCCAAGCTGGATAAACAATAATCCAAATGGCATTTATAATTGAGATGAACAAAGATAAAAAGTGACTTTAAATGCATAGGCCTGAATACTCAAGTTTCTAATTGCAGTAACTTTTCCCTTCTTTACTGTGGTACCATTTTGTGGGAAGTCCCTGGGGGTCAAACGTGACAAGACTTCACTGAACCCCAGATCTAACATTTTTTTTAAATGGGAAAGGGAAAATATATGGCAGGATATGTTGGATAAGGAACCCCACACAAGGCTTTTTATAAGGGTTGTTCTCTGTACATTAGCTGTACATTATGAAGCAGCTAAAATGTGTATTATAATGTGTTTAAAATACACAGCTCTCCTCAGCTGTCATTACCTGGAGGACAAAACACCATCACAGAATAAAAATTCCCTACGAAGGAAGTGCTTTCGATGGCAGTATTGGAATGAATGCCCATCATCAAGGTAGAGTTCGCCTCTTGCAGAACCCTGGAAAAAGAACAACAGTTACCAAACCTAGATAGTCATCATTTCCTAGGTAGAATAGAGGATTGAGAAGAGAACAAAGCTCATTCAATCCCCCAGTTTGCTGAGTTCCTAACAGTAAGATCTTAGACAACGATGCAATATGTGGAAAGATACCACTCATTCACCTCAGTGACAGGTACCACTGGAGCCTATTAGAAGGGATGAAGGTCACTGAAGTAGATGCTTGTGTTGGTCTCTGTCGTAGAAGACCTAGTACATACATGAGACATTCTGACAATCGGGTACCACACAAGGTATGCCAAGACTTCTTAGCATAAGGTGGATCAACCATGTTCTGGAGCAATGTTGGAATAGTAAAGAGAATGCTAAACTTGTCATCAGAAAGATCTGGGTTTGAATCTTTCCCCGAGGCACTTAGTAGCTATGTAAACCTAAGCAAGTGGCCTCAGACATTCACTAACTATGTGACCCTGGGCAAGTCACTTAACCCTGTTTGCCTTGGTTTCCTCATCTGCAAAATGAGCTAGAGAAGGAAATGGGTCTTCTCTATGCCTAATCTAGCCATTCTATGATGCCAGATACCCCACTCAAGTTTCTGCACGTGTAACCAATGATGTGATGAGAAACAATGATCCCCTTACAATTCCCTTAAAGATGTCTTTTCAAATTGTCAGATATCCAGTCAGAACAATTCTGAAAAGACCTGTATGAAAGGGTTGAATTAATTGATCTTTAAGGTCCCTTCCAACTCTATACCAACAACTCTATAATCCTATAATTAGGATTTACCCACAACTCATAATACCTAACTGTAATAAACCTGGGAGACAGTTTAGAATTTAAAAAAAAATTTTTTTTCTTTGCAAGGGGAAAGGCTGGGCAGTTAGGGTTAAGTGACTTGCCCAAGGTCACACAGCTAGTAAGTGTTAAGTGTCTGAAGCTGGAGGCTAGTAAGTGTTAAGTGTCAGGTTCTCTTGACTCCAGGGCTGGTGCTCTATTCAATGTACCACCTAACTGCCCCTAGAATTTATTTAAAAAAATTATGATGTAACTTTTAAATCCTGAGGATTTGATAGTGGACAATGAACATCTTAATAACAACAATGATGGTAATTCAGAACAGGAAGTAAAAAGTTCAGTTTTAGACCTAAATTAGAAGCTCTCTTACTCTGGGGATTTCATGGGTGGGAGTTACACACTTTAATATGCTTTATACCATAAACCTAGAAGGCTTTCATTAGAAGAGGCAGAGAAATAATCAAATCAAGATGTGTGAAGGAAATAATTCCTATATACCTTGGTGTCCAGAGCAACACGGAGTTCAAATGGAAGATGTGTCATCCACCCTGTGGATCTCCCTACAGCAGTCTTCATTGGTATTACACTTCCCCCTCGCTGAAATACGGGTATCTATAAAGAACAGAAATTTCAGAGAAGGAGAATTCATATAAGAAAATCTCAGAGTAGAACTATTAGATATTTTGAAATGAATATCCAAAACCAAAACACATACTTTTAAACACACAGCACCAAATATTCACCACAAAGCAGTATACCATGAGGGACTCTTGAAATTAATGTGCTCTTCTTCACTTTTCAAATATGTTTCCTCCCCTTAAGATGACTATAGGGAGTGTCTATAGAATGTGACTTTAGGCAGGTTAACTCCTTCTCTCTGAATAGTGACTGATGAACTCAACCTTTGGTAGTCATATATGTGGCAGTTTTTGTCATGATGCTGATTTTTTTTTTGAGAACATTAACTATGAGTGCCTATCTATTTATGTCCATTCTACTCAGGTCCTTATTTTTGTTGCTATGAAACAGTTTTCTTAGTTATTTAGTAAAAAGTTAACGAATGGAGTTCAATTCCAGAAACATTTACTGAGTGGCCAAGAGTCAGATCTCAGATATGGAAAGGTGCCACTCATTCACCTCAGTGGCAGACCCCACTGGTATTTATTAGAAGGTAAATACTTGTGTTGTAAAGCAAAAGCCAATATGTATAGCACTTAAAAATTACAAGACAGAACCATCACTGAAGTATTTTTTAGAGGCCTAGTGTTCCCATTAAATATTTATTCCTTGACATGGTCCTATGGAAGAAAATGCTAGGTGGTGCCCCAGGTCAACTATTTCTTCTTTCTGTTTTCATTGTTGCTTAATTTATATGACTCAAATATTCAAATGTGTGTAAAGAAGTTACATGTGAAAGACAAGAGACTGAAGACTGACCTTGCCAGATGAGGAAAGGTTGATGGAAGTGAGATGTTTAGTGAGAAAGATTTAGGGATGAGGTTATCTATCTTTAAATGTCTGAAGCTTGTCATGTGGAAAAGAGGTTCAACATTCTGCCAAGCCCTAGAGGATAGAACTAAGAGAAAAACCTCAAAGTTGCAGAGATGCAAATTTTGGCTTGAAATATGAGGAAAAAACCCCCATCTTGTCCCAAAGTGAAATAAGTGTGAGGCAGTGGATTCTTCCATCATTAAGGGTCTTCAAGCCAAGGCTAGATGACCATTGTCAGGAATGTAGGAATGTTGTAGAGGGGATGACTATTTAAGTGTGTACATAACATCAGAGTAGGCAGATGGCTTGAGAGAAACTAATATTAATATCTAATTATTAATTTGTGATCCATCCTTTTTTGTTGAGACTCCACTCCTGAAAAAGTCAGTTAAGTCTCTGAAGGGCATGACCAGTAATATGATCACTCCTAACCCCCAAGGCACCCAGTGTTTAACTAGGCTGGGCCAGGCCCCACCCAAATGGGAACCTGGCTATTGTTTATCCCAAAGGCATAAGCTAGAGTGGACTGGTTCTCACTACCAAGAGTTACCAAGAGCCACTTGTGTGACCCTGGTCCCTTCATTACAGTCTGAAATAACTTGGTTCGTGAAGGAGAAAACTAGCCAGGGATATCGGGATGGAAATGGCTTCCCTGGCCCAGACTGCTAGAGGCTGCTGGGTTCTTGTGATCAATCCACCCTGTCAGCAGGAGGAGCTGGAGATTTTCTAGGCCACCTCCTTATTAAACCACCAATCAGGGTTGAGTTTCACTTGTCAGGGGAGTTCACTGTCAGAAGGAACACACTTGATTTAAGATGTTTCAGAGTTCCCTTTCTTGTTTTTGGTTACTGAGAGAAACCAGTGACCATCAATTTATTGATTACTGTCTAGCCTAGTTAATAATTTGATTATTATTACCCAGAAACTTTGTGTCTATTCACAACAGGTTCCTCCCAGTTCTAGGGGTTTGTGTGTGATTCTGTACACCTTCCACTAAAATGGAATTATTAAGCAGAACTCTAGAGCTTCTGGCTCTAAGTGAACACAGCCGATTAAAACAGTGATCTAAACATAACTTACCTTATCCAAAGTTATGGGGACCTTCAGAGTACGTGCTCCTTCCCAATGAACAAATGTCCGAAAGTCATACCAGACCTGAACAGGAATAGATCATCCAAAAGTAGATTAACAAGAGGGTTCAAATTTTCCTACCAAGTCCAACTGTCTCCACAAAACAATAAACTTCTGTTCGTCTAAAATCGTCTAAAATCCAGCTAACTAGAAAGTTCAAGTACTGGATTTGTTTTCATGGGTAGACATTAAGGAGGACATGTGCTGCCAGGAAGACCATAAAGAGCTAAAGTTTAAGTATGGAATAGGGCTGGTTAGTCTGCTGACTAAGCTGCTATAAAAGCCTAATATTTCCTGTGCCCCACGGGCAGTATAAGTGAGAGAAAGGCAGAAAGGGAGAGGAATTAGGAAGGAGAGAAAAAGAAATCAAGAAAGAAGGTAAACTTCTAAAAGAAGGTCAGAGGGGAAACATGTCAATGGTGGCAAATGGAAGGACAATGGATAAGGAAGGGAAAAACAAAATAAATTTTAAAAAGAAACTTAAGGAGACTATATATCAATATATAATTACATATGTGTGTTGTTCAGTTGTTTCAGTCATGCCCAACTCTTCCTGACCCCGTTTGGGGTTTTCTTGGCAAGAAGTGATTGCACAGAACAGAATTTGAACTTGGAGTCAGAAGGTCTGAATCTTGCTTTAGACATCTGCTAGCTGTGAGGCTCTGGGCAAGTCATTGAATCTCTCTTGACCTCAGTTTCTTCATCTCTAAAATGGGAATAATAATAGCCTCTACCTCACAGGGTCACAGTGAAGTTCAAATGAGATAATACAACTAAAGCGCTTTGGAGAAGGGAATGGCAAACTTCTCCAGTATCTTTGCCAAGAAAACCCCCAATGGGGTCATAGACAGTCAGACACGACTGAAACAACTGAACAACAACAATATGTGAATATATATGTGTGTGTGCATGTGCGTGTGTGTAGGCTAATTTGTGCAATACTGATGTCTATTCTACCTTCAATTCCTCACAGACCTTCTAGTGGCCTGCTGAACAAAAGCCCTGAATATCAGCTTCCCTACTGCACCCAGGAGGCACATTTTAAGGTCTGGAGACTGGCTCCTAAGAATTAAGGCTTAATACGTGCATTTAGGCCATGGACAGACAACAGTATATTAAAAACACCTGCTCCTTTTGTGTATTTGTGCTCTTTGTCCAAATGTTCCCCAAAGCTACAACTCTATAAATAATGGCCAGCTGTGTAGATAACTTATTTGTTACAAGGGGAAGAGACGAGAATAAGCATTTACATAGTCCTACTATGTGCCAGGTGCTGTGCTAATATTTACAAATATTGTCTTGTTTGATTCTCACAACAACTCTGTGAAGGGAGGTGCTGTTACCATCTTCATTTTTACAGTACAGGAAACTGAGGCAAACAGAGGTTAAGTGATTTGCCCAGAGTCACACTGCTGGTAAGTATCTGAGGCTGGATTTGAATTCAGGTCTTACTGACTCCAGGCCCAGTGCTCTATCCACTGCACCACCTAGCCACCCACCTGGGAAGGTTCCACTGGGACAGTCAACCAGAGAGAGGAGTCATTGGGAAGTGATGGTGATGTAAAGATGGCAAAAGGACAATTAATTTTTTCCTCTAAAGAATGAATGACATGTATGATATGGGACAACTTATTATTTATTCTTACCTCTTCAGGCCCAGGCAAAAACACATCAACCATTGTGACCTTTGGTTCTGTGACTGGATGTATTAGCAAAGCGCTTCCTAAAAAAAAAAGAAATGGAAAATAAATTAAACTAGTTTTCTTTTTTTTTGGAGGGCAGTTGGGGTTAAGTGACTTGCCCAAAGTCACATGGCTAGTGTGTGTCAAATGTCTGAGGCCAGATTTGAACTCAGGTCCTCCTGACTCCAGGGCCGGTGCTCTATTCACTGCGCCACCTAGCCATCCCTTAAACTAGTTTTCTTATGAGAAGTCTGAAAACTCCTTTTCTGTTCTTTTAAGGTTTAAGAAACTAGTGTCATGAAGATGTATTTGTAGATGCAGGGAGACTCAATGCTTCAGTAAAGATATTAGCATATGTCATTCCTACCAAGTCCAACTGTCTCCACAAGTCAGGACACTCACTCTTGGGAGAGTGTGGCAGGCACTGGAAGAGGGGCACTAACTTCTTCAGGCCCCTGAAGTATCACTGAGTATATACTGCTGTAGGTGCACTTATAAGAGTCTTGTTAGAGTGAGTGTGGATCTGGAAATTAGAATCTTAAACTGAATTTCACAAGTAGGGTTGATAAAGCAAGACTGAATCGCAAAAATGGGTCTTTTGGGAATATGCTACTTCCAGAACCCAATGCTAATGTGAACCTCACAAGACAGAAAATGACATTGGGAAATCGTGTTGTTGTTTTTGAGCTGTTTCAGTCATGTCCAACTCTTGGTGATCCTATTTGTGGTTTTCTTGGCAGAGATACTGGAGTGGTTTGCTATTCCCTTCTCTAACTCATTTTACAGATGAGGAAACTAAGTCAAACAAAGTGAAGTGACTAGCCAGGGTCACACAGCCAGATCTGAATTTAGGAAGAGGAGTCTTCCTGACTCCAGGTCTGCACTCTATCCACTGTGCCACTTAGCTGCCCCAAAATAGTGTTAAGATCTTGCTAATAAATTAAGTGCTAAAAATCCTGTAGTGGAATGTCTTTTCTTCTTCCCTGTACTTATGTAGCTTTTGAATGCTCTCATATCAGAGACTTTAATGATAAGTTTTCTGGTTTATTTTAAGAAAGCACAAAGAATATTCAGCTCACCTAACATGTACTCATCTTCCACACCAAAAGTTTCAAATTCCTTTGGAAATTCCACCCAGAGGGGCCTGGGAAAAAGAAAGGAAAAGTTCTGTTTCTTTTCTTTTTCCTTATTCATATAAGCATTAACATTCATTTAAAACAAAAGCCCAAAAAACCCTTTTGACAGGCTTTTTTTTTTTTAAAGCTGCAAACAATAAACAGAAAATTAGAAAAAAACACAAGATTTTATGATTCAAGCCTCTAAAAGCAGTTGATATAATTCATCATTGTCTTACATGATGAAAAAAGTCTCGGACCAAATATTCAAATGAGACTTAGAATTCTAGTATCTATAAATTTTCTTTACCCTTTCCCTTAATATTTACCTATTTTTGAATTACATAGAACAAGTGAAAATTTTAGCAAAAACCAAAACTACAAACAATGTGCCTAGTTAGGCCACTGATAATCCCTGCCATCATTGACACAACACTGGTGGATTATACTGACAAAGGAGTCTGAAGCACTTTTTTAAAGGGCTCAGTTCAATTTCTGTCCACAGTTACCTGGGAGATAATGAAGCTGATTTTTTTTTTAAAAAGGCCCTGAACCTGGCTTCAACTTGAATATGGACTTCTTATCAAAGATGTACTCTCATCTAGCTAACTTCCCAGTCTTTATAATTACATTCTCTTTTTCTGTAGGACACTATTGTAAGCTTGAGGTATGCATATACTTTTTTTTTTTAATTCAGGAAGTTTTCTTTCTTATTGGGAGAAAAAAAAGAGCAAAAAACTTCATTCCAAACCAGAGGTTCTAAAAGTGTCCAACAGAGGCATGTTTAAAACACAAGGCTCTAAAAATTCAGTTCAATTATAGGTGAACTAAAGAAAATGGTAGTCACTCTTTCTTTTTTAGAAATATCTCTATTTCTTCTTAAAAAATCAAATACTAAAATTTTAATCACAAAGCCTCAGGGACTTGTTTTTGTTTTTACCTTCTACGTATTTCCCACAATGCCTATCGTGCTTTGCACAGTGAGTATTCTCACAATAAATGTTTGCCAAGTGGTTGCTTGATTAAATGCATGAATTTCTTCATGTATTTTCTCTTTAAAGTATTATGTAATCACTCTCGCCCCATCCCTAAAATGATCTTTTGTCACTTGCTGGGGAGTAGGACATCTCAGTCGGATGAATCCTTTTTTTACCTCATGACCGGGTCAGAAGCCACATGTGCATGGTAGAATAAAAAATACCAATAAGGCAGGAGGGCATATCGTTCTTTGATGGCTTCTCTGACGAGCTTGGTATGCTCCTCTCCAAATAACCAAGGTTCACGCCGCTTAGTGTTCATGGTGGCATGGCCTCGGAAGAAGGGCTGGTAGGCTCCGGCCTGGTACCAGCGTACCAGCAACTCTGGCTCTGGATCGCCAATGAACCCACCTACATCAGCTGGATGTTAAAAAGAAAGGTCAAATGGGGCTAAGAGTATCCCAGTATTAACACATCAGTAAAATAATATCTTCAAGAGCAGCAAAAGAAAAAGGGCTATATCTTCATCCATAAAGAACAAGACAGCAGAGTCATTCGGGGCTTGAGACTCAAAGGTAGGAGAGTTCATGCTGAGAAACTCAACTTGTTTCAGACTGGTCCCAGGGACAGAATGACAATGGCAGAAAAGAAGGACATTATTTCACTGTGAGATCAAGTAGCTACCAGAAGTCACAAATGTAAAAAGTCTACCAGACATGATCAGAAAGTCAGTATGGATAACCGATTTGATTTAAAAGCAAAAGCTAGACCAGAAGTTTTGAAATTATACAAAGAAATGAAGATAAGCCAGATCAGATATTTAGGTGGCACTACTCTGGGTCAAGCAGAGCTCTTGGTCCATGGCTTTGCTCCTTGATACGAAATTGGTCCAATTAATGCCATGAAAAAAAATCCAAACAAATGCTTAAAATAAGGATAGGAGTAACAACTAAGGAATAATAATTATAGTTTCTCTGACCAGGCAGGGGTAGGGAACCTGTGGCCTTGAGGCCACATGTAGCCTTCTAGATGCTTAAGTTTGGCCTTTTGACTGAATCTAGAGATGTCTTTGTAAAATTTGGATTCAGTTGAAAGGTTGGACTTAAGGATCTAGAAGGCCACATGTAGCCTCAAGGCCACAGGTTCCCCACTCCTGGTCCAGACCTCTTAGCTATAGAGGACTCACAGTGTGTGTGTGTCGGGGGGAAGAAAATGTGATCAGCAATTCTCTGAGTTGACACTGAATTTTAAAGACTGGCTGGACAGGTAAGTTTCTGCAATATAATCTGTTCAGATTTTAAAGATCATAGGATCTTACTGGGCTTTGCAGGGAATTGAATACGGCTCTCTGAGTTTCAGGAAAAATAATCTTTGGGAGTCACCTCTGCCTAGGTGAAAGGGATGGGGGTAACAAAGGAGACCAGAACTGTGGTTCTTTCTCTGGAAGCTTCATTCTCTTCTCCATTTCGGATGGTGTACGTTGTTCTGGAGTTTCCCTCCCACCTTTTCTTTCCTACTTTCTTTCTAGTCAGCTGTCTGTTTTTTCTTTTTCTCACTCACTCCTGCAAAAGCCCAAAGCAGCTGACAGGCAGAGATTTATAGTCAACGTGGAGGAAAATGCCTCAGCTCCTTTGTTTCCCAACACCGTTAGTCCTGGGTATCAGATTCTATCTCACCTCCACAAAAAGGGATACCAGTAACGCTGAGAGTCAGCAACATTGGGATGGAAATTTTCAGGTAACCCCACTCTGATACATTGTCTCCTGTCCATACTGCACCTGAAATATAAGTAACATGGCATAAAAAGAACATGGTAATTAGAGGACTATAACACCAAGCTATATTAGATGCATAACACTTAAGTTCCTTATTTGTAACAGACGAATGAGGCACCAGTTAAAACTGTTAAATCTGTCATCTCAGAATGTTCAAAAATATTTTTGTACGCTTGAAAATACTTTGAAATACAGCTTACTTTGTTAAAAATGGTTATTTAATGTTGCTTTCAGTAGCATTTAAACTCAAAACAAGATAAAGTGTCACATAATATATCAGATTTTAGATGTGCAAGAGGATCTATTTAGGGAAGTAACTAATATAGTTAGGAAAGGTTTTTGGAAGCAGACTGGACACACTAAAATGGCCCACAAGAGGAAAATCTGACTCCAAGAGACCTCTGTAATCCCAGTAGGTTTTTCCATTCTCATCCTGGTGAATTTACCTTACTTGGGTAACTTTTTTTTTCTGTTATGAGTATTTTAGGATAGCCTGGGGGCAAGAAAAATTACTTTGAGAAGCTGCTCCTCTGCTTTTTCAAATTTCTCTGCAATTTTATGGGATATGGAGCTACATAATCATTACACTAAATAGAATATTTATATGTTTTAAATATTCATGAACAGAAACTCAACATCATCATGTCCATTTAGAAAAGAAAGGTTATAAACATGTTTTTGTTTTTAATGAATCATTTCATTATTTTGTCAGCAAAGTCTCTCTGAATAACGTCTGTACATCATAAAATGGACTAAGCAAAATTCTTTCTTTAATATCCTGCTGGGGGGTTATATTGAAATTGGTGACCTCCTTATATGAAGCACTGAAGAACAAGCAGTCATTAATTCCAGTAATTAAGTCAGGGGTGAGGAACCTACAGCCTCAAGGTCACTTGTGGCCCCTCTAGGTCCTTACGTAGGGCCCTTTGACTGAATCCAAACTTCACAGAACAAATCCCCTTAACAAAAGGATTTGTTCTCTAAAACTTGGACCCAGTCAAAAGGCCATACTCAAGAACCTAGAGGGCCACATGTGGCCTTGAGGCCGAAGGTTCCTCACCCCTGAATTAAGTCCTAAGAAATGACTTGGTAAAGCAGATGTTCAGTAACCTTCATTAAGTTAAGACAGTTTTGGAAATGCTTTTAAGATTTCTAACCTGATTCTTTCAGAATTCACCTACCAGCTCTTCCTACTTTCAGGTCACCTTTCTCATCTCCTCTAAAATCCTTTCCATGAGAAATTTCCAGGCTGGCATTATAATCTCCTTTTGGGAGTTAGTTATACCTAGGACCATGAGCAATGGTTTTCATGGGGGATAGTGGGAGTGCTTTGTTTCCCTATTGTGCTGAGAGCACTTAGCTTTAAGTGAGAGGATCCTCAGGCTCAGACACCCAGCCCTCAGCTATTTTGCAGGCTTAAAATAGACCTTCTGCTACTAGGCAAGGTCAGTGAGATCTGTATCTGCTGCTGCTACCAAACTGGGTTCTGCTATAGACCCCGTTTAGAAGATCCTGACTCCAGGCAGGAGCAAGGTCTATTTTAAGCCATAAGGCTCAGTGTGACAGCTGGGCAAGGAAAGCAAAGTCTGCTAAAAGCCCAACTTCCCCAGTTCCAGAAATCTAAGTGGCAGCTCCGGTGTAAAAGCTGACCACCTCAGCAACGGAAAACTTCCTGAAATTAACAAACTAAATAACGAAATACCTACTCACTTCCCTAGCTGCCACTTTTACACCTCAGGCAGGATTAAGCAACCACATATTTCTAAGACTGGTGTTAATCCACTGGAGAGCAATGAAATACATCTTAGAAAACATCATCTCAGGGGATGCTGCCAAAAAGCTTTTTAAAAAGATAGCATTATGTGCTATGCAAATAAACAGGACAGAAGAAAACCAGGGCAATGATTCTGCCTTTTTGGGTCTGGAAAAAGAAGTCCGCTCTTACCATACTTCTGGGATCCAGCAAAGAAAGAACGTGTCAATACAAAGGGTCTCTCCTCCCCTCTAGACCGCTGGATCAGTCCTTCAGCTGTGGCCATTTGCTGAAAAGTCAAAAGAGAAAAACTAGCAAAGAGGTCTCCAATTCTAGAAGAGTGAGTGTTGTTTTGCCATCTAACTCTTTAACAAGAAAGCTTCATTCAGTTAGTTCATTTTTATTTTATTCCCTGGGTGAAAAGCATTGCTATGCATAATAGCCGCGAATAGGCCAAAGGTAAGGAAAATTAACCTCCGCACTTAGCATCGTGCCGGGCACACAGTAGGCACTTAATAAATGTTTATTGAATTGAATTAAATTGAATATGGAAATACTACAGTAAATGTAGGTAGATATGGAGAACAAGTGATTTTTTTTCAACTTCCCATCACTCAGCAAATGTCCATAATCAAGCAGTTGTCATGACATGATGAAAAGAGTTTATACTTTCCTTTAAGAAACCTATGATCAAAATGGTTTTGTTTTGTTTTGTTTTTGCTTTTTGAAGGGGGGAAGGCAGGGCAATTGGGGTTAAGTGACTTGCCCAAGGTCACATGGCTAGTAAGTGTTAAGTGTCTGAGGCCAGATTTGAACCCAGGAACTCCTGATTCCAAGGCTGGTGCTCTATTCACTGTGTCACCTAGCCACCCCCTCAAAATGTTTTATGTATAGTAAGAACTACCGATGTTTTATTGCTATTCCTAACATATTTTTATTTAACATTTTAAAATGTTAGCATATTTTACATGTTTTTTTAACACTTAACATTAACATAACTTTATTCACAAAAACCCTATGAGGTAGACAGTGTTAACCATTATTATACCCATTTTACAGATGAAGAACCTGAGTATGACATGCCAGTTGTTACACAACTACCTGAACCCAAGTTTCTTGATTCTAAATTCAATAATACTTTTTCCATTGTACCTGGATGCTTCTCTCAAAGTGAGAGAGGGATCAAAAATGGACCTAGACAAAATTTCATTTAAGTCTGCACCAGTGGGATTATCTGCTTTGCTAATTAAAATGGTTTACTCTTGGCTATTTTAATGAATTTGTATTTTTGATCCTTTAAAAAGGTGGAAGAGGCTTCCAAGCTTCTTTTCAAATATACCCATGACATATGCCTTACTTCTTGGGCTGACTTTGATACTACCATGCCACCTTGTGGCTGCAAACGTAAGTTACAGAATCAGCTTTTTGGAGATTAAAGTAAACAAGAATTTATTAAGTAAGTACCTACTATGAGCAAGGTACTGTGCTAAGGGCTGAAGATACAAAGAAAGGCAAGCGAAAGAAAGAAAGAAGGAAGGAAGGAAGTAATGAAGGAAGGAAGGAATAAAGAAAGAAAGAAAGAAAGAACAAACCCCAAACAACCCAGTCTCCACTCTCAAGGACTGCACACAATCAAGATAAATATAGAATAAATCGGGCAGCTAAGGTGGTGCAGTGGATAGAATGCTGGATAGACTCATCTTCCTCAGTTCAAATATGGTTTCACGCACTAACTAGTTGTATGACCCTGGGCAAGTCGCTTAACCCTATTTGCCTCAGTTTCCTCATCTGTAAAATGAGCTGGAGAAGGAAATGGTGAACCACTCCAGCATCTTTGCCAAAAAAACCCCCAACCTAAATGGGGTCACTAGGAGTCAGACACGACTGAAACAACTCAACAACAACTACAAAACAGGACAAATGAGAGATCCTCAACAGAGGGAAGACACTTAAGATTAAGGAGGCCTGGGAAAGGCTTCTTTCAGAAAGTGGGGCTTCAGTTGAGACTTGAAGGGAGCCAGGGATGCCAGAAGGCAAAGATGAGGAGTCGGGAGAGGTCCAGGGATGGGGGACGTGTTGCCAGTGAAAACACCCAAAGTCAGGAGATGGAGTGTCTTGTGTGACAAATGGCAAGGAGGCCACTGTCACTGAATCAATCACAAAGTATGTGCAGAGGAGTAAGATGTAAGAACACTGGAAACATGGGAGAGGAGAAAAGTTATTGAGGAGAAGAATTTTCCAACGAAAAGAAGTGTTTCTTCTTCTCTTCTGTATATCCTACCTGGTAGAAGCCATATATGTTGTGAAGGTCTCTGTGTTCCCAATTGCCGTAATGAATAGCATTCTTCTCCATGGTCTGCTCTGGCCCTCTAAAGACAGAGGGCTCATTCATATCATTCCATACAAAGAGGATGTCAGTAGAACCCTAAGAAGTAACAGTCACAGCCATGAAAACATGAAGAGTGATGGTGATGGAGATGGAGATGAAAAGCAGTGATATAGAACGTTTAGTGCCTATAAAATCTAAACTTACAATACTTTCATTTTACTGCTTATCTTTAGATAAATCCTTAATTGCAGGGGGTTCCTAACCCTTTTTGTGTCATGGATTCCCTTGGGCAGTCTGGTGAGGCCTACATATCCTGTCTCAGAATAATGGTTTTAAAAAATTCACGATTGAAGGAAATGCTAAGTTTCAATTAGAGGCTGATGAAAATAAAGTTGTAATTTTTTTTTCCAATTTGATTTTACAGACCCCTGAAATCTACGGATCCCAGGTGAAGAACCCCTGCTCTACTGGGAAAATTACATTCCAGGTTAAATCATGTCTTCTATATGCTTACCTGTTAGTGTATCAAAAGCTATCTAGTTATAGCCATTTTAGAAGGAGAAAGCCCCATGCTATTAGACATAAAATATTGCATATTCTTGAGTAAAGCTAAAAACAACTAATTAAGAAACTCATTGTCAATGCATAACACTATTGTTTTTCCACTGCAACCTGGCCCCCAACCATATATCTTGGTTTGCCCTCTTGGTCTCTGTTATTTTTTTTTAATATTTATTTTTCCCCAATTATGCATAAAAATAATTTTAAACATTCTTCTTTATTTTGAGTTCTAAATTCTTCCCCTCTTCTTCTCTCCCTCCTTCCTGGGACAGCAAGCATTGTGATATAGCTTATATATGTATAATCACGTAAGACATCTTTCCATATTAGTCATTTTGTGGAGGATTAGAATAAAAAGAGAAAAAAAATGAAGTGAAAGTCTGTGGTGAGACTTCATCAGTTCTTTCTATGGAGACAGACAGAATTTTTTCATCTTGAGTCCTTTGGGATTGTTTTGGATCAATGTATTACTAAGAATAGCTAAGTCATTCACAGTTGTTCATTGTACAATATTGCTGTTACTATGTACAATGTTCTCCTGGTTCTGTTCACTTCGCTTCATGTAAGTCTTTCCAGGTTTTTCTGAAATCATCCTGCTTGTCATTTCTTATAACACAATAGTATTCCATTACAATCATATAACACAACTTGTTCAGCCATTCCTCAATTGATAAGCATCTCTTCAATTTCCAATTCTTAGCCAGCACAAAAAGAACTGCTATAAACATCCTGTACATCAGCTTCTGGTTTTGCTTCTTGCTTTGACCCACTTTTTCCTGTGAGCAACACTTTTTACCTATGGGTCCTCAGCTTAGCAATCCAAATTTCGGTTCTTAACTGATGGATGGCACAATGTGTCTACTCCAAACCACGTATGAGGCCTTCCTTTATTTCCCCAAACAGGGAAGCTTCACCCTGCACCACGGAACCTGCTCAGCTCGAATCTATGCCCGGGCTGAAGGGAAATGAACCTCAATGATGTATTTACTGTGCATTTCAATTGAATTCAATAACACTTACTAGGTACCCACTATGAGCTTATGCTGTGGAAGGCCCTGGGATACATAACGTTGAAAAATGACAGAATCTCTGACCTTAAGTAGCTCATTATTTAATGAGTGGGGGTGGAATAGGATGGGGATATGACATTACCTTGTGATGCTGATAAAATTACTTAACCTCTATGGGTCTCAAGTTTCCTAAGCTGCAAAATGAAGGTACTAAACTAGATAATTTCTATGTCACTTCCAACTAAGTCCTATAAACGTGTATACAAATTAGTATGACACAATGTAAGATGTAATAAGAGTAAAGTAGAAATTAAGACATATATGTTATCTACCAATATTATTGATCAAGAATCTATTATATGATGTAACTAGGGAGGGAGAAAAGAGAATAAAAACTTACCTGATATTCAGAGAAGGCAAGAAGACCTGAATACCATTCTCGTACCTTGGGGTTTGTGAAATCCAGGTAAGAAGAAGCCCCTGAAGGAAGAGAACATCAGGTAGCATGCTAAGAACAACAGTTATTATTCCAAGGAGGACACAGGCTGAGAGGTACCTGGGAAAAGTCCATTGATGGAGCTCTCCTATACCATGTGCCAAAGCATTCATGGCAAAAAGAGAATTTCTGGTAAGAAGTAAACATTACTGAAGTGTATGTTGGATCTCAGTGATAATCCCTGGGCTCTGGGAGCACTGTGTTTCTAGGAGAACATCACTGAATAGTGAGTATTCTTGGCAAGTGACACTTAGATGCATTTTGGTATAGAAAGGTTGTGTAGTATGGTGCGGGGCAGGAAAGGTGGCTCAGTGGACAGAATGCCAGGCCTGGAGGCAGAAAGACCTGAGTTCAAATCTAGTCTCAGATACTTACTAGCTATGTGACCCATGGCAAGTCAATTAAGCCTGTTTGCCTTAGTTTTCTTATCTGTAAAGATACTCCAGTATCTTTGCCAAGGAAAACCCCAAAGAGGGTCACCAAGAGTTAGACATGATTGAGGAAGAAGAAGAAGTGTGATGAATAGGGTACTAGGCTTAGAGTCAGAAAGACCCAAGCTTGAATCCTACCTTAGACATTAGTTTTATGAGCCTAAGTAAATCAGTTATCACATTTATTTGTGTATATTATGTAATATGTATTTATAGTACATAAAACAGGGATAATAATACTTGTAGTACTTATTTGACAGGTTTGTTGCATGGATCAAATGAGATAAAGTGTGTAAAGTGATTCACAAAGCTTAAAGCATTATATGTTACATAAAGTATTATATAAACTGTTATTATCTTGTTCAATGGAGTTCAGTCGGAAACAGTTCTGGGACAAGTCACTCTCTGGCCATTATTCTTTTATATTTAATGTGTTATTAATAAAAAAACTGCTAATGTAGTTGAATAAAAGTATCATGATGTAAGTCCATCTTCTGTAGGCTCATGGAAAGTCTCTTCATTAAAACTCTAGTAGCAGACAGGATGATAGAGATCATATAGATCTCATCCTGTTTCTTTTGTTGCTATTCAGTCATCTCCAACTTTTGGTGACCTTATTTGGGGTTTTCTTGACAGAGACACTAGGGTGGTTTGCCATTTTCTTCTCTAGCTCATTTTATAGATGAGGAACTGAAGCAACTAGGGTTAAGTGACTTGCCCAGGGTCACATAGCTAGTAAGTGTCTGAAGTTGGATTTGAACTTGGGTCCTTCTGACTTCAGGCCCAGGGCTCTATCTATTACATCATTCTGTTTCTACATGATTTTAATTAGTATTATTTTGGAAAGTCTCCTTATCCCTTTGAGCCCATTTTGTATCTGTAAAATTAGAGGGTGAGACTTGATGGCCCTTCCAGCCCCACGATCCCATGATCTCATTCTTCTTATCTTTATGATTTGTATTATTATTGTTCCGTTACAATGTTCAGTAACATTGGGTAAAAAATTAGAGTAATAGACAAATAAAATGTTAACTTACCAGGCCAACATACACCCTCAAAGTCTCCACCTTTGTTATTTTTCACAAAGTAGCCCTTGTCTTTTGCCTGAGAGTACACTGAGTACATGGGATCAACCTTAATATGGGGATTAGAAATGACCACAACCTGTAGATAAAGATTTGAATATCTGGTTAGTATTAGACATACTATGTTTATAAATGGAGACTGAGGAGTTCATCAGCACCTGGGGTTTCTGGGCTTATTGGCTTATGTCCTCTCATAAAAACTTGTGCAAATGTCTTATGCTATTGGTAGAGAAGGTTTCAAAACCAGAAGCTGACTGCTTTTGAGCTTAGCAGGAAGTGGTTACTGAATTCTGTCTTTCACATGCTTATGGTATGGCTCGAGAGGAGAAAGTGAAGCTGGAGACCCCGCACAGCCCTTCCTCAGTCAAAGCAAAGTCAACTGCAAGTCATGTCATCATTTCCCTGATGCCATGGTCCTCTCTGAAAATGAAGGACAAACACAATCTATGTGGGGATGGCTCGAAGAGGGAGCTGACCTCCACCAGGGAAGCAGTTTTAAAAACAGAGGAGTTAGAATCCCTGACAGTCTTAGGAACTTGTCTGGTGGAAGATGATTTTCTCTTTATCATTCTTTTTTTCCCTTCTTTTCTTTGTCTTTCTTTCTCTTTGTTATCATAGTTTCAATATTTTTTACAGAATTCTATAACTCCTTTCTTGACAATTTTTTTCTGTTTTTTCCCCATGACGCGTAAATTTAAAACTTTAAACAATTTAAAGTTTAAATTAAAAAAATTTTAAAATTAACTTTAAAAAAATTTAAATAAAAAATATATTTTAGAATTTTAAAAAGGTGTGAAAAAGTGGTTTTGCTTACCTTGCGTTTTTTGCTCTTGATTAGCTCTTGCATCCTCTTAGGATTTGGAAATTTCTTTTTGTCCCATGTGAAGTACCGTTTGCCCTCAGTATGTTCTATATCCAGCCATATGACATCGTAAGGAATGTCATGGTCATCAAATCCAGCATCCACAGCCTTGACATCTTGTTCATCATCATAGTTCCAACGACACTGATGGTATCCCAAGGAGAAGAGTGGAGGCAGGGCTTGGGTGCCTATTATAAAAGAGGATGGAAATAATCAAGTTAAGAAATATAAACATCAACCTCAAAAAACATTTACCAATCACTTGTATACACGAGGCACTATGAGAATGAAAGCCTGATTCTCAACCTTACCTGCTGACTTTATCTACACAGAGAAAGAAAAGGGTCAATGAGCTCAATCAGAACCTTCACTAGCATTCTCTGTGTGTACCAATATGGAGAAATAAGGCAAATCAAGGGATCAGTTACCAGCAAACCATTTTTCCCCAATGCTATGGGATCTACTATGAATACTTTCAGTTTCTTATTTGTTTACAACCTGATTTCATTTATTTAAGAACTAGTTTCTTTCAGATGCCAGAATAATTTTTTCTTTTGCTTTTTTTTTTTGGAGGGGGAAGGCAGAGCAATTGGGGTTAAGTGACTTGCCCAAGGTCACATGGCTAGTAAGTGTTAAGTGTCTGAGGTCACATTTGAACTCAGGTCCTCCTGACTGCAGGGCTGGTGCTCTGAATATTCACTGTGCCACCTAGCCACCCCACATGCCAGACTAATTTGTATGACTCAGTCATTGGTAAGCAACTTTTACAGGAATCTTGATTATAAAATCATTTTAAATATATGTAGCCCATATCTCTTCAAAAATTTCCTAACAATTCTAATTGATGAAACTGTTCACATTCACACATATATTTTGTGTATACTTATGTATATACCTGTACATTTATTTATATCAAACTACACATGCATGTACAGGAGATTGGCGTATGTAGGCTGCAACACACAATAAGGAACAATGATGAAGTTGTCAAGATACTATTAAGAGACACCCAGTTTTCCAGAGCTAAGGCTCAGGAAGCAATGTGCAGCCTGAGCTTGGCTTGATAACAATCCCCTGTGCTTGCAACTGCCAAGTGAACCAAATCAGGTACCTTGCTGTTACTCAAGAGCAAAAAGTCCCAGTCACACTAACCCTGGTTCTGTGTCCTGCTGAAGAACCACAAGGGTTCAATGACCTTAACGACTTGGAGACTGTTCACTCAAGATCCAAGAATGCCTATGTTGTTGTCCATGCTTAAAAATCCTACTCCTGTCATATGTGGGTGAGCCCCCCTTCTTAGGAAGGAGGATTTTGCTTGTAAGCTGTTTTTCTCACTTGAAATTAAACTTCTGTTTGATTCCTGACTCTCTCCTGTCTCTTGCCTGCTCTGTTTGGCTCTGGCCATCCAGAGGTTAGAGGCCAGTTCAATCCAGTTGACAAAGTACAGTAATTGATGTCATCAAATAAATGTATGACTGAAAAGGAACATGGAGTGGTCATGTGTTGAGAACAAGGAACGATTGATAGGCAGTACATATGCTCAAGTAAGAAAGGCTGCCCACTCTCTGGGCAGGCTCCCGTGTCAAACTTTATGGGAGGTTGTGAACAAGAGTCATACAGGATAGGCAAGCATGGATGGCTTGTGACCTGTATCACTGAAGTTAATGGCTATATTAATGAGATTACAAATTCATTTGAAAATTGAGCATATAGGCACAATATGTGCATACCTACGCAATTGTGGAAATTTATAGATACATATGTGTGTATATACAGACATATGATATATTTGCCTCCTATATATAATTATATATTATTATTGATTATATATTAACACAATGCATAATTACATATTAATGTTTTAATATATTCATCACACATATGTTCAGTTATTTGCCTTTTAATTTCCAGATGAAACCTCTTTAGAATTGGACAATCTAAACTTGAAGCTATTTAAGAAAGGCAGGGATAGATGTTGAATGAAGACTTTTATTGGTATGCAAAGAAGCATCCTGCTGCTAAGGTATCAGTAAAGAATTAAGACTAGGGTGTTTTAGAGCAGTGTTTCTTAAACAGTGGGTCATGACCCCATATGGGGTCTTGCCAAATTTGGCAACAGTAAAAGGTTTCTGAACGTGCAACAACCAAAAATTGATTAAAAACCAAATGTGTGATGAATCTGAGGTGTTTCTGGCAGCATTTGCCCCTGCTGTACCATGCAATTTACTGCAGCTGTGACTGTGAATGCAAAGAATGCACACTTTGCACTGGGCACGCCCATCAGGCCAAGGAATGCCGCCCAACCACTAAGAGAGGTCTCAAGTGGAAAAAGTTCAAGAAGCTCTGTTTGCAGAGCACAACAGGCAGCACTTAGTACTGAGCATGGAGAATTCCCCTCAGACACTGCCCAAAAGGGCCAGGCTGTCAAAACCAACTAAATTGAGTAACAGTAGACAGAAGCAGTACTTTTTGCTGGAATATCGAAGACAGCCAGATAACTGGAAGTGACTTAATGTACTCTAGATTCAACTGGCCTATGTCTGGAGGGCAAAAAATGTGTATCGAGAGTTTGCAGAGTGAGTGCAAAGGAAAAACTGGTTGAAGGCACAGTGCGCTTATTGTGGCACCCTTAGGATCTGATCCTGGGTCTTCTCTTGTGGTATGTAAGGCTATTTATACATGTGGGATAGTCCAGGGTTACAGCTTATAGACACCACTAGGGTATGGTATCGACCCATAATGGGGCAACTAGGTGGCGCAGTGAATAGAGCATAGGCCCTAGACTCAGGAGGACCTGAGTTCAAATCGGGCCTGATATTTGACACACTTACTAGCTGTGTGACCTTGGCCAAGTCACTTAACTGCAACTGCCTTGCCTTCCCCCCTCCAAAAAAAAAGAAAAGAATTCACCCATAACATACTTCACCAACGGGCAAGAGAAGATGAAAGCTGTGGTCATGCCCAGTCTAGGTCTGCCTTTCTGAATTACATCGGCTCGATTCATTCCTGATTTTTCACCTCCGCCTAGAAGTGGGCACCAGAACTTTGTGCTTGACACAAGGGAGTTCAGGGTATACCATGTTTTTATTTTTTTCCTATGATCTTTATAAGGGTCCACTTTCTTTTTGAAAAATATTTGATCAAATTAATATTTATTAGATCAAAGAACAGGAAAAGGTCTCAAGACTTTTATCCTAACACCAAAACATATTACTTATGTTCCATCAAGAATATCAGTATTGAGTTTTATTAACTCCTGCTAATCTAATCCAGATGTTGAGCACAAGAGGAGTTCCACACTAACCTGATTCCATTGGGTAAGTTGCTTATTATTTGGAATTTGATTCACCCTCATTAAAAATGGGAAGTAGGGGCAACTACTATATCCATACTAATGGATATGAGTTCATATCTGACCTCAGACACTGACTAGCTGTGTGACCCTAAGCAAGTCACTTAACCCCCATTTCCTCCAAAAATAAAAAACAACAACAAAAAAGGGGAAGTAGGGATATATTGATTTACTAACGAACCTATTAAATTAATGTAAACTAATAATTCAATATTTTAATCACTCACATCTTTAAATTTCAGTAAGTGTAATATATCTAGTATGAAGGTAAATTTCAATGAAGATCATAATAAAAGCAAGGTTGGAATAATGATCATTTGAGAAAACAGGGTAAGTCTATTAGCTAAAAGAACATCAAAAGTCGGAGGATTTTTAGGGATTTAGGATTGAAGCTAGGCCAGAAGTCCAAGATGATTTTTAACTTAGCTGAATAAGCCCAAGGCTCACTATAGGAGAGGGAGAATGAGAGCTCCTTAAAGGGTGGGATTATATCTTTTATACACTCTGTATGGTAATTCATGGGCAGCTAGGTGACACAGTGCACAGATTACAGGGCCTGGAGTCAGGAAGACCCAAGTTCAAATCCAGTCTCAGACACATACTAGCTGTGTGACCCTGAGTTTAACCATTTGCCTCAGTTTCCTCAACTGTTAAATGAGCTGAAGAAGGAAATGGCAAACCACTTCATTATCTTTGCCAAGAAATGCCAAAGTGGGTCATGAAGAGTAGGACATGACTGAAAAAGACTAAAACAAAAATGGTAATTCATAAATGTTACATTTGTTAGCAGAAGAGGGACGGAAGAGGGATTACTGCCCATAATTCCAGGGATGTGAATGAACTAGAGGTCACCACTAGTTTACCCAAGTACCTGTAAGTGTCGAGTACTGTCTGAAGACTGCAGCAGGGGTTGGTCCCATCAACAGAAAAACATCAATGATTCCACTCTCTGACATCCAAATGACATCAGTCCGAGCCCTGACTTTCTGCTTTGCCAAAACTGAGCCTTCTTGAGACAATGTGTGCTGGAAAAGGAAGCAAGTGAAATTCTGAAAAGCTTTTCTTAACCACCTTTTTGAAAGCACAAATCAATCAGGATGGACAAGACCTACCAACGCAAACCCAAGCAACTGTCAGCTCCTTTAGTGGCTCCTTAACCTGGTGTTCGTGAATGTTATTTTTTTTAAAGTATGTTGGTCAGGATATTTCAATAAAATGTTTTCCTTTGTATCCCATGTATTTTATTTTATATATTTAAAAATGTTATTCCTGGTTTCACTAGATTGCCAAAAGGGTCCATGACATAAAGAAAGGTCACCCCCTTCCCCCAATCCCTCTCTAACTGCCGTAGTTGAGTGTATATGAGGGAGCATTAATAGTTTCCCCTGCAATGACAATAACTGTTACTATAGAAAAATAATTTTGCTAATGAATAGCTAGGTGACACAGAAGGCGGAATGCTAGACTTGAGGCCAAGACGACTTAAGTACAAATCTAGCCTCAGATACTTACTAGCTACGTGACTCCAGCTTGCTCTCAATCTCAGCTTCCTCATCTGCAAAATACACCTGCTCCACAGGGCTGTTGTTGTGAGGCTCAACTGAGATAATGCATGTAAAGTGTGTTGCAGACCTTAAAATGCTAGCTATTATTACTGTGAATATTACTCAGCAAATCTCAAAGGGAGTCATTCTCCAAAACTTACCTCTACCGTAGGCTGTGTGTTGATTTCCACCAGCGTTTCTGAGGCATTCAACCAGAAAATTCCCACAGTTCTGTCTTGTTTGTGTGCTAGGAGATAGGGTATAGAACCATAAATACCCAATTTGTCATGTATCTTATACCCATAGACATCCAGGTTGTAAAGTCGGTAAGCTTCAACATCACTGAAATAAACGAACACAGTCACAGATTTATTGGTAATGAATGGAACATCCTTAGTTCCCAACCACATTATATTTGAAGGCCTAAATTAAAACCCATTTTCTTTTATAGGAGCCTACCCTGATTACTGCCAGTATAAGGGATTTCTTCCCCTAAATGCCCAGAGTAGTAGGGCTCAGTGCTCACTTATCTTAGAAGTTACCTTCTCTTTCTCTCATTATATTATTATATTAATTTTAAATATATGATATATTCTCTCTATATACACACACATACATATATATACACACATACATATATATATATGGAGAGAAAGACTGGGAGAGAAGAAGGAAGGGAAAAGGTAACTTATAAGACAAAGCAGTAATGATTTAAGTGCCAAATCAGTGTTTTAAATAGTAAGTGCTCTAGGAATTAAAAATATACACACACACATATATATACTAAGGCATATATGTGTATACATATATATGTGTGCATGTATATATATATGTGTGTGTATATACACATACACAATCTATATACACATGTATTTGTATGTATGTGTCTCTGTGTATACATGTTGCATACATACATATTTATGTGTATGTATGTCTTATAATTAGATTATAAATTCCTTGAGAGCAAAGACAATATTGAATAATTCTTTGCATCTGTTATGGCCCTTGCCACGTGGCATAGTACCCTGCCAATAGCAGATGAATGACAAATGTTTAACTAGTCGTAGTAATAGCAGTAGTAGCTTTACAATTTACAAATATCCCATCTGACCTTAAAGCAAACCTCTGAAGGGAACCCCACTTAACGAATGAGAAAACGGAGGCTCCTGGAAGTTAATTGGCTTGCCTAAGGTCACACAGCTAGTAGGTGGCAGAACCAGAGCTTGACCTTAGTTCTTCTGACTGCAGATCTAGTGTTTGTTTTCATTATACAACAAGCTTTTGATTAGTGAATGATTATCCAAAACAGATAAATGACCCCCTTGCCAGGTATATTAAGTTCTGAGTGCAAAATGACCCCGGCACAGGGCTCTAAGTGGGTCAGAGGAGTCCTGTTTGGTAGGGAGAAAAGCACGGCTACTTGGTACCTCTTGTCTAAGATTTCTGATTGTCAGCATCACAAAATACCAAGGAAACAATATCCTCTGAGCTGGACAGCCTGTAAGACTCTATTTCTACCCAGATAATTGGTTAATTGTCTAGTCACCATACAAGTTTTTTTTCTCCATCATCCATTTACCAACGTTGTTAATTTGGAGTAATCACACCTTCAGCCTCCCTTCTGACTTGTTCTTGGACTAAGTTCCTGTCCTGACAGCACGTTTTATTTTAGAAGGCCACTGAAGGGAGTTAGATGACCCTGAGCAACAGATTTCTCTTAGGTTTCAGTGTTGATTTAAATGTTCCCCAGGCAAAAATGGAGGAGGGAGAGAGATGGTGGGGTGGGAGACAGAAAGGCTGTATTTATGCTAGCATTGGTTCAGAAATCTTAAATAAGTCCTTAAATAAGGTCTTGAGAACTCTTCCCCAAACCATAGGTTCCTCCCGAGGAAGTCTTGCTTTCACTTTACCCAGTGTTTTTGAGCTGATGGGTCTCTGCATGCTGTGGTATCCCATAGAGGTGCTCGAAACCGTGCAAGGAGAAGTCAAGGCCTATGGAGCTGGGGCCTGAAAAAACAAAACCCTGAATGAGTTGTTCCTCTCAGCAGCACATTTTAAAATCCACGCACAGTAAGCTGAACCAGGGAAACGATAAGCACAGGGACAAGAAAAATGAAAAGAATGACAACAGAAACCAATGAAATCGAGTGCTCTATAATCAAGATGACCAACCAAGTCTGGCCCTCCCAATGAGAAAACGCGTCTCCTTTGCTTCTTTACAGAGGCAAAGGACTATGGATGTGGAACGATGATGTCTAGACCGTCAGGCTTGGCTGATGTTTTGGTTAGTTTTGCTGAATTATTTTTTCCCCCTCTCTTTTTTTTTTATTATGTTACAAACTGTGGCTCCCTGAGTAGAGGGAAAATACATTTGGAAATGAAAGTGATGTAAAAAACAAAGTACCTAAATAAAAATGAAAAAAGTAGATCCACATTGTCACATGAGAGATGTGGCTGTCTTGGCAATGGCCAGAGGTCTGGGATAGGGTGACCTCATGTTTTCTAATAACAAGGTCAAGTGCAGCTGGATGATGTGGTGGATACAGTGTTGGCCTGGAGTCAGGAAAACTCTTCTTCAAGAGTTCAAATCCAGCCCCAGACATGTAGTAGCTATGTGACCCTGGACAAGGCATTTAAACCTGGAGGCTGAGCCCTCCCTCTGCTCCTGATTGATCTCTAGCTCAGGGGGAAAAATGGAAGCTGAACAGTGCTGTGGGCAGCTAGATGGTGAAGTGAATGGGGAGTCAGGAAGACTCAAGTTCCTCAGTTCAAATCTGGCCACAGACACGTCCTAGTTGTATGACCTTGGGCAAGTCACTTAACCTTGTTTGCCTTTGTTTCCTCATCTATAAAATGAGCTGGAGAAGGAAATGGCAAACCCTTCCTGTACCTTTGCCAAGAAAACCCCAAATGAGGTCTCAAAGGGTTAAACATAACTGGAAAACAACTAAAATCAAGTGCATTAGTTTAGAAACCAGAAGACATGACTCCTAGTCCTAAACTGGTAATTCATTCATTCATTTAACCCTTATTGAGCAAGAAAGGTAGATGAGTAAAAGGACATGATCCCGGTTGCTAATTAGTTGTATGATGTTAGCCAACAATCCTATAAGAAATAAACTTTTTGTTTTGATTCTTTTGGATAGAAACATTTTAAAAATACATTATATATTCCTGTGTCCTAAGCTGGGTATAATGACTATATTTAGTATGACATCAGAGTAATCATTACGATCAATTATTGTTGGGGTTGGCCTAGATAAAATGGTGTGGTTGTTGTTCAGTTGTAACTGACTCTTCATGACCCCATTTTGGGTTTTCCTGGCAAAGATTCTGGAGTGGTTTGCCATTTCCTTCTCCAGCTCATTTTGCAGATGGGAACCTGAGGAAAACAGGCTTAAACCACATGTCCAGGATCACACAGCTAGTTAGTGTCTGAGGCAGGATCTGAACTCAGGAAAAAAAGTCTTCCTGACTCCAGGCCCAGCACTGTATCCACCGTGCCACCCAGAGGTCCCTAGATGAAATTTGTTGTTGAGTTGTTTCAGTCACACCTGATTCTTCAAGACCCCATTTGCAGTTTTCTCGGCAGATACTGGGGTGGTTTGCCATCTCCTTCTCTGGATCATTTTACAGAAGAGAAAATGAAGGCAAATTGGGCTAAGTGACTTGCCACAGTCAGTGGCACTAAAACCACTATTTTAGGGGCCTGGAAGGCTTTCCTACCCTCACCCCCACCCCAATTATCCTTTCATTTTACTGTTGATGTCTCAAATTCCTCAGGCTAAAGCAGATAAATGACCATCCTGCCTGGTACATGAAGTACTGAGTACAAAGGGTTCAGAATGGGTCAAAGCAGTCTTGTTGGGCGGGCAGAGTGAATTATATGTTCTACAATTGGTATATGGAATTTATAGGTGAGGAAACTCCCTCTCCTAACTCATTCAAGGGTTAAATACAATATAAGCCTGTGTTGCTCTGTAGATAAAGATGCCCTGGACTAGGGATACTGTGAGGACCCCAGGGTAAAACCTGGAACTGGCTTTCTTCAATAAATCCATTATGATAGCTAGATTTCTAGTCTAGTTTGTTTCTCATAAAAGTAGAGCTGTAAATGCTTAACATTCTGGAAGAACCCTATGGAAAAAGACAGCAATTCCCTTTGCTTTTTAGGGCATTGCTGGTAAAGAATATGAGCATTCAGCTGAATATTCACTCCAAGCCTCAAGGTCCCCTTTAGTTCTCATTTAGGATCATCGACATTAGAAGAGGAAGGGAGGGACACCAAGGTCTACTGCTGGGTCTGTCATGGTATCTGTTACATTTTACAAGGAAGGACTGAATTTTTCAGGAGTGCTTTCGAGGTATACCAAGCTTCTATGTCAACAACCCTACAAAATATGGGATAAAGTATGCACTCCTCCCCTGCCCTCCGCTCTGATTTCTCATAGCACTGTGTTTCCCACTGATTCAGGCACTTACTGACATACTATTTTATGGCATTCACCAAAGTCTACAAGCACATGTCTTGACTTTCATATAAGACTGTGAGCTCCTTGAAGGCAAGGACTGAGGTTTATAGTTGTATATTTCTCATTAAGTCTGATATAGTGCTAGGATTGTGGACAGTGCTTAATAAATGTACGATGGTTTAGAGGCAGGAGACGGAAATCTAAGTGGTTGTTTTGGAGAAAGGCCATTTCCTGTTTGCCCATATTGGTAGCTTAGTAACAAAAATGATCAATCAAACATCTGTTTAATTTTTAATGTGAAAAATTCACTGAAAATACTGTTAATTAGTGCCAGGATTTCTTATATGATTAATGAATAAACCTACCAATGAAAAATAAGAAGTAAGATTGAAGAAGTTAAGCAGCTTGAGAGATATTGAGCTATACTGTAAAGAAAATCTTAACACTATGCCAATCTTGATTTTACCATTGCCTTTGATATCCACAAAGTTGCCAAATTTCTCTTTCCAAAGACCCAGATCATCTTGACTTTCCTGTACAAATAAAAGTATGAAAATTCACATTATAAATTATAACAAATATTATGATTATTATAGCATACTTTAGATTTCAGGAAAATTTGGCTGAGAAAACAAACTTATTTCTTAGGAAGATAATTAGTTTAAGACATCAAAATAATCAAGTCAAGCTAGTGATTTACAAAGTGACAGTGGTGTATAATTTGTAGCATATATTCAAGAATAGACATGATCCATCATATATAAATACTGAACAAATTTTCAACCACAAGCCATCTAGGAAACCATAACTGACGTGATGAATATTACATGAGCCAAATATATGAAAATGCTTTGAAATGCATGAGATACTTTATAAATGTATAATTATTATTTTCCCGTTTCCTCATTATATATTACTGTGGCAAACTAGAAATTTAACAGAGAATAAGTTCCGAGTCAAATAACATAGCTCTCTTCTGGGATGCCCCTTAGGAGAAAAATGTGTTTGGACTGAGCTAAGCTTATTAAAGACTTAGTACAAGGTTTCCAGAGGATTGGTTAGATCTTCTAAGGAAGCAAAGAGATAGAAATCATACATGAAGGGGTTGAGACCTCCACCCAGGATTGTGCTGGAGCCTGCTCATACTAGCTTGTGAGAGGCAATTGCCAAATTTAAAGTGTGAGTATTTATGCCTTGGACAGAAGTAAACACTAGAGATCAGGGTTTGATTTATTGTTTGTAGACTGTATAGACTTAAGGTGGTAATGGAGGAAAAGCTCATAATACACATTGCACTTCAAAGTGCATCATGGTACATCTCCCCACTCTGCCCCACCTCACCCCACAAACTGGTTGTTAAACATGTACCAGTACACTCCTCCCTGTACTTTTGGAAGGAGAAGCAGTAACACTATCTAAATAAGGATATTTCTCCCTCCTCCTGGTAGCCATAGCTGCTGGCTTTTTTGTTCAGTTATTATCAGTCATGTCCAACTCTTTATGACCCCATTAGGGGTTTTCTTGGTAAAGATACTGGAGTGGTTTGCCATTTCCTTCTCTGGCTCATTTTACAGATGAGGAAACTGAGGCAAATAGGGTTAAGTGACTTGCCCAAGGTCATGCAACTAGTAGGTATCTGAGACCAAATTTGAACTCATGAAGATGGGTCTTCCTGACTGCAGGCCTGACATTTTATCCACTGTGCCACTGCTAAGACCTCATAAAGATGGGAATGTGCCCAACTTCCTTCTATGAAAGCTGTAAATGGAGCTCAGGTACATCATTTTTGGAACTTAGGCTACTATCTTCCATAATTTTACAATGGCCATCTCTCTCTTTTTTTAAATGATCGGGTATGTTTCTTTAAAATGATTTTTGTGTCCTTTTCTAACTGTTTCTTCAAAAGAAAGCTGAGACGCTATCTTCTTTAGCAGCTTTACAATATAATATGCCTCATGAAATACTGTATTCCTAAAGGCTCTCGGCAGCTGGACCCCTCCCCCGCCAAACACTGGGATAGCAGGTTATGCTAAGCAGGCAAAGATACCTTCGCTGTTTTTATGCCTTAACATGACAATACAAAAGTCCCTTTCCTCATGCAAAACTGGTACTTTGGCCATGTGAAGGCGGTTTAGCCAAGGCGTATAGGTGGGTGCAGGGGTGGCTGTCCTTCCCCTTGACCACTGTATTCCCATAGTCTTCAAGAGAAGTAATAATTTGGCATAGAATTAGCATATATTTTACATATTATTTGCCCCTTTATGGGCTAGAGGCAGCATGTCATTGTTGATAGAAAGTTGGCCTTGAAGACAGGGAGTCGTGGGTTCAAATCCTACCCCTACTCTTCCTAGGGGTTCTGCTTTCCAGTAAAGTGCTATATTCTTGGATAAAGAGTGGAATCCTGGGAATTAAAAGGAGACATGCAAGGGCATCATGGTACCATCTATACAGAGGAACCTGTTTACCTAACTTCCTTAAATATGGTCTTTTTTGATAATTATTAAGGAGATAGAAATTTAAATATATCTATATCTATATCTATATCTACATCTATATGTCTATCTATCTCAAGCCAGATTACCTGAGGAGGATCACTGGACACATCTGTCTCACTTTCTGTGGAAGGTCTGTTCAAAAAAAAATTAACAAAGTTGTTTTAGTTGTTCTAAATTTGAAAAATTTAGGAAAGATCCTCCTGATTTCCTTTCAATTTTGAGATCCTAACAAGTCCATGTTTTAATTTTTTCTTGGTAATTTACTTTAAAAATCACGGTGGTATTTTTTTCTTTTGTGGGGCAGGAAAGAGGGCTTTTGTTCCTGATGGTTTACATTTTTTCCCCATATTTACTTAAATCTTTTTCAATTTATTTTGCTAAAATCGTAGAGGAGGATAGAAAATGATGAAGGCAGCCTGTTTGTTGCTTTACTGACAGAGAGAGAGGCCCCGGGAGACTCTAGAACCTCTGAAGCTGCTGCCTAGGGTAAAGATTTCATTCTGGGAGAGCTCAGTAATTAGAAATGTGAATGGATGACACGTAAACAGTCTTACTTTTACTTTCTGCAAAGAGGATCTTTATAGCTCTTCATATTTTCTTACCAAGTCTTCAGAGGGACTCCGACTGCTAGTAAAATCCACAGCCCATAGAAAAAATGTGCGGGGAAAAAGAATTTTTTTTCTTCAATAGTGAACTGGTTAGGGAGAGAGACTAGAGAGCCAAAGAAAAAACTCCCTTGGGATAAAAACTCTAGCAAACAAGGCCAAGTGTCTTACTCAGGGCCATCACTTGATCTGAGTAGGTAAATGTTATTCATAATTAAGTAGATTCTGGCTCTACCTTGCAAAGGTTATGTAAGAAAATACCTGTGTTTGGGAGGCATCTGCAAATGTTCAAAATATAGCCGGCCCATGGAATTCATGCTCAGCACAGGCTCTTCTTCAGAAGACAAATCTATTGTGAAGGGGTTTGCTGTGATGTGAAGCTTCAGATGTCCCAAGTCATCTTTCAGCACCAGAGTACCTGTATCCCCTGGGCATGCAGTCAGCCTAGAAAGAGAAATAACATCTATATGGTACATGACTGAATATGAACAAATGATCAATGAGAAAGGCTTTCATTTTATTTCATTTTAAATTTCATTTTATATTTTTCATTTTACAGCTATTAGAGCTAATTATAAATTGGCTAGCAAATAGAGTCAAAAGTGAGACTATTTGCCCAACTGCAGAGAATGGCATAATTCAGATCTTAATTAGAAAGGAAGACTGTAGGTACAAATGATGATACAGAAAATGGATAGTAATTGCTAACATGACTGAATTTGAGGTAAAATGGAAAGCAGGCTAGACATGATGTCAGGCAAGTCACCTTGCCTCTCTGATGAGCCTCAGTTTTCTTATTTGAAAAATGGGTATAATAACCTGTGGCACCTGCCTCACAGAGCTAGTGTGTGCGGTTCACATGAAAATGAATATAAAGCATTTTGTAAATATTAAAGTGCTATATGATTATCAGCTATTATTATTAGTGTGACCTTATGTCACTGTTATATGTCATCAATCTGCCTTCAAATATATTAATAATGGATTTATTGTTGAATTATAAGCATACATCTAAGGAAAAAATGTATTTAAAGATGTATCAGGATATTCATAATAACAGATCATCAAATACTAAGCATAGATCAGAAGTCTATTGAATAAAACTTCCCAGCTGTGCAACTTTTACTGATGTAACCATTTTACTTCACAGAAATATTACAAAAAGCTATATGGAAGAACAGATAAGCAATCAATTCTAGCAGAGCAGCTAAAGCAAATGTGACAGGTGAGAAGCACTGAATTAAGTTAACAGAATTATTACCTCAGTTACTGAAATGGTTTCACATTTACTAATTGGAAATCGTAAGGAAATGAGGATCTGTTATTCTTTGGTGCTGATCTGAAGGTGGTCCTCCTCAACATCTGACATCTTACCGAAGATTTATATCCTGACAATGTATGACTGCAATATATTGGACAATAAAGTTTGTGCTAGGATAACCAGACAACATCAGCTTTGTTTTGGTCACAAAATTATTAGAAATAACAAAAAATGATAGAAACTACTCATGGTAAGCAATATCTGTTTAGAGTCTTACACTTAGTTGAGAGTTTACATGCCAAGGCTTTAAAGATACAGTTTCACAACCTCAAAGTTGTCTATGACTCTTCCTTCTCCTACGATGCAGGCTGGTCTTGTCAATTCTACTCTCACAACATCTCACCGCTCCTGACTTCTCCCTCTATAGCTATGATTACTACCATTAACAAAATAACCAAGTAATTTATAAAGTTATTGTTGTTGTTCAGTCATTTCTGACTCTCTGTGACCTCATTTGGGGTTTTCTTGCTTTCTTGACAGAGATCAGAAGGGTTTGCCACTGCCTTCTCCAGTTCATTTTCTAAATGAGGAAACTGAAGCAAAATGGGTTAAATGACTTGCTCAGGGTCACACAGCTACTACATGTCTGAGGTCAAATCGAACCCAGGAAGAGGAGACTTCCTGACTGTAGCGCTGGTACTCCACCCATCGCACCAACTAGCAGCTTCTGCCATTTCTCCCTTGAACTACTGTGATAGCCTCTTAATCGGTCTCCTTCTATTTCTCTCTTCGGCAATCCATCCTCAGACAGCTAACAAAACAAGCTTCTTCAGGCCATATCACTCACCTGCTCACAAATCTTTTTAGGGTTTCTAGTATAAACAGTCAACTAATCAAAAACTGCTTTTTAAAGCACCGACTGTGCCAGGCATCATGTTAGGCCCTAGGATAGGGGTTCTTAAACTGAGATTCATAAATGTTTTTTTTTTAACATTTTGATAACTGCATCCAAAGGTTTCACCATACTGACAAAGGGGTCCATGATGCAATCTACTCTAGGTATTTAAAGACAAAAGACAGTCCCTTCTCAAGGAATTCACAGTCTATTGGGGGAAAACTATGTACATAAATTAAGTCTGGCAGGGATTCACCCCAGGGTGCCTGTGTGGGAATGGGCTTATATGGACTATCCCATAGAACATGGGCTTAACTCTTCTGGCAACTTCCCAGGAATATGGAGCTTAACACTGAATGAGTTGGTGCTTGGGATGATGCAGCAAATCCTGAGTAGTTCCTTGGTTGGCCCCCCTACTCTTAACCCCACTGGAAGTGCCATAGGGTGCTATATCAGTTACAAAAGAGAAACAGCTTCCCTACATGGATATATAGCAAGTAACTCTCCATGGATGGGTGAGGAAGGAGGCTGATGCCCTTACTCCACCCCATCCACAAGGGAGCTATAGCCACATGGCAACTATGAGCACACAGCATGTAAAGCATGTGCCCTGTCTGGGCAAGACTGAGGCTGGTTCTCAGAGCTTAAGCCCTTTCTGCTTTGTGTATATTTGCCTGTTCAGAGGGGACTACGCAGCGATCCCAAGATGTACGTTTATAGCCTTGGAGGCCACCTTGTGAGCTCAAAAGGTCTATACTCCTGGCCTGATTTGTCAGAAGACATGTATGTGGAGGGAATTTTTTGGAAGATGCAGAGTTGAGGTGAAATGTAAAATCCGGCAACACTCCAAATTACTTTATATTTTGCTGGTTTTAAATCTCAGTCTCCTGGAAGAGGGAATAATGACATACCAGGTCCTAGTTAGCACAAATAATGAATTCTGTGATGGTCACATGATTTAAATTTGCACTAAATATTTCCATTGGGCTGGAACCCATAACCATATTTTGAATAATTATAACTTTGAACAGTGTGAATTCAAATATGTATGGCCACTTTTCAGGATTCATTAATCACATTAATCATTAATTAGTTACTGCTTCTTGTTTAAGCTTTCTGTCAATTATGGGTTTTCAGTGCAAAGCAATTTTTTGGTGTGTATAGAGGAAAGAAACAGCTGTTTTATACCTGACATTGGACACTGACTATCTTTCTATCCACACTTTCCCATTGGGGAGACCTTAGTCATGAGCCAAAATCAAAGCTTTAATTATTTATCCTGGGGTGTTATTGTAGGAGATATAAATCGAATAAATATGAGAAAATGGAGGTGGCTAGGTGGCACAGTGAATAGAGCACCGGCCCTGGAGTCAGGAGGACCTGAGTTCAAATCCAGCCTCAGTAACTTACCATAAAAAACTAGCTGTGTGACCTTGGGCAAGTCACTTAACCCCAATTGCCCTATCTTCCCTCCTCAAAAAAATAAAATAAAATCAATAAAAATACGGGAAAAGAAGCCCAATCCTTATTTTAGGTGCTTAGGCTGAACCTCCCCTCTCCCCCCAGGAATGAACATGGTCTTTGAGGGTGGGTCCAGAGTAGAAGCGGGGCGTCGTTATGGGGAAGGGAGACATGAACACGCCATAATCCTTTTTGTGCCCAACAGTGGGTCTTACTATTCGATAAGTACTACAGAGTATAGGGTATAGAAACTCAATTTGTAATTCCACTGCTACAGAGAACTTCAAGTGAGAGAATCCCTTCACCAACGTGGACTAACACCTCTTTTGCAGCTTACAGTCTTAGAGAGATGAGCAGAGGACTCAGTCAGTTCATGTCAGAGGTGAGACTTTGAGGCTTCCGGGTTTTGTGGAATTTAATATAAATTTAATGTAAAGAGAAACTAAATTGTCCCTTTTTGCTTGCATGAGAATTTGTATTAATGGGAGGATATGACTATAAGGTAATCATATTCTCTTAGCCAATATGATATAAAATCATATCTTTGATATTACAAAGATAATTAGGCATAATGGGACAGAAAAGCATTCCAAAATCTGGAGCTAATGAAAATTTTATGGGCATACAAAAAATGTTGCATTCTCTAAAGAATTTTTAAAACCTGGAATGATAGTTCAGAAGTTACTTGACTATAAAAATAGTTCTAGAAATCTAGAATAAAAATCCATGTGGCAGAGCTCTTGATTCATATATAAGACTGTTTAAAAATCTATCAGTTTATCCACAAATTACTAGCATGCTACATGGTTGGAATGCTTAGTGAATAAAATGCTTCTGTTACTGTTTGTTCTTGTGACAAGGCTGTGCCTGTTTCCCAGTCTCCATTGTCTTTAGAGAACTAAGCAGTTTCTAGAGGCTATGCCTCTTTACTTTTTTTTTTTTTAATTGTCATTGTTCAGTTGTGCCTGGCTCTTTGTGATCCCATTTGGGGTTTTCTTGGCAAAGATACTTTGCCATTTCCCTCTCCAGCTCATTTTACAGATGAGGAACCTAAGGCAAACAGGGTTAAGTGACTTGCCTGGGGTCACACAGCTAGGAAGTGTCTGAGACAGTTTTTGAACTCATGAAAGATGAGTCTTCCTGATTCCAGGCTTAGTGCTCTATCCACTGTGCCATTTAGCTGCACTAAGGCAAAGGACAAAAACAGCATGGGTAATTAGCATATTGGCCCCTGAGAGTTGGCTAAGAATTAACATCAGCAGTTTCCAGATGCAAAGAGATTGCCAAGAAAGGATTTGACGTGCATGAGATAGATCTGCTGCTGGGAACAGTAATAAAAGAAATAAAATGAGCATTTGTCTATGATATTCTTCCTTAACCTACCTTTTGGTGACTGGCTTCTGTATAAGGACATCAGAGACTTCATACCTTGGTTTCAAGGGAGCCATTTCATTGATTTTAAACCTGAAAATATTTCCCTCGATTTCATAGACTTCAGCCAAGAGAGGAACCTGGGAACAAGTGGATAAACAGATTACCACATTATGACCAGGTCTAGTCATAATCATAATGGTAATCGGAATAATTGGTTAGGTAACTTCTGGCAAAGAGACAGCATGGAACCCTGCGGTAACGATCGGGCAAAAAGCCCATTACTGTGTTTCTTCCTGAATATTCCTTCACAGGGTATTGGATGTACTTAGATGAGCGGTTAGATTGGATGGCTTCCACCCCACTGAACAACTGATGAAAGCACCTGTGCATGCTCAAAGGAGAACTGTGTGTTTTCAGAAGCTAAGGACAAAGTTAGTTTTGCTGCTCCTGTCCCGAAAGTGGGTGAGTTTCAGTTGAATTTAAAATAGAACCTGGGGGGTCATTTTGAACTGCTGACTCCTGGAGAGTGGGGTTTATGTGCAGGGAAAGACAGAGAAAGCTTGGATTAAACTGGGGGATAGATATGGGGTGGAATTCAAAAGAAAATAAAAACCCTTTGCCTCGTCAGGGATAGAGAGTGTGCTTGAAATGGGTTGATCAGGGGTGTGCTAGTAAATGTTAATTAGATCTTGAGGAAAAAAAGTACCTGATATACTTTTAAGTTTAACTTGTATTATTAATATTTTCTCCATAATTTTCTAAAATCTAGGCCAGAGATGTCAGACACGAGACACAAGAGTGGCAGATGCCTACAACACTTCCAAGTGCAGCCTGAAACAGATTACAATTATCCCTTCCATATCTAGGAGGATAGGGGAGTAATATCCCTGCTACCTGGAAAATCTGTGTAAAATTTTTTGGCCTTCCTTTATATCAGAGAAGAAGCTGGAATTTTTTTCTTTCTTTTGTGGAGTGTTTACAGTACCTTACTGTAAAATTTGGATTAAATATTTAGTCATAGACTGCTAGCCTTCATGTATTATCTGCAGCTTCTGCAAAACTCCTTCAAAATTCTCATTTAATTTCATATACTGACCTGCAATATAGTGAAACCACAAAGGAGAAAGGATAGAAGGGATAACTGTAAAACGGAGGTCCTTTCAGATTTTAATGTGTTGATAAGTTAACAAAAAAATATGCAAATATGTGGTTTTCTAAGTCACTGGCTGGCTAGCAGGGATCCTTATCTAAGGTTGAATACATAAAGATCCCAGTGGGCTGCAAATTGATTTAGAAAACCAAAAATTAACATCTATATTCTACTGTATTTTCCTTTGTTAAATATTTCCTAATTGCATTTTAATCTGTTTTAGTTGCAGTGCAGCCCATATTCCATACCTCTTGGTATAGACTGTGAACTAATAATAAATTAAACCTTCATTTGTGGCACTGGCCAATTCTGGAGGTGTTAATGCTCACACTGAAAATTTAACAATTGGTTCACATAAGCACACTGCTGGGTTGGACTTGGGTGATTATGCAGAGGCATCCAGAATAGAAAGCTTCTAAATAGGACCCATCTCTTAAACTGGACAAAATTGGGCTGCCATGTACTTTTACAGCTGTCTAGAGTTTGTCTCACACTTCCCAGAACTATGATTTCACTGACATGGGTTCAGATCACACAACCCATGTAAGCCTTCTTGACCTCTGTAATTCTTGTCCACGTTCTCCCAAATACCTTCTGCAGAGGCTGCCATGTTAGAAACCTTTCCTCTTGGCCTTTTCATTGGGGGGGAGGAGGGGGTGGATATCAGTGATGCCCCTCAACTATACTCATCTGTTATTCTTTGGTCTTACTATAGGACCAGCCCACATTTTTCCCACCATGTATTTCCCAACTCATATAATTATCCCTTCCACATCATGGTGGTTAGAGGCATGGCGACCCTGTGATCTGGAAAATCCATACAAAATTTTTGACCTTTTCTTCATACCAGAGAAGAAGTCTAAATTATTATGTATAAACAAATAAAATACGTTGATATTATACAATACTATACATATGCTTTTTTCTGAGTTTCTAAACTTTAACGTCATTTGTTGGCTTTATGTCTGAAGCTTCTGCAAAACTCTCCCAAAACTCCCATTTAATTTCTTATGCCAACCTGTGCTATATTGAACTGCAATGGGGAAAGTCGTAATGTGGAAGGGATAACTGTACTTTTTATACTTGTCATCATTGGCAACATGTAATCCATGTAGGTCCAAATCTAATTGTGGGTCACCCACAATTTTGATTTTTCAGAGATTTTGGTACCCCACGATTTGCAGCTATATAGTATAACTTGAAAATTCTTTAAAAAAAAATCAAATTTATTGATACCTATCAACACATTTCCCAGAAAACATCCAAACAACCCTTTTTTTTTACAAAGTATATTCCCCCAAAGTTATTAACAGGAAGAAGAGATGAACATGTTATTTAAGTGACAAGTATAGCACTAATACTGTTACATTTGATTTGTTGCTTCAGTTAACTTTCATTTATGTTGTTATATAATCACTGTTTGGCTGGGCTTGGCTTTCTTCATGATCTATCAACTTATACAAGCCTTCCCAGGGTTATCTTGTCGTCATATTCATCATTTCCGATGTTGCATCAAAGTTCTCTTATTCATATACTGCAATTTGTTCAGTCACTGGGTAAGCCTTCCTCAAGCCTCCCCTCCCCAGTTTTTTTTGGTCACAAATACAATATTATGAATATTTTTGTACACATAGGTCTTTTATTATTATCATGAATTTCCTTGGGATGGATAGGCAGGTGTGTTTATTTCAATGATTTATCATACTCCCAAGGCTGAAGCCCAAAGGAGTCCCAGTTATTTGGGTGGTTAAGTTCAAACAGATGCCAATGGTTTTGTTTCAGCACAATGACTACATTCAAATGCAATCAATAGGGTCAAAACTTTGCTTTTGCTTCATTTGAAAGTCTTTATCTTAGCACTCAAGTTCTGATTTCCACCTCAAAATAGTTCCATCTGACTTTATCCCAGTCTCTCATTAGGCCTCAACACAGATCATCTCTTCCAAGTAGGATGATTGCCTCGTTACCCTCAGTAAGCCTTGGGTGTCTTTCTTTCTCTCTTCTGGCTGTTCCAGCCACTTGATTCCTCCTATTCACCAAGCCATGCCTATGCCTTCAATCAAGTTCTGGTTGAAGACTTATCTGGTCTTCAAAAAGCTTTACTTACTCCACTTGGAAAGAGCAGCTGTTGCTGTGTGTTGTGTTGTGGTTTTTCCTTAGTTCTGGAGGAGGATCACTACTACATCAAGGAGATGATGACATGACTTGCAAATGACTTTAATTTGAGTGAGGGAGGGCTGTGCAAAGTCACACTATCCTTTAAGAAGCAATATCACAGGGACACTGGCCCTGGAGTTAGGAGGTCCTGAGTTAAAATTCGACCTCAGACACTTACTAGCTGTATGACCCTGGGTAAGTCACCTAACCCCGATTTCCTCCCCCCCCAAAAAAACCAAGAGGGGTAAAAAAAAAAAAAAACAACTGAAAACGAAAACCCCCACAATATCACAATGGAGAAAAAAAGGGTGCAAGTAGAGATCTAGGAACTAGTCCCAGTTTTGCAGCCTTGGGTAGCCACAATGTCTCTAGGCCTCAGTTTATACAAATCTATAAAATGATAAGGATTGGACTAGATTTCTAAAGCACCTTCCATTTCCCAAATTCTGTGATTAAGTTTTACTTCAATTTCAAATTTTCATTCTTTAGGGTTTTTTTTGTCCAAATCAGAGAGGTGTCTATTAGACACTGTTGATTTTTAATTTCTATGTCTGGAATATAAAACTAAAGGCTAGTAAAATTCACATATTTGTGAAATGTAAAATTAGTTTTATCTAATATGGTCATAAATGTTCTATTTTGATTGCACAGTTACAGAAACCAATCAAATGGCCTGTCTGCTGTCCCCAAATTAATGATGGGGTACAGCCCAAGCTGAGAGACCTTTGCCCCTTACCCCAAAAGAGTTTGGGTCCCATTTATCTAAAGGCCCTGGAAAACGTCACCTGGAAATCTCCTTGGATTTCCCCACTAGATGGAGTGGTTGCATGAGGCCATCCGTAAGGCTTTCATTACCACAATGCCCAAATCTCTTGTTATCCTTAACCTAACCTAGCTCTCCATATTCCATAGTCATTATTGCCAGCCTTTAGCTATTTCTCTTCCTTAATTCCATTGTCCAGGTGAGTGGCCATTAAGGTCCCTAGATCCAACTGCTAGTCACCCCAGGGTATAGGCTATTCCCATCAAGATCCTCCCTAGGGAACCCCCCCAGACTACTTGGCCAACCCTAGATCCCAACCATCTTGTTTCTATGAAAATGCTCAGATTCCTTAAGAGTCTACCCAACATGGCAGATCTTTAATAAACTGTTTTTCTTTGGCTGAAAGGCGGTTTGGGTTAAATTCATTCGGGCAGGACCTCTGTGTCACTATTTTGGGGTCCTGGCACCCCTAAACCTCAACATTTCCAGTCCTGCCTCTGTAAAGGCTAGCTCCCCACTCCTTCCTCATCTTGGCTTCTCAGAAACCTCGGTTTCCTTCAGAGCTGAGCTTATTTATGTGCCCCTTTGTAAGGGAAGTCACTCCTCATCTCCTAGTTCTTACTTCTCATCTTCTCAAATTATCTTTCACTTGTTCACCTTGAGAGGTATCTACTTTAATAATACTGAACTGCATCAAATAATTAGTTTGCTTGGCAGCTAGGCAGCAAAGTGAATAGAGTGCTGGACCTGAAGTCAGGAAGACTGATCTTCATTAGTTCAAATCTGGCCTCTGATGCTCACTAGTATTACTCACACGTTACTTACTATATGACTGTGGCCAAACCACTTAACCTCATTTACCTCAGTTTCCTCATCTATAAAATGAGCTGGAAAAGGAAATGGTAGATCACTTGGTATCTGTGCCAAGAAAACCCCAAATGCGATCACGAACAGTCAGACAGGACTGAACGACAAAAATTAGCTTGTTTGAATTCAATTGTTTTATTCATCAAGGATAGCAGTTAACACTAAAAAAAAAAAAAAAAAAGACAAACCCTGGCTTTTTTCTACATAGAGTATAGCATGAAAAGTTATCAAATCATCTTCCTATTTGGCTGGCTCTATGGTCTTTTTTCTCAATCTTTTTTCTATATTAAAAAAGATCAAGAGACAAAGGAGAACAATGACAAGATTAAAGGGGTACAGAATAGGTCTAATAAAGAAACAAAATTATAGGAACTGAATTACTGAGACTGGCAGTAATTTAAATGGTGAAAGGGTATACAGATGATCAGCTGTAGGCTCTAGACTAAAACTGCAAAGGGAATTTTAGCTTAATAGAAGAGAACTAGGCATTATTAGAATTTGTAGATGATTAAATAAGAAATCCCATTATGGGGAAGCTAGGTGGGCAATGTGGATAGAGTGCTGGGCCTGGAGTCAGGAATATCTGAGTTTAAATCCGGCCTCAGATACTTACTATGTGACCCTGGGCAAGTCACTTAACTCTATTTGCCTCAGTTTCCTCATCTGTAAAATGAGCTTCAGAAGGAAATGGCAAACTCCTCCAGTATCTCTGCCAAGAAAACTCCAAATGGAGTCACAAGGAATCAGACATGGCTAAAAATGACTGAACAACAAAATAAAAAATGGGTTAGTGAGGGAGATCATGGATTTGCTTTTTCTATAAATCTTCAAGACAGGAATAATGTCCATCTATACAGAATTGCTTAAGTCTAATGGTCTACATCACCTCCAGAAGTCTCTCTTTCTCATTCTATAACAGTATACTTACTTTTTAAATGGCTATCAAGACACCCAATGTTCCGGGTAGAGAGCAGTAATTCCTTTCCCCTAACCTACAGCTTCCCTCTGCTAAACACAATTAAAGTGGGGCGGTTTGCCAGTCACCAAAGCTTGCAGCCATGTATGGGCAAAAAAATAAAAATAAGAAGAGGAAGTGGGATGATTTAGAATCATGGCTTTGTTTTCATATTCATTAAGCAGACTTTCCACAACTGTATAGAAATGAAATTTTATTTATCCAAAATTGTGACTGACAGCAGCTGAACAAAAACACATGTAACAGAGTAAGTCACAGCACACCTATTCTATGACTGTTTGGAAGAGACCCAGATAATGACACCTTCCTACTCTCCCAGGAGGGTAGAACCTTACCTTTCCTCTTGGCATCAGGTCCCTCCCACCACCAAGTCAAGGACCAGGCAAAGGTCCAGGACAGTGGAATTAGCAGTTTTCCCAGCAGATAGTTAGGATTTTCCAGGGTTTAGAGAATGGTCCAGGAGTTCATTAAATTGGTGCAGGGCACTTATTGCTCCCTCCACAGTTGTAGCCAATTGGTTTACTGCTATCACTGACTCTCTGCGGAGAACGTTGTCAACTTCTCGTTGAGCATTAGCACGTTCCCCAATGGCAATTAATCTGTCCAGATGTGCCTCTGACCGTCTGGCCAGATCCAATGTTAACCTCCTGTTCCTGGCCATTTCAGCAGAGATTGTGTTGGCTAGTGAGCGCCGCCTCTGCCTTATTCGCCGAGGAGGAGGTTGGTTAGGCAAAGGTCCATCCCCAACAGCCTTAGAAGAGGCAAAGGGCAAAAAACTGGGGGGTTGGCAAGTATCATTTTCGGGCTCTGCTTTGCAGGACACACCTGCTGTAGCCACAGAGGGGCTCAGAGGCACATCTTCTTCCTTGAGGAAGCTGCAAGATGTATTACAAGCGAAATCTTGAGAACAGCCTGAAAAGAAAGTAAAAAACTTGACAAATGGCTGGCTATTCTCACCACAGGAAAATTTAAAAGCTAGGATCACAATGTAGAATGAAGCAATATTGTAAAAGGTTTATTCCAAGGGAACACTGGCCCAAGAAGTCTGTCTGTCTCTCTATAGTGTGTGAGTGTGTGTCTCTGCCCATTATATACAAATATGCATATATCTATATGTAAACAGATACAAATAAGTAAATATTTTCTGTCTACAAATAAATATAAATAAAATACAACTATATCTAAGCTTAGATCCTTGCCTTCCTGTTTTTAGATGAGCTCCTCTTTGTAGCTCAAGCCAAGACCTGATCATGACTACAATGGAGAGGTAAGGGTAAAAAGAGTGAAAAGCCAGTCTTAAGAAAAGAAACCAGCACTTCTCTGACTAGACATTATTCAGATATTTCTCAACAAAGCCATAACTGTCCGTACAATCCACTCTCCTACCAGCCTCCCCAGAGCCTTTCTAGGAACTGCCTGTCTCCAAATCTACCCAATAACCTTTGACCGATAGCCAACTATATAAAGGAATTAATGAAATGGAATATGCCTTCTGAATGCCTGCATCTTGAAATAATTTTAAGTGAGTGGTCCACCCTTAGATTAACATTTAACCTTTTTGGGTCTTTGGATCAGCAGACCTTAGCAGCTTTGCTAAGGAATGCTGGACTGCTCATTTCTGGGATTTCAAAAACTAACCCAAAGCTCAGTTATTTTCACAGTGGATGCTGAAATAGTTTCAGGAGCATTGAATGTGGCAGACACATCAAGAAAACGGAGGACATCACAGTGGGGAATGCCAACATGGATCCCTAGTTTACCCATTTTAGACCTAGTGATGTAGTAATTGGTGTGGCACAGCCAAAAGACATGAAACAGAGAAATGAGTCTGCTGAACAATTTCAAGATCTCCCCCAACCTTCACATGCATTTTGCCTGTGATCACAGAACCTCTGGTTTCCTACATACTCCCAAACTGTCCATTACCTGGAGTCTGATCCACAGGTTCCTCATCATTTTCTGTCTTGATGGGGAGCTGGCTGACATCAGTCTCTTCTGCTTCCCACCATGTTGGGTGTTGTCTTATGGTGAGATCCTGTGGGACCTCCTGGACTCTGCCTTCTTCTTCCATGAGGGTGTCCAAATCTCCTAGGCTCTGGTCTCTGTGTCTGAGCTGCACAACATTGTCCTTCAAGTATTCAGGGTCCATGGAGAAGGATTTGCAGACAAATGGTCTAGAGTGTTGTAAAAGGCAATGTGGTGGGGGGCTCCACCACTTTTGGCACTGGTATCAAATACCTTGGGGAAAGCTGCCTTGAGGGCTTTAAATCTGGAACACTACTGAATTTTTCAGTGCATTCGAAGCCTGCTTTCCCCCTTTACACTGCTACTATACTACTATTCTATACAAATCTCAGCTTTCGGATGGCCTGTTAAGCACTCAATCTATTTAACTGGGCTTCCCTAAGAGAGAACATAGCATGTAGATCTCTACTTTGACACCTGTTTTCTGGATGGTGGGTACAATGGAATGAGAGGAGAAGGTGAGATGAAAAGGCTGCTGACCAAGTGCTTGGGCAGGCAGGACTGATGACTTCTTAGAGGCCATTCTTCTGTGGACCTCCTGCATTTCCTGAACCTGTGATGCTTTTTGCTCTCCCTCCAAGGTTTGTGACTACAGAGCCAGCTATAGGGCTTACATTTTCATTTGTAAGGCATAAAGCCTTTATGAGTCAGTTATTCTCTCAGTGGTTTCCCAAAAAGGGGGCAATGTCATCTCAAAATCCTCAAGTAGCCATTAAACTAGAATCAGATGTGATTGCTCTCCGAATAGCCATCAGTCTAGAATCAGATATGACTGCTCAATATGGCAAGCCCATCTTATTTCCACTGAGCCTGTGGCTTGTTGGTTATAAGGAACTCTGAAGTAAATAAAGATACTGAAGATACCAATCAATGATATTAATTCCTTTTGGAAATTGGAAAGCCAATAGGTATTTGGTGCTAAGAAAAGTAAGTGATAAACACTGTATTTGAACAGCTAAGGCAACTGAAGAAAAGAGCTTTATAAGGTACTTACTTAAGTCAATAGGCCCGAGACTGCAACCCTCTAATAGCCAGGATAACTCTGGATATGCCTCTTAATTTGAATTTGGGAAAGGAAGCTCTGGAGAGAATCCCAGATCTATTCCTCTATCTCTTTAGCATAAACTGGCTACAGGAATCCCAGATGTTGTTCCATAACTTCAAATTGTATAATTCTATTTTGCAATATTAAGTCCTAGACAGTCACAGTATTTGAGTAAAGGAAACTCGATTTTTGGGGGGAAGGACATATTCAATAAGTTGTGATAGGCACTTGGACTGCTTTGAGAGGACTGACCCTGAGCTACAGAGGCAGAAGTGGGGGTTCTGGACAACATTTTGGGACTGCAGAAGCCATATTAAGGTTCTCATATTCATAGTGATAGGAAAAAAAATCTTTTGATAGCTTAAATCCCAGAACTGGGATTTGGTATGAGAGAGGTACCTACTACCTTGCACATGGTGGGTACTTAAGAACGGCTTGACTGAAATCAACGTGGCTGAGTTACTTCCCTAAACATTTTCAGTAGCTGAAAACAAATTGCAGTTCAGAGCTAGATTAGTTTGTGAGATCAGAGACACGTGATGCTTTTAGAGACCACTGGCGTTTATGGTGCCTGTGGTAAACACATGCATCCCAGATCCCAGTCACGTTGATTCTGGCAGTTGCATCATACTCTCTACATGATTAGCTTAATTTGGTTGACATTTTATACATCAGAATGACTACAGATGTCAAGGAAAAAAAAATTATGAGCCAAGAACCAAATACTTGCTCCTGTCCTCTCACTTCAGAATATATGGCAGCGTTAACTGTGGTGTCTTTCTAGTCAAAGCATTTCAGTGAACTAGAACTTTTGAAATTTAAGATACTGAAAGTATTTTTCTGTATGATCCTGAATCCTGAAATTGTAAAATACTCAAAAAAGTGTTTTTCATTGTCTGCATGGTCCCATTTTTCCTTTTGTTGGCTGAGGTTTGGAAACTCTGAATTTGCTGTTTTGTTCTCATTTGGCATATTCAGCTGGACGGAGTCCAAAAGGTTAAAATAAACTGGTGCCATTATAGATATCACCATATGATATTGCTCCCCATCCCCTCCTCTAACCTGTATTTTTGGACCAGTGTAGGGAACAGTGTATTTTTGGATTAGTGAAGGCAGTTTCAATTCCTTTTAAAGGCATTATATACTTATTTGTAGGCCAATTAATTACAGAAGCAAAAACCTTTATTGGGGAAACTTTGTTCTCACCTTATTTACTTCATTGATGATCTGGAATTTGGTGCTGTCTTTGCCTGATGTGACTGAGTCCAGTAATGCCCGATAGGTATTCTTCCTTGGGAGTAGCTTCTGACGTCTACAGATACCAAGAAGATACCAGAGAGGTACTTTTTGGTTGGCAAAATCCAAGGGACTACAGTATTACCAGAGAAAATGCACATTTTGATATGCCCCAATTCAGAATGACATTAATTTATACAGGCCTAGCCAGTTCAGATGCTATTAAAATTAACGGACAACACACTGGCTAAGAATTAACGTCTCCTTTGTCTATAATTCTTGAGAAGATGTGATCGTTTTAATGACATTTATAAGTCACACATTTGGTAACTATCCATTCTAGTGTTGAGAAACTGACATATTGGGAAATGCACTGTTTCATCCTGTGGCTTAATGAATTAACAGTAAGATTCCCCTATAAATTTTTCCCCTTGCTAAAAAAGAGAAGAAACCATGAAGCTATTGTTATTATTTAGCTAATTTATAAGGACACCTACCTTTATTTTTATGACCTAACGTTTCCCAAATGTTTAATGAGCATCAATTCTGAGGTCAAGAATGTTGCTTCATAAAACATTCTTTCCTTACCTGTAGAAACCAATTTTGTTGCAGTCTTTAAAGATGCTTTTATCCACAGCTTCATCTTGAAAGCTAAACAATAAAAAGTTTTAAGAATTTGATTTTCTATTGTATTTGTCAAATTTAATATTTTAAGTTTATCTAGTTATTACATGAATATGGAAAGTATGCCTTTTGAAGTCTATCCTATAACTTCTGTGACAATATTCTGCTACAAAGAAAAAAAAATAACTCAATATTATAAAATACCAATGTAACACAAATGTAACGTTTCCAAGTGATAATGCCTAGTTATCTTGAGGGATGTCTCCCAGAAAAAAATTTGAGAGAAAAACCCTACACACAGGATTTACACTTTGTGAATTCTATAGGAGAAATAAAATGCCGTGCAAAGCTGAGTGTAGCTTACTTTTTGGTCAAGGAAGGACACTGCATTAAAGGAATCTGGACATCAGGATGATAATAGAAACAAAAGTGGAGAAAACATTTTGCTTTTTAAAGTGACATGTACTTAGTTATGAGGATACAGAAAAGTGCTTCAGAAACAAAACAAAGTCAGGCACTAACAGATTTAAGCTTAGGTAAGCTGAAATAATTATAACCTACATGAACTCGCACATCGATTTATTTATTACAGTTGACTGAAGCAGAGGTGTGGCATAGAATATCTAGAGTCAGCACATTCACAGCGATTACAAAGGCTCCTGTATTCCAGAATTTTTTAAACATGCCCAGGAATTTGCACTTGCCTAAAGGATTGCCTCTAAAAAGGCGAGTAAATCAACCCTCAACTCAACTCTTGATCACACTTCACTACGTGTTGCTTTTAAAATCAATGGTTGGAAATGCTTTCTCGATCCTATTTTCAGATCTGGAGAATGACCCTTAGGAGTGAAGGTTACAAAATGAGGAATGGGTCAAGCCAGGTAAAGAAAAAACCCAGAAATTTAGGAACTCTGCAGATTTTGAATCTAGTTGCTACCAAAAAGGCAGGTTCCGTGACCTTGGACAAACCCTGAACTGCCCCATTCCATTCCCCTCACGCCGCCAGCCTCACCTGTACCCCAGCTGTCATAAAGCGTGGATGATAACAGATAACAACCAACTCGTATCACAATTACGAAACATAAACGGGGGAAAAAAAGCTTGCAAACATGAGGAACAGGTCAAGCACTTAAAAAAAAACACATTAATTAAGAGACGATTCCTTCTTTTTGCGAGGTGTCCTCCCTTCGAGGCTGCAGCGGGAGTCGGGAGCCTTTTACCTGATGGCGTCTTCGCTGCCGGCCGCTTCCATGGCCGCCCACCAGCTCCTCGCACGCCGAGGGCTCGGGCTCAGACGGGCTCAGACGGGCTCAGACGCGCTCAGCCGCTCGGCGGACCAAAACCGGTTCCATCGCCAGCTGAGGGGGGTGGTTTAAATCCACACAAAGGTCTTTAGTCAATTACAACCCAGACTCCACCTTCCCATAGGCTTCTGGGAAAAGGAAGTCTTGTCAAAATACTGGCTTTCTGAGTGGCCTTAAGTAAGGAAGGCGGAGAAAAGAAATGACCTTTACTCTTATTTCAGAGACACCTGGGAGGGAGGGGCAGAGGAAGAAGCAGAGCGTTCTCCTTGTCTCTGCCTGCCAGATTGGAACGCTGTTAGTCATCCCCTACTCTCCCTCCCCCTTTAGGAGCTAGCCTTCCCCACTGTGATCACTGTGACTAGCCCACCAGTCCACAATCAACGTGGGTCGGGCTAGTTAAACTGAACTAAGAAGTTAGAAGACTTGTTCTCCCTTAGTAAAGCTCCCTCACTTTACTAGCCCAGTGACGTTGGAGAAATCATTATAACCTCTTTAGGTCTCGATTCCTCCATTTAAAAAAAAAAGAAAAAAGTTAACACGTACTTGGGCTCCGGTGAGGATTAAACTGAAATAATGAACAGAAAGCCCTTTGCATTTAGTATTTGTGAGACCAAATCGGGCTTAAAAAAAAAAGCCATATCTGAAGTTGCCATTGCGTACACAATGATAAGGATAGATAGAGCGTTTATTTATTAAGCTATCACTTTGTTCCAGATATAAGATAAACATTAATAGGTGCATGATAACCATAGGTCTCACGTGTTCATTCAGCAATGTATTTAAGCGCCTACTGTTTTCCCAGACGCTGTGCTAGGCGCCGGGGAAACAAGACGAACAGTACCAGCGCATTTTTAAGGTCAGGCTCTGCTTGTTCACTTTTTAGTTCTTGTCAGCAGGCAGCAACTGAGATATGCTCACCCACACCCGATTTTGGGTCCTTTGATGCTGGAGGCGGGGAAGTCTAGTTTCTTGACTAGCTGTGTGACCTAGGTAAATCCCTTGCTCCTCACTGGGCTTCAGTTTCCTCACCAGTAAAAATAAGAGGGTGAAGCTAATTATGGTCTTGAGGTTTTTAAGGTCCCCTCTACCTTCCTAAGGTCAGCAGAACTTTTCTTTGGGAGGCCTCCCTCTAAAGCCAAGATTAACTTCTGGGAAAGTGGTGGGGAAGCTCTTCTTGAACTTAAAAGCGCTTTATAAAATGAGCTATTATCATCTCTGAATGTCTGTCAGGGATAGGGGAAAAGGGGAGACGATGGCGACAGGAAAATGCGCAGTGTATGTATTAAAAATCTGTCCAACCCTCAGAGGCAGACGAAGACTCTGGCTTTAGGGATACCTTGGGCAAAGGCCGGAGATAACAATCAACTCTCTTACTACAGCTCCAAGGTGACCCGGAAAGGGGACAGCGCCTGCGCAGTACGTCCGAGGCCTTGGGCTTGAACTGGCAGAAAGGCCAAGGTGCAGGAGGGAGGGTGCGATCAGCACATCAAAAACAAACACAAGCTCGTGAACCTAGGAGTACCCGGATAATGCCGCCCCCTAGCGCAAGACCGGAAAGAGGCGGGAGGAGACCGGAAGAAGGCGAGACGCTTTCTCTGGACAGTCCATGGCCGCGAAGATGGCGGTCGCTGCGTGGCTTCGGCTGGTACCTGTCACTCTTATTCTCCTCGGGACGTTGCCGTCCCCGCTCTCTCTTCCCAGCGCGGGGCCAGGACCAGCCGCCGCCGCCGAGAGATCCAAGTGGCATGTCCCGGTGCACTTGGTGAGCGTTCGTCTCTGTAGCGACCCAACACTGGCACTACGGTGGCCCGAGGGGTCCAGTCCGGACTCTGCGAACTCAGCCACTTAGAAGGGTTGGGATTCCTGGGGCCCCACTGTGTCATCTGACGCTGTCCCTCAGGGATCCGGGACCCAAGCCCGCTTCCCTTTAGAAAAAGGAGTGCTAGTGGGCTGAAATAATGGCAGTTACTGAGGGCAGGAGGGAGGAGGCCAGCGGCACAACTGAAGGGAGGGAACAGGTTCTTATCTGGAAAGTAAGTGTAGAGCCGAAGTCAGGGCGTGACTTGGAGGGACCGACAAATTGATCTCTTTTTCTAAAGAGGGGGTCTTTCTTTCTCCCCTCTTTAGAGTTTTTCACTTATTGGGCCGTCTGGTAATAGTTATTTTCTTTTTACTAGTGTTTGTGGTTAGATGGGAGATTGAGGAAGTACGGCCTCTTTCATGGCCTTAAGCACCAGAATCTTTGCTTCCGTGTACGAACCGGACTCTGACGGAGTATTTGATTTCCTTTATTTATCCTTTCACTTATTCATCCTGAATTTGGGTGTGTAGTCAGGCCGCATGGAAGCTCTTTGAACATATGTTGCTTTTTAATTGCATCCTATCTTAGCATGGGTATGGCCAAAATGCAGCGAATGGTCCACCTCATTCGGAAATTTAGTATAGATAAGGCAACATTTCATTTTGGAAATGACAAAATACTGTCAGAAGATTCCCTTTTTTGTGCAGGCCAAGTTGAATGCAGGCAGGAAATGTTTAAAAAAAAGTTGGTCATGTTGAAAAGTATATGGATTTTTAACTAACACCCTTGCTCACTGACTTGTGTACAACTTAGTTCAGATTTGTGAGGAGGTAAGAGCACCTGATCTCATTGTTTCCCACAGCTCCAAAAGTGTTAGAAATGTTCTTTGGGTGGTGATAATTCTAGTCTCCAATTAGGAATTTGACATATTGTTAATGAACATGTTATACATACTATATTTGAAAATATAAAACTGTGCATTTAGGCCTACAGGAGGAACTTCTAGACCTTTATTTACAATTTTTAAAGACTTTTTTTATGAAGAAACTTCCTTGATTTCATCCCCTTACCCACACTGCCCAGCTCTCCCAATCTGTAAAGACCTTTTTCCCTAGAACCTTTTTTTGCAAAGTGTTTGTTTTTCACTTTAGTAATTCACAGACGATGTATTCTGTGTTATAGTTAGGTGTACATGTAGCCACTACTAAATATGCTTCATGATTGTAAGAATCATGTCTTATTTAAACTTTGAATCTCCCCTCACCCCCAAGCACTCTGCTCATCACTTTATAGGCATTTGACAAGTGTTTTTTCAATTTAATTTGAATAGTGGACTGAGCCTGACTCCTCCAGAAAGGAAATTAATTGAATGAGGAAAGGGAGTCAGAAAATGAATTTAACTCTGTGTTTGGCCATTGACTTCCTAGAGTTTTTAGTTCACATTCTATTAAATCAAAATATATCCCTGCCTCAATGACAGAAGTTGACATAGAAGGAAAGAAGTGAGTAAAACTAGGTAGCTGGTGTCACAATGAGTTCCGAGTTTGGAGTTAGGAAGACCTGAGTTCAAATATGGCCACAGACACTTACAATTGTGTGACCTGGGGCAGGCACTTCAGTTTCTTCAACTGTAAAATGGGGTGATAAAAGTATCTACCTCCCAGGGTTTTTGTGAGGCTAAAATGACATAATTTAAATTGCTTAGCGCAGTGCCTGGCACATAGTTGGGGTTTGATAAATGCTTTTATGCTTTTCTTTCTTCTAATTAAGAAAACTAGTCTTGGGGTTTTGCAAAATTTAGATTTTCTAGCTAGTGATGGAGAGTTAAAATGTATTCTTGAATGGTCTGATCTAGTCTAGCCATATTTATCTGAGGCAGGAACTCGACCTCTGACTTGAATGGTCTAGGAACTGGGGTGTAGTTGGTGGGAGTGGACTTCCTCTACTAATGAAGGTTGTCACTTTAGAAATTTGTGGTCTTAGAGAATTGTTTAGGATACTGAGAAATTAGTTTGCTAACTTGCCAGAGGGTCTCAAAAGTTTGAATGTCTTGGAGACAGGATGGACCCAGGTCTTTCTCCCTCCAGGGCCATCTTTCTAACTGCTCTACAATGCTACCTTTCCTTATTTTTCTATTTTTCTTTTTTCAGGAGAAGAAGAAGTATTTTAGTTTTGGCAAGATCCTCTTCAACAACACTTCTATCATCTTGAAGTGTGAGTCCTTAAATTCCATCTGATTTTTGATTAAAAAAAAATGATGGCCACATTCATCATACTTTTAATAATTAAAAAAAAATTTCTGACTTATGTACTGAAAATATTTTATACTTTCTGAAACTTGGGTCTATGTAGGTAAATAGGATTAAATTTAGTATTACTCCAGTGAATAAGCCAAAGTATAGAAAAAGTGGTTTGTTGAGATGTCTTCACCTCTCCTTGGTTACAGAGTCCAGGCATGTGTACATTTAGAATATAAACTAAGGTCTAAACATGAGAGATTTTAAATAGCCCTTGCCTATGTGTTTCCTACCAGTACTTGTAATTTTTTTAAGCTTATTTGATAATTTGGCAATTGAATGCCTGTGCAAGTAAGTCTGTGTGCTGAGCACCGGAGGTAGCATTGCTTTTTACGTTTGTGCCTTTGTCTGATGTTTGCCAAGTTCCAAAGCCTGTGCTTGTAGGATGCTAAATCTGTGGCCTACATTTAGGTTATAGTGACATTTGTCTCTGGATGTAGGCATTACATTTTTTTTTTCTCTACAAGGAGGAAAGGATTTCATTCCCTGGGTATTTTGAAAGAGTATTGCCAATAATTCAAAGATAAATTCTTTTATTAGGGATTATAATTGTTCATCATCAGTTGAGACAGTGGTTAATATATTCATATGATATTTTAGGATAGTTTAAAAGTATTTAACAATAGACCATGGCTTCTATTAGGGACATAAATAACATTATAGGATCCCCAGAGGTTTTAATAGATCTGTTTACTTTAAATCTTCTAGGATTATTTATTACATTCCATTGAGTATCAAAGAAAAGCTTATATCCACTTTGAAGTTCTGCCTTTAGAAAGAAACGTGGTTGAAAGCAGTATGTAGAGATTAGGGAGAATACATCTTTTATTTCTGTCTTATTCATTTCTGAACCTCTGTATAGAGAGAGCAGACCATTCTTAGTGTCTTCCCTGCTACCCCCATCACAGAAATTCAAGAAGATAAATAAAATGAGTTATGAATGAAATAAGTTATAATGATGTATATTAAGGTTATAGCAGATAAGGATATACTTAATAGGAAAAGTAATGTGGTTTTTCTGACTGGTAACTTTAAAAATTTCTATTTGAATTAAATAACTCTCCTCTTGATACATCAGTGTTTTAATGAGGTTATTGGGTAACTTTTAGAGTTAGCAGGTTTTTCTTCAGAAGACCCTAGGAGATGATCAAGTGTTAACTTTCCATCCTTTGTACAATGTGTAGGTTCCTTTCCCATTTATAATTTTCATATAAAAATTAAATCTCAAAGTTATTCAGGCTGTATATAGTACCCACATTTCATAGTGTTTTTAGAGTTTGTGTGGGCAATTAATATTTACACCGTATTTCTGTGGCACTTCTTTTTTATCCTTGTATCATTTGTTGGCTTTACATCTTTCTAAGGGGTCTATAGAAGTTGACTTGGTTGCTTTTAATTTTCTCCTAAAGTCATGATGTCACTGAGTGGTTTGTGTTTAATGTATAATACGTAAATCCTTGAAGTTGGTGTCACCAAGGGTTAGTTGAATGTTTCCAGTTTTTTTGACTTGTTCTCCATTGGCTTTTAATTAATCAGATTTTAAAAATATCCTACTTTTTCCTCTGAAGAATTCAAGACGTGTAGTTTTTTTTTTTACAATTTCCACAGACTTTCCAGTTGCTGCATTTAGGCAGCTTAATGATGCCCTGTAAAATGTTTTGGTGATTTTTAATTTCTTTCCTGTGCCTTCTCCCTGTAGAAATCTGTTTGTAAAATAAGTAACATATTTATGTAATATCTTCTTGAGAGCTAGAAATAATTTCATAGGTGTAATTACGTTGGTCCTTACCACACCTCCAAAAGGCAGGGAGGGGCTGATATTTCTCCACTCCCACAGGTACCAGGAGAAAGGTAACAAGGACTTGAGTGATTTGCCCAGGTTTCAACACCCAGTCAGCAGCATAACTGGAATTAACACAGCTCAATTTTTTGGACTCAGTGGTTCATGCCTTTGGATCACTAGCTCTCAAGTTTTGTTTAGGGGAGCCTTAGGGTTCCCTCAGTGGTTCCTTGAAAGAATACAGTCCTGTTTGGAGCTTTTCTGTCTCTATACCCTTGATCATCTCATTTCCTACTAGCCTAGAATGTCCTGCATCTTCTTTGTTCAAATCCTACAATTCTTCACTATCTAGTCCCTCTTCCATGAAGACCCTTCAGTTCTTGGTGTGTTTTTTTCTTTCTGAATGCATAGCATCAATTAGTCAACAAGCATTTATTTAAGTACTTACTGTGTGCTAAGTGGAAGAACCTAGGTACTGGGGATAGAAAGGAAATGAAAACATGGTCCCTGCTCTCAAGGAGCTTGGTTTCTGATGTGGGAGACAACATACAAATAACTTATGTAAAGGCCTTCTGCAGAAGGTGAGATTGGGGTTGAGTTTTGAAAGAAGTCAGGGAAGTGAGGATGTAGAAATTAGGAGAGTGAGTATTGCTGGCCTAGGATGTGGTCAGTGGAAAGAAAGACCGGGGGAAGATGGCATATTGTGTGTGAGGAGCAGCAGGGTAACTGGTGTCCCTGGATCGGGGAGTAGGTAGGTAGTTTGGGCTGGTTTGGGAAGAGCTTTAAATGCCAAACAGCACTTATCCATGCTATTCATTATAAAGATCATTATGTACCGCCCTCTGAACCCACCTTGTACTCGGCAGCCAGTGTTCTGACTGTGTTCTTTCCCTTCCCAGAAATCTTAAGTGGCTCCCTTACGCCTTTAGGCAGAAATGCTGACTTCTTGGAATGACATTTAAAGCCTGCCACAGTCTGGTTCTGACCTACCTTCACAGACTTCTTTCACACCACTTTTCACAGGCTCTGTGTTCTGCACAGACTGGCCTTCTCTTTCTGTCTCTCCCTTTACACACAAATCGGCCTTTTGCATGAAATACATGCCTTATCAACTCTGCTGTCTCCTTATCACCACAGTTGGTTTTTTTCATTACTTGCCTGTGGGATCACTTAGTAGACTTCTTTTTTTTTTTTTAACTTAGTAGATGTCTTGACTGGTTTTTGTTTGTTTTTGTTTCCTGTTTCTTGCCTAGCACAGTACCTTCCTTGCTCCACATGTTTCTTGGCTTGAATTGAATTGTAATGTTAACTTTTAATGTTAACTTTTTACGTCATTTAATTTGCCATGTATTTATAACTTACCTCTCTAATTAGATGAAAATCTTCTTAAGGGCAGGAGCCATGTTGTCTGCTTTTTGTACCTACTTCAATACTTGGCATAGTGCCTAGGACTGTATAGTGGACTTCGTAGTGGCTAACAAATATTAATTTGCTTTGGCAGACATGCCTAACTTTTGTCTGCTGTATCACCTATGGAATCTTTTGTGATGTAGTACCAGGCAGTAGTGAGGTTTCTGGGCATTAAAAAATGGAGTATCTAATCTCTTGAAATTGAAACCACTAATATAGGGCAGCACTGTCCTATTAAGCCAAGTTTTAGACCATAGCACTTATATCTAGTTTAAGAAGACGTGTTGTTTTTTTAGTATGTTCCTACTTATCTTGTATGTGAATGAAGATACTGTTCTTTCATGTTTTCAGAGAATAAATGGGATTTATGGCAGTGTGATAAGAAAATTGTTTTGTGTGGGTATTGCCTTTACTTACAAACATCTCTTCTTTTATAGTTGAAGGAGAACCTTTGGATCCATCCTTGAGTTTCAACGTGACCTGGTACTTGCGTTCTTGTAACTGTTACAATGAAGTCTTCAACTTTGGGGTAAGGGACATAGAATTATACAGTGTTAGAGCTGGCAGTGACCTTAGAAATCTCCCTTGTCTAGCCTCCACCATTTCACAGATGAAGAGAAAGGTTAAATGATTTGCCCGATGTCACATGGCTAGTTACTGATAGAACCAGAAGTAGGACCCAAGTGTCTTCATTTCCAATTGAGTACTTTCTCCATTTATGATACTGCCTCATTTGAAGACGTGCCTTCACTGCTGCTCCAGATCAGCTTGTCAGATATTGTCTTTGTTTCCAGTTTTTTCCATGTAATCTCAGGGTAATCCTTTTTCTGTTGTTTATTTTTCTTGTAATTTCTTCTCAAACATGATTTGACTTTATCTGCAAGTATGAAATGCTCTCTGGCCATCGCAATTTGTCATAAACTAAGCTTTAGACGTGAGTTCTGCCTTATGGTATAAAACCTTTAGCCTTTGGTGCCTTATTTTCAGATTTGTGTAAAATGTTTTTGGTCAGCTAGAATACAAATTCTAAATATTTCTTGGATTTGAAGAGAATTAAGATGTACTCATATATTTTGTCACACTTAGAAAAGGTTAGGAGGAAGTTTGGGAGGGTTGAAATGATGGAGAAGAGATAATGTTGGAATTTCCTGGGTTCTCAGCTGAAATAGCATGTTCTTTAATAGATTTCTAATCGCATGTACGATAAAACTTCATTAATTTAGATTCTTTTTATATGAAATTTGAGGGAAATGGGACAACGTTTGAGTTGAAGTTTCTTTGTTTACCAAACCCTTCATAGATAATGCAGGTTAATAATGTAATAAATGTTATTTTGAATGACAGTGTGATAACCGAGTACTAATGTTCATCAACCAGTTGGAAATTTAGGAATGGAACTTGAAAGAGAGAGGTTAGAGCTGGAGATCAAGATTTAGGCATGGACTTTGAAGAGCTGATAAGGACTGAATTTAGGATGAGATGAATAGAAGGCTGTGGATTGCTAGAATCCTTTCGTGGTTTCTTAGCCTGTGAAAAAGTATGCATCTTTTTGTCGTTTTAGGGCAAGTTGATTCTTCTTTGAGTATGTCACTTTGTTTGGACTTTAAAAAGTCTGAACTTTCCAAGTCTCTGCAGAATTTTCCCCCATGGGGACTCTAAAACTTTAAAATGCTTGGTTATTGTTAAAAGAATCCTGCAGTTTTCAAGCCTGAATTCATTACTATTCCCCTTTTTTGTGAAATGATTCTACTTAGAAATAGAACTTACGTGACCGCAGGCAAGACAGTTAAACCTCTCTGGGCCATTTCCTTATTTATAAAGAGGTGAAAATAATATTTTCCTTACCTACTTCCCACAGATGTTAGGTATTTGAAAAACATTAAAAATATGTAACATTCAGACTACATAAATATGAGTTGCTATAATAATTTATATCAGATAACTTATTATCTGAAGTCATATTAATTTCTTGGCATGTAGGCCCCCCCCAATATATTATTCATCCAAATGTTTGCCTTTGTTATTTTCTGAAGACCTTTTTATGAAAGGTAGATCTTTCTGCAACAAGTATGTTTGGTGCTGGGTCTTTTGTCAGGATGAACAAGCAGAAACATATTTTGGAAGCACTAAGGAAGAACGTCACGGTTGGCCTGGGTCCTATGAAATGTTACCAACTTTGTTCCAGAACTACAGTGAACTCTTTAAACCACAGGTAGCATTTGGGGGAGGGGAAGGGTGGGGTGGGGTGGAGGTGGTGGTGTTGGTATGGTGAGAGGGAAGTAATCTTCTTATATTGTATTGTTCATGTTCTGTGCTATACTGGGTTATTTTGGAGCATTTACCTGGAAAGGACAGGTTGGAATCATGTACTGATACTTTCACAATCAGTGACTTGTATTTCAAAAAGAGGAGATGTATTTTTCTTTGCATGTAAATATATGGGAAAAATGACTCAAACTTTAGTTCTTTAGTCCTTTCTTTGTACCTGTTACTTCACTCTCAGAATCAGGCTTGTTAGACTTGATTACTACTGACCTGAGATTGAAAATGCTTCCGGATTTGCCATTTATTTGTTCTGTAGAGAAGAGGGTTTTTAAAAAAAAAAAATAGGCTTTGACTTTTTTTACCCCACAGTCAGGATATTTGTGCTGTTCTTCAAGAAACTTATATTGCAAAGGAACATGTAAATTGCTTTGGACAGGTAAAAGAAAACTGGACTTTGTCTTAGAAGTTGCCAGTTGCATAGTTTCCAGTGAAGAAGGTTTGAATAGTTAACAGCAGTAGGTTGAAAAACTCAGACAATAGAACTGGCAACATTGCGTAGATGTCAGCATTTAGAATTTGTAGACCTTGCAGAGATTGATAGTGTCAAAGTTATAGGATGTGTAAGATAAAAGATAGGGGAAAAAATGAGAAAGATGAAAAAGAAGTAAAAGTATTTGTCTTATTGCTTATTCTTCAGGACTATAAATTGAAAGCTTCTATTATGGAGGCCAAAAAATCTATAGCTTTTCCACTCCCCAGTCAGACTTACTAGCCCAGCATTACTAAGGGGCTATATGGCATGGTAAAAGGAGTGCTGGGTTTTTGTTAAGAGGACCTGACTTCAAATCCTGGCTCTGCCACTTACCTAACTTGTGTAACCAGGTCACTTTAATTTCTTCATTTCTAAAATGATAGAGTTGGATTAGATGGTCTCTAAAGTTCCCTCCTGGCCCTAAATCTGTGATCCTTTCATCCCCGTACTGCTGCTGTCTTGAAAAGGTCAGACTTACCTATGCTAATGAAATGGTGTTCTTTCCCTCCAGCAAAACAAAAACAACACTTCATTGTTAACAGTTCCATTTTTTTCAGGACAGAAATATGCCTATGGAAAAGGCAATGTACCTGACAAAATAATAAATGTAATGTAGTTGTCTAATCAAGAGTTTGACCACTAGGTTTTAATACAGTTTTCTTTATTTTAGAGAGGGAGTTATTCATTTGTGTATAGCATCAGTAAAGAATGCTTCTGTTTGTCAGTAGCAATTTGCTGTATTTGAAGTTAGAATTGTCTCTCTTGCCGTAAGAATTGCTGTGGTGTATTGATATACCGTGTTTTCTTAAGATTGTTGTTAAAAGCATTTTGATAATTCTGAGTTTTTTAACACTTTTTTTGTAGAGTTTTTCTGGGGATTTTATGCATCCAGTGGTACTAACAGGAGGAAAACAAGAGGTAACTGTTTTTCTTTAGATCTTTGTGTCTGAAGGGCGAGCAGATGTTTGTCAATCTTTACCATGTTTCTCCTCTGTTTATAGGCGAGGTACAACGGAACAAACCATACAGCTGTTGTAGAGAAACCTGTAAGTATGTTTGTGAGGGGGCTCGGAGTACTGAACCTCATCTGTTTTAATTGTCTTTAATGCATTCTTGAATTTGGCTTTTTAGCATTAAAATTTAAAAAGAAATGAAAGAGAACCTCAGTCTTTGCTATGATGTGACATGCAAGAGAATTTGGAAAATTGATTATTGATGTGGCCTGTGGCTCAAGTCAATAAATCTGTGTTATACCCATAGTCTTATTTATGCTGGTCAGATATATTCAATAGAAAAGTCCACTGATGACAAATTTAGAATGCAGAATAGAAAATAAGAGAAAATTGTCCTGTCCTTGGCCTGGTTTAACATAAGCCTTTCTAGGGTTCTTTGATTTAAAAACCTAGCATTTTGATTTTGGTGTCAGATAGACAGTTTTAAAATAATGAAAAATAAAACAGGACCACATTGTTCCTAAAGTTCACCTTAAGACTCAGTCTCTGTCTGAGGACATCAGATCTGAGAGAAGATAGTTTTACTATCATTCAGAAGTCGTATTTAGCAGTCATGTGAGACTTTAGAGCCCTCTGGTCTTTGCTTCTAAAGAACATTTTGCTTTCCTTTAAAATTTTCCTTTAAAATTCCTTTAAAATACTCTCAGATGTATTACAACCAACTGTTACGTGGTTAGCAAATGTTTGCTGTGTTGATTAGAAGAACCTCTCTCAAAGGTCTTTTCATGCAGCTTGAATCCAAGTTAAGTTTTAATGTTAGATTATATTCAATAAATTGTTAAAAGAAAACAGCTCATAAAAGAACAAGGATTTCAGAAGGAATTTAACAGAGGTGTCCTTTTTGGACTAATGTTTTGTGTGACTTCAGTAAGCATGGGAGAAATACAAGTGTGATTTCCATTTGTGTTGAAGGTCATATATATTCATACATCAGTGTGGGAAAACCACTTTTCTAGTCTTAGAAAGTGGCCTAAGGCTCAGAGAGGTTCAGTGACTTTGTTCTTGGTCACACACATGTAGTAAGTGTTGGAGGTGGGATTTGAGCCTGTGTCCTCCTGATTCTACATCTAGAATGCTAGACTTGTAAAAATCATGTGCTTACCCCACCTGCAGTCATAAATACAGTTCTAATTGCCATGTCTTAGGAAAGATCTGCTGGAGTACTTTAGAGTTATATATTACTGAGAAAAAGCTACTACCTTCTCTGTGCAGGAGTATGTAGTCATGAATACCTTGAGAAAAAAGATTATCAAGGAGAAGAGGGTGATTGATAAGTGTTAGAGGCTGAAGAGAGTTCAAGAAGGATAAGGATTGAGAAAGAACTATTTGATTTGGAGATTAAGGGACCTTTGATAACTTTGAAGGGAGGATTATCAATTTTACGATTGACTTCATTAATGCTTTTGATTGATCTTTGTTCTTACTCTAAGAAATATTCAGTAACCACTTTTGTGTGATTCGGCGCTAGTAGGTGTTTTAAAAAACATTACAACAAGAATTATTTAAGTTCTTATTTTTTTAATCATTTTGAGACCAATATTTTTTTATTATATGCATGTGTGCATATCTATGTATATGCATACATGTACACATAGATATGTATATTATACACACACATAACAATGTTCAGGCATTCATAAAATTTAGCAGTAATGCTGTAAATTGAAGGAATTTTTCCCTTTTTTTCAGCAGGCTTTAATAATAAAATTTATAGACTTGTGGGTAGCTTGTGTTCTTAATTTCTCACACACTTAAAGATTTTTTCTTTTCTTCAGTCAACGAATTCTGCTATTAAAACTTGGCAAGATGGACCCTATATCTTCATTGTTCAGATTGGGATTTCATCATCAAAGGATTCTTTGAAAGAAGTGCCACAAAGTAAACTTTTTACCAGTAAGTTTTCCTTTTCTTTATATGCTTTTATATTAATACTTAATAACTGTATTTAGTATTTGAGTAATTTAGTGTTGTGTGCCTTGTTTAACTGCTATAAAGAACAGAATAGTCCGTCTTCGTTATGTATAATTCTTTATTCCTATCCTTGTGACGAAATGTTGTATTTCAGTAGAGAGTAAGGGAAAAATGAGGTTCCAACATTCATGAAACTATGGTACTGTGTTTACTGGTTGTGAAAGATGTAAGACTTAACGCTAGCTCTTCACAGTAGCTGTCGGGTGTTCCTATGAAGGGATGTTCCTCTGTTCTCAAGGATATTCATTTCAGGAGGGTGGTAGTGCTGTGCTGTATTGTCTCCCCTTTATATAGTCCAGTGGCTTAACTCAGCATGGATAGTTTTGTTTGATTTCTACTTACAGAAATTTGCCTCTGATTAAAAGGTAAGAGAATGAAAACATATTCAGTAATGATGTTTTTAGTTAGCAGGGATACATAATGATTACTAGCAGTTACATGCACTAAATTACATTTATTAGATCAAAGTAAATGGTCTCATAAGAATTTATCTACTTGCATTATGGTAATATAAGAGGATGATTCCTCTTTAATACTGGGGTGTTGTTTTTTTTTTTATCAGTGACTGTGGAAGTGAAAGGTCCCTATGAATACCTCTCTCTTGCAGAGTATCCCCTCATGATTGTAAGTAAAGTTATATTATTTAACCCCTGGACAGAATGAATGAATTCTGCCTGAAAATTTTTCATATGTCCTGTAATGCTGTTTCACAAGTTGAAGGCAGATACCAGAGATGGTGTCTAGGAGATACTATCCTAGAGAAGGCTGTTTCCTAGGCGATGCTGTGTCTCATGCTGACTCTTGTTTCCTACTAGTTATGTGACTTTGGGGAAGTCTCTTAACTTTGGTTAAGTGAGTTAGACTAGGTGATTTTTTTTTTAAACAAAGGGGGTCACCCTGTATGACCAGATTTGAATGTTTATTTTTTATGAAGCACAAGGATGTCCTTCAGATAAACCATCATCACCTGTAACAGTTTTTCTTTAATTCAGTTTTATTTTCAGTTCCAAATTCTCTCTCTCCTAATTTCCTCTCCTTCCCATTGAGAAAGCAGGAAAAACAAAATTATTACAAATAATATAATCAAGGAAAACAAATCCCTGCGTTAGCTGTGTCCTGCTTGGCCCCCGAGCCCCTCAGTGCTTCACTCTGTACTCTTGAGTTCATCACCTCTCTGGAGGCGAGTAGCATGTTTTATCCCTAGTCCTCTGGAACTGTCTCAATCAGAGTCTCTTAAGTCTTTCAAAATTGTTGTCTTTATAGTCCTATTGTTATTGTATGAATTGTTCTGGTTCTGCTCGTTTCACTTTGCACCATCTCATAAAAGTCTCCCCAAGTTTTTCTAAAGCCATCCTTTCATTTCTTTTAGTGTAATTGCATTCTGTCACATCTTTACACTATAGCTTATTCAGCCATTCCCCATTTGGGGGCACCCTCTTGGTTTCTACTTCTTTGCCAGCATGAAAAGAACTGATATTAATAATCTTGTACATACAGGTCCTTTTCTTCTTTCTGTAATCCCTTTGGGGTATAGACCTAGGAGTGTTATTGCTGTGTCAAAGGGCGTTTTTCTCTTTCTCCTTTTTGCAGATTTACCATTTCATCTTGTTTCATTACTCCGGGTTGTATTCAGCCTTGCCAAGTTCTTTTTCCACCTTAATGTTTGCTGTTTTCATGTATTTTTAGACTGAACTAGAGAACCATTTTTAATGAAAGAGTAAAGTTGCCTTTGGCAGCAGCACACTCATGTGGTCTCTCTCTTTGCTTCCCCATGCTTGTGTTGGTGAAGTCCAGAAAAACAAAAGTGATTTGATAAAAACATCTGAATAGATGGCTGTCATGTGTAGAGTTTATATTTTGCTAAGGATATGTAGCTATGCTAAATTTAGAAATTTGGAATGGCCTTAGTCCTAATTTGCCTGTTTAACTCTTATCCACCTGGATGACAGTTCTTCATGGTGATGTGTATCGTGTATGTCCTGTTTGGTGTTTTGTGGCTGGCGTGGTCTGCTTGCTACTGGCGAGATCTCCTGAGAATTCAGTTTTGGATTGGTGCTGTTATCTTTCTGGGAATGCTAGAGAAAGCAGTCTTCTATGCAGAATTCCAGAATATTCGCTACAAAGGAGAGTCTGGTATGTGACTGTAAAGGTTTATAGTTCTTTGGGGGTGATTAACAGGTTGAGTTTTTAGGAACTTTCTTGGTGGGAGGGGTGGGGAGGTGGAGAGGTGGGGAGGCAATGGTATAAGGATAAACTCAGATCAACTGTGTGAATGATTTTTGCAAAATCACTATGAATATGGAATCTGAAACAGAAATATGTTAAGTTTCAGATCTCAAAGCCAAACGACCCAAATATTTACACATACAGAGCCTTCAGCACCAGCCCATAGTATGAGCTTGCTACAAGATATATGATATATGCACAAGATGAAATGTCAGCAATGATGATGAAAATTTCAGAGAGGAAAATTAATATGAACTGAGTAGGAAGGGGCTTGTTCTAGGTAGGATATTAGACCAGTATCTAAAGCAGTGAATGCTTTTGGTCTGAAGACCTATGTGAAATACCTTGGCTTCCTTCTCATAGAAGCCATCTTTAAATGGTAAAGGGGTTGGAGCTTTTGTGAATGTTCTCTGAGAGGTACTGGTTGTGTAGGTGAGTCGAGTCCACTCTACAGGACCCTAATGGTATCAGCTTAGATGGCTCTAAGAGAGAAATTGAGAGGGAAGTTTCCTTCTTCCTAGGACTAGCAGCTGCTTTTTCTGAGAATGATAATTAAGGTTCCACACTCATACTCATTCACTATTTTCTTCTCCTCTTGTATGCTTTCCCTACAGTCCAAGGTGCCCTGATTCTTGCAGAGCTGCTTTCAGCAGTGAAACGGTCCCTGGCTCGGACTCTGGTCATCATAGTCAGTCTGGGCTATGGGATAGTCAAGTGAGTAGCAGCTTCCTATAGGAAGTGTAAAAGTTACTTTGAAATGGAGGAATAATGAGAATTGGTCATTTCAGACTCTTGGTGAGAGCCTTGAGAATAGTTGGGGTGGGTAAGGATTTTTCAGTTGCTATGGGGTAAGCAGTCTTATGAAAAGGGCTCTCAAATTTTTCATCATGTATTTGTGAAGATTAGTAAAATCTCTGCCCCCCCCCCCCACTCCCTGTCCCCTAAATAATTGCCTTTTATTTATTTTGCATGTACTTATTTTTATATCTGTAAATGTTATCTCCTCGGATACAATGAGAACTCCAGGAGGGTGGGGACTGTTGGCTTTTTTGTTCCTATATCCCCAGGTCCTAGCAGGGTGGGTGCTTGACACATCTCTGGGCCTGGAAGCACTGAATCAATGCTTGTTGATTGATTGGTTTTATTGCCTGGGTCTACATCATCCCCTTCTTTGGAATTTATAGAGAGAAATTTATAACATATTAGTTGATAGTACAGCATTGAACTTTTAAAATTCAGCAAAGTGAGTTTACTTCCAGTGTATGGGAGATCTCACTTCTGGCGTACTGTTGAAATGGTGTAAGATCAATAAGAATAGATCTTCTTAGGGCTTGGGTAGATATGGCCCCAAACTCCTCTTTGCCAAATAGAAACCCCTAGAAGGAATTTTTATATTTGGTTGGGATTTGAGATTGTTACCTCAGGGTCGTGTTTGTAAATTGCAGTAGTTTGAGGTTGTTCCTTGTAAAACCATCATTTTCTAGTACTGTGAGTCAAAGCTGCTTTCAATACCATAATGAATTTATTTTCTCTTCTTCATGAGACAGTGTTTGATACATAGCCGAGCCTTATTTTGTTTCAGAGGAAACAGGTTGTGTTGTGATACTTTTTTTTTTTGTCTACCCTTTAGGCCTCGTCTTGGAGTCACTCTTCACAAAGTCGTGGTGGCAGGAGCTCTCTATCTCTTGTTCTCTGGCATGGAAGGTGTCCTCAGAGTTACTGGGGTCAGTAACTTATTAATTTGAGTTTTCATGGTCAGCACAGGTATAATTTGTCTCTATCCTTACTGGGTGCATTGGATTGTTGAAGATCAAAACAAAAAGAGGCAGGGGAAATTTTACTTTGCTGTGGAAATCCTTGGCTCTAATTTTCAAAATGCAGCTATAACCCACTTTCCTTTTCAGTCTTCCTTCTGAATCGTGCCTCTTTTGAAATACTTGAGTGAATGAGAGTGAATGGTCCCATCCTCTCCAGTCAAGTGATTACTACTTAGATCTTTCTCTTCTGTGGCAGGACTCTCACTGTTGTTGCTGGGTGACAGACCCTCGAACCATGTTGCTGCTGGTTCTATTTGACAGTGGAGCTTTTCATTATTAAATAATGGTGATTTTTTTTCTTCTCTCCCTTTTATTTTCAAAGCAGTTCTTAAACTGCAGCCAATTAAGCTTCACAACATCATGTGAATTATGTAATAGTTATCATTTAATAGGGAAAGGGAGAACTTTACTCTCAGTGTACTGAGGGTTATGTGAGAGGAAGAGAAATTAACCTTCACTGAGCCCTGAGTAGTCTTTTTCTTTCTTGAATGGGAAAGGGACGTGAGCCTGCATATATCACTTTCCCTGATTCATTCATATTTGTTTTTCCAGTCAAATACACACCTTGATGGAAGAGAGAAAGCCCCATCATATACACTTAGAGTCATGCAATCAAGGCTCGGCCCCCAAGAAAACTGGGCTTAGCAGGTGTCAACAAAAGCTGGCTCCGGAGCAAAGTGTCTTGGAGATGCCAATTTGTATTTCAAGTGTTAAGTGTATTTCACTGCCCAGTGTCAGCACGTTTTCCATGGACGTTTAGAAACTTTAACCTCTTATCCTTTGACATTTTCTTTCTGCTTCTCTTGCTTTAGTCTTTTTACGGTTCTTTGGCTGTGATAGCAAACCTGGCGCTCTCTGCGATTGATGCCTGTATTATTTTGTGGATATCCTTTCAGTAATGTCCTGAATATTAAGTAAAGAATTAGGCTACATAAGAAGCTGCTTTTTTGGTAAAAGGCTAATGCTACCAGAATAAACCAGATCGTAGCAAATTTTGTGTTGCAAATGAAGTACTACTTGTTAGCCTTCATTTTAGTTGGTGTCTCTGGAAAACTTGCATATCTCTTATTATTCTTTATGAAATAATGATGCTGTCTTTTTTTTCCTGACATGTGTAGGGCAGGATAATGTTTCAGCTAGAAATGTAGAAATATGAAGGACCAGTAGCCTGCTTTTTATTTCCTTTTTCAGTTTTAATGACTATGAGAGAGAAGTGATGGTTTGTGGGGATTATATACTAGGGCTGTGTTTCTGTGGGTAGAGTTACTCCATAATACATCTATGTTAGAAATAGCTCCCTCATCTCTTAGCAGAATGTTGTTTTATTTTGAGGATGAGATCTCAGCTGACATGAAATGCTCCAAGAGAAACATGCATCATGAAAGTTTATTAGAGAGAGTAAGAGGTGGGTTCTATCTGCTTTCATTCAGAGTACGTGCAGAAATAGCCCAGCCACATTAGGGATCAGTGGTGATTTGCTCACATGTATATAGAATCATGTGCTAGTTTCTTTCCTGTGCCTATCCAGTCATCGCTTTCTTACTACCTTTTTCTCTTTGTCTCTAGGCCCAGACTGACCTTGCTTCCTTGGCCTTTATCCCCTTGGCTTTCCTAGACACTGCCCTGTGCTGGTGGATATCCTTCTTTATTGCCTTAATTGATGGAGTCCCATTTTTCCCCTTCAAGTTGGGTTTTCATTGTTTTTTTCTGCAACAAGTCTTTACCAGTTCTTTACCTTAGTGCTGGAGACAGGGTATTATTTAGGCCTTCAGGCTTGATAGCCCAGGTAAGCAGTTATAATCTACCCTTATTGTATATGAAGCTAGTGTACTGGTGCCTGACTGTAAGTCAAGAATGTGAACCAGCTTCTAGGTTTTTTTTGATGAGAATTCTTGTGAGCAATTCACCTGGATTGTGAGTTTTCAAATGTGAAGCCAACATGATATTCGAACAGTTGTCAGAAGAATTAATAGCTTAGAGTTGGTGGTTGCCACCTTTAGACTTTAGCAGTTTACTTTGTGAGAGGACTTGGAAATTGTGAAAATGGTCAAACTTAGATATAGTGTGGCTTGAGGAGCAGTATGAGGTTGATTTGACCGTTTTAAAACCTTATGTCAGTTTAGCAAGGTTTAAACTTCCTGAACAGGATGTGTCGTGTGCCTGTATAGCTGACAAAGACAATGCTTCAGAATAAACAATAACTGGTTTGCATGGTATTGCCAAGCAGCTGATAGCCGATCTGCTCCTTGTAAGTTGGTTTTTCTGGCTTGCAGAGCTATTACATGCATTCAATTTTGATGTCATTTCTAGTTGGTCTTCTTTGGGTCTGGCTTTGTGTGAAGTTGTGTAATACCTTTCTTTTGAGTAGCTTACTAATGTAATATAAAGTTGAGAATGGATGGTTTTGTGAAGTGCCATTAACTGGGGCACCTTGCTTTCATCAGACATGTTTAGAAGTGTATTAACTAAGGGAAGTCAAGGCAGCAAGCATTCATTAAATGCTTAATGTGTGCCAGGCATTGTGCTAAGAGCTGGTGATATAAGTACAAGCCAGAATAAGACAGAATCTGTTCTCAAGAAGCTTGCATTCTAATGGGGGAAGACAACTTAGAAAAGGGAGCTGAAAAGCAGGGGAGTGGAGGAAGAATTTCCAAGGGGAGGGGTGTATCATATGGGCAGTTATATATCTAGTCCAGTAATTTTTCAAGTGTAAACCACAAGGAATCTTGGGAAGATCAAGAGAGAAGGTATCATCAACTGGGTTTTGTAAACAGAAGTAGATTGGAGCCATATGGCTGGATCTGTATCTAACTTAGTGATTTTCAAAGTGTGGTAGGCTCAAGGGCTGGTCTGCTACATATAACCAGAGATATCTTAATTGTCTATTATAATTCTTAGATTAAAAGTGACTTGGACAGTGCCATGGAGAATCCCAGATTTCCTGTTTTTAGTTCTCTTTCCTCTAGCCATGAGAAGGTGAGAGAAGGGATGGAGGTTAGAGGTAGCTTAATGCAGCTGCTGCTTCTCCATTTAGAGAAGGGAGCTAACTTTTCTCAGCCAACTTATTTGTAAACAGGAGCTTTATGGTCTGTCTTTACACAGCTTGAAGTTACATACCTGGACCTCTCCTCTTGTATGTAGCGAAAGTTGTTATACAAGCTGCTTCTAGGCAAGTTCCAGAGGTTTGGGTTATTTTCCTGAATAGCTCAGGAAACTGGAGACAATAGTGTTTTAATCATAGCAGTGGCCTAGGGCCAACAAGGGAGGTTCAGGGTCACCTGGGGGGTGGGAATAAAGGAGAATGTACCAATCTCTTATTTTGCTGTCCCTCACTACTTCCTTTAAGGCTTAATTGAGGTTCTTACTTTTCTTTAAGGTACTCTCTTTTCTGATCCCTCTGGCTATTAAGTCAAATTAATAAGCACTTAATAAGTGCCTACTATTTGGCAGGCACTGTGCTAAACAGTGGGGTTACAAAGAAAGGCAAAAAACAGTTATGCCCTTATGGAACTCACAGACTAATGGGAGAGGCAGCATGCCAATGAACTGTAAAAAGCAGATATACCCAGGATAAATTGGAAATAATCAGAGGGCGGCCCTAGGATTAAGGAGGATAGGAAAGTCTTTGTTTTATCACATGTTTAGTTCTTTGTTTACCTATCGTATCCTCCAGTCGACTAAGTTCCTCGAGGATGTCTAGTGCCTAGCACCTAGTACATACTTAATAAATATTGAATTGAATATTTTGAATTTACTACTTATGTTTTTCTTTGTCTCATGTCTTCTTGGTCTTGACTTTTCTTCCTTTTTTTCTTCCCTTTTATATGTCCTCTTTTTTCACATTTTTCTTTCTCTTTCTGCTTCTTAATTGGTATAGCATTGAATTCAGGGTTCTCCTTGTTAATTCTCTGAAGTTTTGGTGTATTTCTTTGTGATGGTAAGTGGGAGTTGGTAGGGATAGGGAATGGGGGTATGAGGAATTTTGTGGCTCACAGACCAAAAGTGATTGAGAAATAGAAGTCTAGCCTAATTATTTCACCTAACTTTGACTTCCTTGACCTATCAATACATATTCATCAGCCTGACTCAAACAATGAAGCTCCTAAAACTTCGGAGGAACATTGTGAAGCTCTCTCTGTATCGCCATTTCACCAACACTCTCATTTTAGCAGTTGCAGGTAAGTCAAGGAGTGTTTTCGTCTCCCTCTAAATGAGATCTATCCAAGGATTTTTAGCCTCTAGCTGTGTTATACTGTGGTGCAAAATTCAGCTAAGTGTTCCCAAGAAGGGTTCAGTGGTATCCTGGAAAAGGAGAGGAACAATAGGTATAAAGAATAATAATTTCTAAAGAGTCAAATAATTTAATTTAAATGTATAGAGGAATGTGATTGGATTCTTACCATAGAGCTCTAGGAAAATGCAACGTAAAAGATTAGGATAGGGAGCCCAATTTGTCATCAGTCTCGTAGTAGTGCTCACAAGTGGAAAATCCTTCCTGCCCTCCTAACTATAGGTGTCTTCTGAAATTCCCTTCTCTTCTCCTATTGAGATTACTTAGCTTCATGACTTCAGCTATTATGGCCTTTGTGCTGAGCAACGTTCCCTTAATCTATAGCTCCTAGCTTTTTTTTTTGAAAAAATAATTTTTATTGAAATCTTTATATCACCTTCATTTCCAAATGTATCTCTTCTTCCTTCCCTACTCACTGAACCATCCCTTATAACAAAGAATGAAAAAGGGGGGAAAAAGTAGGTCAAAACTACAGCACATTTTTCTGAGTCTGACAGTATATATAATGTTCCACAGCAAGGAAGGTATATGCTTCAATTTAATTAACAAACATCTCTTCAAGAGGCTAGCTAGCTGTTGGGACTATTCTCCTAGCCTTGAATTCTTCACTTATACTTGAGATTCTTTTTTTAAAAAAATTTAATTTATTTACTGAGATTTTTGGGGCAATTGGGGTTAAGTGACGTGCCCAAGGTCATACCACACGGCTACTAACTGTCAAGTGTCTGAGGTTGGATTTGAACTCAGGTCCTCCTGACTTCAGGGCTGCTGCTCTGTTTATTTTATTACCTAGCCACACCTAAGATTCATATTTCTAATTGCCTAAAAGACATTTTCTTCTTGGATATCCTACTTTCCCCTTAAATTTAGGATTTCAAAACCAAATGTATCATTTCCCTTCCAAAACAGTCCCATTGTCTGTTGATTCTTTTGTACTTCAAATCTTCTGCATCAGAAACCCTGGAGTCATCTTGGATTCCTTTTTTTTTTTAGCCTTCTTTGTAGGCTGGTATGTTATCAAGTCTTATTTGGTTATCTTTGAAATACTGTTTAGATTCACCTCTTCCCTCCTGTCCTTACTGTCATCTTCTTGTTTTGACTGGAAGTAATCTTTTATTACCTCACACATGCTGCATTAAGCAGTAGCCTTCATTCGAGCTAGGTTCTTTTCTCTAACACTCTTTACTCCTGTCTCTCTTATGGACAGATCTTTCCTTAACAACTTCCATTATGTAATTTCTCTTGCATAGTAACATCAAATAGCTCTGTCTTGCCTGCTGACTCAAGTCAGAACTTGGTTTCCTGGTTTTCAAGGTTTTCTACAGCCTCCCCTCTTTTCTAGCCAACCTTATTTCCAACTCTTGTTGAATACACACAGTGAGGCCAGTTGTCTTACTGTGTTCCCTGGGTACTCCATACTTCCAGCCCCGTAAGTTGCTTGTGTTGATACTCCTATATGGAGCTCTTAGCCTACTTCTTCAAATTCTCCCTGACCTTCAAGACCTGCATCATGCACCACTTGGTCCTTGAAGCCTTTCTTTATCACTTCAGCTCAGGCTGAGCTCACTCTTTACAGAGCTATGATGGTACTTTTACTAAGGACCACTTAGATTATTCCTTTATATTTTTGTATCTGTTTTTGTTCTGTCTCCCTGGTAGGTTCTAAAATATTTCAGCATAGGATCTTATTTTATCATTCATTTGTGAAACTTCCATTTTCCATAGCGCCTGGCACAGTGAATGGGCTATATGAAGTATTCATTAAATATTTGTTAATTATTCAGTGGAAAATGCAGCATGACTCAGAGTTTTGGCAGGAGTTTGGACCCGTATTGAGGGTTTTTACCATAACTTTGCTATTACTTATCCTTGTGATCTGGAAAAAAAGTTATATCACTTTACCTGTTTCTTTTAGTTATTTTTATTTCCTAGTATTTCCTGGTTTCATTGTGGTTGTGTCAACTAACTTCATTTAGTATTGTAAAACACACTATGGAGAGTGCTGCATAGATGCTGGTGACTTGAAGCATTTCACTGTTAACAGTTTCATTGCCAAAGTTTTTTTTTTAATATCCAGTTTTATTAGTCAGTCATATTTGTCTGGGTGTTGCCTTCACTAATCTCATGCTTCGATGTTTAAATAACAAAAATCTGTGCAAGCAAGATAGTATCTGCCCAGGGAGCTTGCAGAGACACAGAAGTAAAGATAAGGTCATTTCTGGAGTGGGAAAACACTCAGGGAAAGCTTAATGGGAGAGGGGGCTTTGGAGTTGAGCCTTAAAAGAAATGGTTTCACTATTTTAAGCTGCATCTGGGAGACAGTGGTACTGAAGTGGCTTGAGATAGAGAAGTTTGTATTAGCAGCTGCAAGGAGCACAATAGAAGGAAGCATTAAAGAATTCTTGTACTGCATCACGGTCTCATTAGTTATTAAATAATGAATTGGTGGGGGGGCAGGGGAGGATGGCATTACACGACTTTCTTCAGTGGTATTTAACATCCCAAACCTGAGCAGGAAAGGCACATGGCAAAGGTGTCCCAGGCAGGACGATATGAAGAGGGGACAAGAATGGAGGTTAGTGCATAGTTTAAAAAGTTAACCATCTGGGTCAAGACTGTAAAGGGAAGAAAGTGAATAGGTGTGGGGGGGTGACATACTGGGGGAACAGGAAGGGATGGAAAGATTGGGAGTTGTGATAAAAGTGAAGAGTTTATAAGGAGTAAATTAAAGGTAGAGATAGAAGGAAAGGAAATTGTGATTGGAGGGGAACTAAGTGTTTAAAAATTATGGAGGAAAGTTTGGAGTGTTGGTAGGATCTGAAATGTGGTTGTAGTAGAGTGAAGATGTTTGGAAGTTAGGGAGGCTGATGAACTTGGCGGGGCAGGTTTTTGAGGAGACTGATCATTATGTAACTGAAGCCTCCCAAGCATGAAGGCAGGGGATGGGCATAAAGGAAGACTTAAGTGTCTGGACCCCTTGATAAAAGGAGAAAATGAATCTTCCTTCTTTGCAGTGGGTGGTGGGTAATGGCTGTGGAACGATGCAATAGTGTCAGACTTGGTTGAAATGTTGGTTAGTTTTGCTGAATTTTTTTTCTTTTTTGCTGCAAAGGATAGCTTGTTGTGTAGGAGAGAGGGGAGGGATCTATTTAGATATTAAGGTAATGTGAATCTGTGAATAAAAATATAGCTTTTGAATATGTCCAGTTTACCAAGTAGATTTGCCTGGCTCTAGAAAAAATGATACATGTCCTACAGCTGGAACTGTTAGTTGAGGTTTGTGTTGTTATATCAACCACTTTCCTATCTGGATTGGACAAAATAAATTCCCCAAGGGTATACTGGGCAAAAGAAAAATAATTTGGGAAGATTGATGAAGATGGAAAATGGTTAGCACTAGTAGAGACTCTCTTACATCTGTCCCTTCCTTGTTGCTTATATAGACACCATCCTCATGTAGGTCTTACCTCTTAGTGAATTATTAATTTTTTTTCTTGTCTAATCCATGCTTAGATATTAAACTCCTTAAAGGCACAGTTTGGCATTTTTCTTCTATTTCTAGCTGTTGGTACAGTGTCTTTCTTATATGTAGTCGCCTATTCCTTTTTGTTGAATTGGATTATATTATTTAGCTTTTCAAATTGTCTTACACTTTCAGTCCTGTTTTTCAGCAATCACTTCTTTATTGCCTGTGTTCATAAATATAGGGATAATTTCAGCTGCCAGAAGAATGACAACACTGTTCTTTAAAAATTATAAGCGTTGAAAGCATGAGATAAAGTTTTACTAGAATACTTGAATCTTTTTTCCTTCACAGTCAGTTGTCCCTGGCTAAAGTAATTGTTTGGAGAATTACAGTAGAATCCTATTGTAGGTGGGAGAAAAATAGGTGAAGTCCAGCCTGATTGGGTCTGAGGTCGTAAGAAATATTTTCTCATAAAGGGTTGTCAACCAAAATGGTTTTTCTCTGACCAGTCATCCTTGTTTCCCATTAGCATCTATCGTATTCATCATCTGGACTACCATGAAGTTCAGGCTAGTGGATTGTCAGTCGGTGAGTTGCCAGTTGTATCCTGTTCAGTGTCACATGTTAGTCCTTCCTAGTTTGGTCCAGGGGTGCTTTAGTTCTGAGTCTTTTGCTGGGTACTGTGAAGAAATGGGTCATTTTGACTCTCTGTGACCCCATTTGGGATTTTCTTGTCAAAGATACTGGAGTGGTGTGCCATTTCCTTCTCCAGCTCATTTGACAGACGAGGAACTGAGGCAAATAGGGTTAAGTGACTTGCCTGGGATCCCACAGCTGGTGAGTATCTGAGGCTAGATTTGAACTCAGAAGAGGAGTCTTGCTGACTCCAGGCCCAGCACTCTATCCACTGTGCCACCTAGCTGCCCTGAAGAGATGAGTAGGAAAATGGCTCGCCATATTTAATTTTGCGGCCCATTCTATGATGTTAGTGATACTATACTATTGTTAGTAATCCTATTTCCTTTTGGCAGGACTGGCAGGAGCTGTGGGTGGATGATGCCATCTGGCGGTTGCTATTCTCAATGATCCTATTTGCCATCATGGTTCTGTGGAGACCATCTGCAAACAACCAAAGGTTCTGGGCTTATCTTACCTTGTTTAGTTTGCTGTCAGTATGATGTGGTAGGACTGTCTGTTGATGCAAATCTTCGTTCGTTCTAGTTCAGAGTGCAATTTGGACTTCCAAAGTATTTCTTATGTGTAAATGAAGAGAGAGAGATATGGGAGATTACTGAGCATCCCATGTACTGTCCAGCCTGCAGAAGAAACTCTAGGTTTTCTTCAGAAGGATAGGGGAAATAGAATGATGAGTTAGTGTGTTAACTTACTGAAAAATTTGTTTGACTGTTTTGGGGAGTTAATAATCTAGGTGGTAGTTCGCTTTAGGAAACTCTAGTCAGTTCTCAGTTATTTAGGTAATAGCTGTTGGATAACTGAGAATTATCCGGTCTATTTTTTCTTCTTTCTTTTTCTCTCCTGTTGGCTTTGAATTTGGGTATTTTATTGTTGATAAAAACTGTTAATGGAGACAGGGTATAGAAAAGTGAAACTAAATACAACCAATTATTCTAATTGGTTAAAAGCTTGAGGGTGTTGCGGAGAGGTTGAATCTGTGGGTTGGCTCAATGAAATTTTCAGTTGTTTTGAGAATTTTAGTCTAAGCTGTCTTTGCCCTTTGTTAATAGAGGTAATTTAAAATTTTTTTTTGAGGGGAGAATTGCTTATTAGAGATATCCAAAAATGAAGTGGGCTGCCTTGAGATGGTGGTGGGTTCTCTCTTATTGGCTGTCTTCAAGCAGAGGCTAGATATGTACTTTTGGGGTATGTTATAGTAAGGGCTCCTTTCTAGATTGGACTAGATTGCTGATGAGGTCCCATAGAGCTCTTAAAATTCTATGATATTTCATTATTTTTTACGAATGTTCATTCATATAAATGCAGCTACAGAAGCTAGTCATATAAAACTGGCCCTTTTCATCATTTAATTCAAATATTAGAATCTTTATATTGTCTTCTGTTTCTTCCACATTTTTGCCAATAGGTTTGCCTTTTCACCATTGTCTGAAGAAGAAGATGATGATGAACAGAAAGAGCCAATGCTGAAAGAAAGCTTTGGTAGGTATAAAATTCACCTTGACTGTGCTTTTCTTTTAAAAAATGATGGGATCTTAGATTTAGAGCAGTGGTTCTCAACCTTCCTAATGCTGCAACCTCTTTAATACCCATATGTGGGCGTATCTGCATGTGGGCGGATCTGCCTAGAGACGAGTAGAGCAGCGGTGTCTTGGTTCCTAAGACCATTGGAAATATGTGTTTTCTGATGGTCTTAGGCGACCCCTGTGACCCCTGTGAAAGGGTCGTTTGACCCCCAAAGGGGTTGCGACTTACAGGTTGAGAACTGCTGATTTAGAGCAATAGGTACAATTTACTCTTAAGTTTTCGTGATTTCATATAAGGAAACTAGACCTTTTCTCTTCTTTTATTTCATGTATCTTTCTTATGCATGGCATGTACTTTAATAGGTTAGTGTCCATAACAGTCCTTCTGGATCTATTTCTGTATTCTTTCCTGGTCTATGTCCATAGAGCTAACCACTCTGTTTAATTGAGTTTTCAATGCCTTCATTCTGCAGAAGGAATGAAAATGAGAAGCACGAAACAAGAACCAAATGGAAATAGTAAAGTGAATAAAGCTGTGAGTTTAAACTCCATCTCCTAGTCCCCTTCTTTATCCCCCATACCCTGGGAAGTACCCCATAGTCTTACTCTTTTGACTGTCACAGCCCTTTAAGATTTTGGTATATTCCCTGAATTGTAAACAAAATCTAACCTCCTCAGAGAATTTATGTTTTCTTAAAGTATCCAGTGGAACACAGAGTTGAAAATGTAGACAAAAACTGAATTTTTATGGGTTTTATGACTAATTTTTAATTAAAATTTGTTTTAATCAAATTTAGTTTAGAAATAGTCTGAATTACAAGAAATGCAAAAAACTAAAAGTTGGCAAATATTTACTTATAATTAATTTCTCATTTTAAGACTTTTAAGTACTTTGTAGGCAGCTAGTTTTTGAAAAAATCCTTGCATAGTATACTATGTACTAAAAGTCTAACAGTTTTCTTTAGGAGTTTTCATTAGGAAATCACCATTCTTGAGTGTGGTAATACACACTTTAGCTGAAGAAATACCTCTTTACCTCAGTAACCCAAGATGATCTGCTTTGTATCAGTAACTAAAATGTTCTTAGTAAGAGCTAATCAGTTTAGAAAATCTTATGCTTCTGTCTCATATAAGGATGTTTTATTCATTATAATTTTTAATGTTCAATCATGACATAAACACATATTGGAAGGAAAATCTTTAAAAGTATTTAAAAATATTTTTAGTTTGTATTGCTACCTTTTGTTTTTATTTCCTATTGTATCTCTCCCCTTCCAGCAAACCAACCTTTAAATAAAAAAGAAACAAGAGAATAGAAATTAGTTCAGTTAAATTAAACAGCATATCAGCTATCTGGTCATTTGCCTTTGAAAAATATTATTTTCAAGCTAGCAAAAACTTAAATCAGTGATTAGAATGATGTACAAGAATGTATCAGATTAAGAGTTTAATTTATTTAGTTTGAAATAAAATCACTGAACTTGTTCATCCCTTAGCCATTCCCCTCTGCTAAATGAATGTGACTTTGGCGCTCAAAAAGATTTAAAAAAAATTTTTTTAAGGTATTTAAAAATGTATAGTAGTTTTTGGTAGTAATGGCATTTTGGGGTGCAATTTTTCATAATAGAAAAAGAACATTCAACTTTTTGAGGTTTGCAGTATATTTTGATTGTGTTTTTGTGTTTACTAGGTAAATATTTTTAAAAAATTACCTAGCCTAACTCACGTGTTGTCCAATTTTCGTTCTGGTGATACCTGCTCAATTTTGTCCTCCAGCAAGAAGATGATTTGAAATGGGTAGAAGAAAATGTTCCTTCTTCTGTGACAGATGTGTGAGTATTTGAATTGGACTTCAAAAATTGCTTTTAATAGCCACAGTGGTTTTGTTACTTTGTTGATGAATAGGTTAAAATAACAGAATGTTCAACCAGAAGAAAAAAATTTTTTTTTTTCTCCTCATCTTTCTGGTCTCCCCTTCCCCTACCTTGACAGATTTTTTTTTTAAATTTTATTATAGTTTGCATCATTCATTTCCACAAGATTTTGAGTTACATATTTTCTCCCCCTCTTTCCGCCACCCACCGCCCCAAAACAGCCATCCCAGTGTGTCCCCCCTCCCCCAGTCTATTCTCCCCTATGTCACTTCTTGGTAGGGCAGGATGGATCTCCCAACCACAGTGCCTGTGTAACTCAAGTTCCAGTTGGGTGTAGTCAGTAATAATAATGATAATTGCATATATAGATAGAAAGATAGATACATATTCATAACATT
>CM053589.1:42416430-42472634 GCA_028646515.1 Pseudochirops corinnae | reverse complement strand
TTTACATTCTGTTCCAATAGAATCCTCCAGTAATTCAATGTTATTTTTCATTGCCACTTAAAAGTCTCAAAAGACACACATTGCTTTTCCTTTTTATGTACTGTTTGCTTTTAAAAAATAATTATCTGTCCTTTAGATGCTGAGGAAATAAACTTAAAAAAAAACAGATTAGGTTCCTCATTTATCCTTTCTATAATCATACATTGATCTATGGCAGAGATCAATTCTTTGACTTAGCATCAAGGAAAATAAATACCAAACTTTGTGTGATCCATTGGTGTGTGTATTTGCACTGGTACCAAGAAACAATTGTGAGAAGGTATAGTTGATTGTCTTCTATGACTTTATCCTCAAGAAATTAAGATATTATACCTGGGGGAGACTGTGTTGTGGTTGACAAAGTGCTGGAGTTGACTCCAGAGGATCATAGTTCTAATCCCTGTACTTGCCACTTATGTGATCATCTGCAAATCTCTTCATTTCCCCAGGCCTTGGTTTCTTGATTTATAAAATGAGGGGGTTGAATTAGAATCTAGATCACTCCGAAGTTCTTTCTAGCTCATAATCTATGATTTTATAAATGGCAGTCATATCTCTTCAGCGTTTGTCTTTTCAGACCAAAAATGTCTTCATTTTTAATCACCTATTCCCATAGAGAAGTCTTTGATTCATTGAAACATCTTTGAAATATTTGGGGCCTTATATGCCTTATAATTCTCTTATGTTTTCCATAGTGCCTAGTATAGTTCTGGGCTTAGTAAAAATGTGTGAGTTTAGCAGTTGATCCTTGGAGGTCTCTTGAATGAATACATTCCTCAGCATTACAAGATAGAAGCTTTTGAAAGCTGCTCTGATTTTTTACCTTCTCCACAGTACACTTATGTGTTCTGGTGTGGGGAGTGTTTCCCTGGGGAAGAAGGGTTATATTAGATCTCACTGAACTTCATCTCTTTCTTTCCAGAGGAATGGCTTCTCGTGGGAACCAAGCAAGGTCATCTCCTCCTCTACAGGATTCGGAAGGATGTTGGTGAGTAGCAGAGACCTCTAGGAAGTGGTTCTTTCCAGAGCAAAGCGCATAGCAAGTTCTAAGGCCAGAATCAGAATGGCTTCTATTTTTTTTTTTTTAGTCATAGAGTATTTTTAGACAAGAAGATGACATCCAAAATTTCTTTCAGCTCCAAAACTTGGTGACCCTATGACTCTTAAGTTAGGTCTCTGACAAACATCCAGGGATCTCTTTGTTCACGGTACCTATGCTTCATTTAAAAGCTCCCAGTAGGTGACTGGGGGAAAGAATACTGGATGAGGAGTCAGTAGACCTGGATTCTTGTTCTGCCCCTCATTAGCCACATGTCCTGGTAACCTGCAAAGTGGTGAAGATGAAATGGGATAATCTAGAGACTGGGATTTGGAGTCAGGTGACCTGGGCTAAAATCCCAGCACTGCCACTGATTATCTTTGTGACCTTGGCCAAGTCACTTGACCTTTATAGGCCTCAGTTTCCTCAACTTTTCATGAGGATGAGGGGACCTTGAATCCATTTTAAAATCTTGATTCCTGTGTGAAGGTACTCAGAAAACTGTAAGACATTATTCCCTTGTAAAGTGATGTTACAAAGCCCTGGTCAGGATGCCATTATATTCCATTGATGTTAAAACATTTCACTGTGTCTCAGAACAAAGGCTGGCCTGGGGTCAGAAAAACTGGGGTAAGAAGTCCTGTCTCTTCCACTTTGCTTGTGAGTTTGGTCAAGTCACTTAATTTTTCTGAGCCTTTGTTTGTAACAATATAAGATAATTTGGAAATGATTCTTTTGCCAAGCTCTTCCTGTAACTTATCTAAAAAATAAACCATTACCTACACTCTTTTCTAGTATGTTTTTAATATGCACGTAGATATAAGTTGCAAATGGCGAACTTTTGGTAGCATATGACATATAGCCAGGGTATATATCCTCTTTGGTACCTCTCATAATTTATTTAGTCTCCATGTGTTTTGTGTAAACAAAAGTAAACAAAGTAAACAAGTAAACCCAAGTAAACAAAAAATGATATTAAACCTCACTTAGAGGATTGGTAAATCCGATATTTAATCAAGTGCTTCAGGAAACATTATTCTTTCCCCAGATAACCCTAAGAAGTATCTAGTTCTAGCTCAGCCATTGGTAATGTAGGTCTGAAATCATGGTGGCCCAGAGGTTCTCTTTCTGTTCCAAAGAGCCCTTGGAAGCCAGAGTAGTTCAAGGATTGACCTGAAGAATCAGGTTATCTCTAAAGTGGACTTAGTTTGCTCGATCATTTCAGAATCCCAAAACCACCATAGGTTTCCTGAGGAATAGAATCAGAAGGATATACACTTAGAGCTGGAAGGGACCTCAGAGGCCATCTAATCCAACCCCTTTATTTTACAGATAAAAAAAGTGAGACCCAGAGAAGTCAAGGGACTGGCCCAAAGTCACACATAGAGTAAACATCAGAGGTGGGATTTGAACCCAGGTCCTTGGGCTCTCAACCCAGTGTTCTTTCCACCATACTGTGTTATCTCCTGAATAGACCTGGGCCTTCTCATATCAATCTCATATTAGCCCCAGATGGGGTGATGCCAGACTATCCTTTGGGGAAGGGAGCAAGGTTGATTTCAGTTTGGCATTCATCTTTACCTCCCCACTCTCTCCTATTCCCATTACTTTTTGTGCTTTTTCAAGATACCAGGAGAATTATTATTAGATAAAATAAATAAACCATTTGTGAAAAGTAGAGTATTACATCAAGGATGATGTGGCTAAGATTTTCCTTTTCTTTCTGGATGCAGTTCAGAGTTTCCAACAAACTTTTGACTCTGTCAGATTCTTTGTCTATACTGTACATGGAGGAAGTAAAGCAGGGCCTTTGGTGCTGTAGCCATAGTGACAAACACAAAGGATGATCACAGGTTGCATAGAGAAGAGTATGATATCCATATGGAAAATATAAAATCTATTTAACAATAAAAATGCACTCGACCATTTATTTATATTAGACTTGTTTCCTGGGACATTTCTAAGGCTGACTTTTAGTCAGGTTGGGCAGGACTCATATATTTCTGTGTTATGTAATGTTTTACTCATTTTTGCAGCATTAGCAACAGATGTAGCATCATTCAGAAGCGGCAGTAAGTTTGGGTGCTTGAAACTGCTTTAACCCTTGGGGTGGAGCTGAGTGTGTTTTTGTCCTGTGCTCTGGTCCATAGAGTAGTTTCTAGACTTTAGTTGTTAAGACCCAAAGGCTTCTTTGAGGTTGGTCCTGTAGCTTGTGCTCTTTTATTTGACAACTTCATGAAAGCCCTTTCCTTTCAAAATTTCTTGCCTAGGCCTGTGTTAGAGTGAGTTCTGCAGGCCCACAAGTGCCTTTCTGCTGAATTAAACTCTTCTGGTGGGATCTTGCTCTGCTGTTAAGGGAAATAGTATGAGACCCTGTGCTATCAGATAGGTGAAGTTCAAACATTTCACCCATTTCGGCAAAGAAAAAAAAAGTTTTTGATCTATGAATGCTTGTCTTTTTGACATTTCATACTAAAGTTTATAGAGTTTTTTGTTTGTGTTTTGTGGGCAGTGGGGTTGGCTAATGTATTCCTTCATTAGAACTGTATGCAATTATTCTTTTTTCATAGGTTGCAACAGATTTGAAGTAACTCTAGAAAAATCAAATAAGAATTTCTCAAAAAAGATTCAGCAGGTAGGCAACCAGTGTGGTAATGATGGCTAGAGCTTAGAATGGGGTGGGGATCAGTGCCTGCGCCAGTGTTCCCTTTAATGGTAATCTCTGCCAACTACTTTAGTCTCTCCCATTTCTCCCCATGATGGGGAAACCCTTTGGGCACACAGCTCACAGAGTGAGGTCTTCTTTCACTAGAAGTTGGGTTCTCATATAAAAAGCCTACAGATTTTCCCTTTAACTTTAAGAAGCACTGTGAATCCTTTGTCAATATTGTAGTGAAATGAACAAGGGTGGGCAGATTTTCAACATATTTTGTTTGAGTTAAATGATTTGCTTATTTTTCTTTCAGATTCATGTGGTTTCCCAGTTTAAAATTCTGGTTAGTTTGTTAGGTAAGTGAAGAAAGGATTCTTTTGTATTTGGGGGCTTTCCATTATGTCATGTGTTTTGTCTCAACCTGGTTAACTCTTTCACTACATAATTAGTTGGAGGTAGTTACTATCTTTGGCTACTGTAGAGGACTAGCTCTAAAGGATCTCTTATCTTGCTCAGGTCCTAGTCTCTAGGTGTTGGTGTGAGTAGAGGGCCTATTTTGATGATGCTGCCAATCTATCACCCTTAACTCTGACTTTATTCTTCACAGTCTGAACTGTTTGGGTGCTCAGTCAGCTTTAGAATGTAAACCCCCTTTGACTCCCTTGCCTTCTCACCCAGTCACCAGTTGTGGAGTTGAGATGCTAACCCTAGATTACTAGGACTCCTATCTGTGTCCCACTTCATGTATTCATGTAGGCTTGGAACACACTTCCTGTTCCTCTCTACCTATTAAAATCCTTCTCTTTCTTCTCAGCTCAGGTCAGTTGGCACTTCCTCCTTGAAGCCTTCCCTGATTACTCACCCCCACATGACCACTGAAGTTCTCTTGCCTCACATTTTCCTAGTGCATATTGTCTGGATCTTTGCTTTGTACCTATCACTTCCTGCCTTGTGTTAAACTACTGACTTGTGTCTGTGTCCTCTTTCCCACCCTAACACCCCAGGAGGCTAGAAAGTTCCGTCTTTCACCATTGTACTCCTTCTTCTACCTAACACAGTGTCATGAATGTAGGAGATGTGTAATAAAAGTTGAATAAATTGAGAGAAAGCTAAGTTCAGAAGTTTGATGCAGTAACTTCCTGAATTTTTTTTTGGTTGGTGCATAAAAGTGAATCAGTATATCTTTGTCTGAAGTTGAAATTAATTTTTAATTTTGTTCCTTTAGGCAAGGGATTCTTAATCTGGGGTCTGTGAATTTTTTTTTTTGTTTTTAATTATTGTGTTTTAGTATAATTGGTGGCCTTTGTGATCCTATGTATTTTATTTTATGCATTTAAAAACATTCTTAGATGGCGTCCATAGGATTCACCAGATCGCCAAAGGGGTCTTAGACACATAAAAAGTTAAGAGCACCTACTCTAAAGGTGATACATTTATTTTTTAGTTTTGTTGATATATTCATCTGTGACCAGTATTTGTAAATATTTGCTCTGAAGTGTGATCTAAGGCTTCTTATATCATTTCCCATAACTTCCTCCATTAAATGATTGGAAAGTAATTGTATGTCTCTTTTGAAACAGAAAATAACATTTATGTTCACGACCTGTTGACATTTCAACAAATCACTACCGTTTCAAAGGCAAAGGGGGCATCTTTGTTTACCTGTGACCTCCAGGTAAGTATAGGCAAGCTAATTCATTGTTCTTTAGCTATTTCTTAGCTAATGGAGGAGGGTAGTGGCATGGGTTTTCCAAAATAGCAGAAATGAAAAATAATATTTATTTTGGTTTGAATTTAGGCCAACCCCCCAAATAGGCTATGGCCCTAAAATGATCTTTTTTTGTGAAAGGAAAGAAAATGCCAAAGGATATCCTAAAAACAATTGCACAAAATTACTATATTAAAACGTTAATGTAAAACTTTATCTTTTTCAGTCAGATAAACATTAAGTATTCATTTTTATCATAACTACTCTGTCTTCATCAATGCATACTTGTGTCAGATTCCAGACAATTCATTAACCTCAATGTGCTCTGGGTCACTAAGACTGTAAGTTGCAATGAGGGGGTCAGTCTGCTTTAATAGAGGTAGTCTCTTCACCTGGGACTTCCCTATACCAGTAAAATTACAGTCTAGTACAGGGGTGGGGAACCTGTGGCCTTATGGCCACATGTGGCCCTCTAGGTCCTTGGGTTTGACCTTTTGATTGAGTCCAGGTTTTATAGAACAAATCCTTTTATTAAGGGGATATATTCAAAAAAAATTTTCAAAGCTTTTCCAATATGGCTGAACCAGATTTTGCTCCAGTGACATGGCCTTCAAGAACTCACACCTAAAGTGGTTTGAATGACAGTGTGCCAGCAGCCTAGGATTAAAGTTTTGCCATAGAGAATCCCTACCAACCAATCCTATGGACCCCATCTAACTATAGCAGAGCATTAAATTAGCTACTGTAGTCAACATTGAGCCATGAGGTACACAAAATATGTCCTCAGGGAACTTATGATATCATTTAGAAAAGACAGGTGTGTTCACAATGTTCTTTCTCTCTTTTCTCCAGTCTCTCTAACTCATCTCATTTTAAGTCTGGCCCCAAACCCACTTTCTCCTGTAGGGAACCTTTCTTGATGTAGTCTGCTCAGGTCTGAACCCTTCTCTCATTTTTATCCTTTAGACTAGCGGTTCTCAACCTGTGGGTTGCAACCTCTTTGGGGGTCGAACGACCCTTTCACAGGGATCACAGGGGTCACTTAAGACCATCAGAAAACACATTTTTCTGATGGTCTTAGGAACTGAGACACCGCTTCTTCTATCCGTCTCCAGGTGGGTCTGCCCACATGCAGATACGCCCACATATGAGTATTAAAGGGTCACAGCATTAGGAAGGTTGAGAGCCACTGTGTTAGACATTTGTGTACCCAGTTGGTACTATACTTTATTTCTGCTAATATATTGCTTATTGTTGTTCTTGATTCATTTCATATTGGTACATTTTGGTCTTCTCAGCTTAATGATTAATTCTTCATGAGAAAAGACCAGATTTTTTATTTCTTTGCATTCCTTTTTAGTACTAAGTACATTGCTTTGCATAGGATAGGTGTTTTTTGAGGGCCTAGTAAATGTTGAATGTGTATGGTGTGTCTGTGTGTGTGTGTGTGTGTGTGTGTGTATGTATAATAACAATAATAAACAACATATTAGCAAAAACATTACACCAACTGGAATATAATATGGAGAAGATAAAATTATAGAATGGATCAGACCTGAGTAGATTAAGTCAGGAAAGGCTCCCTGCAGGAGGTAGATTTAGGGCCAGATTTGAAAAGAGGTGAGGGAGATAGATTGGCACAAAGGAAGAAAGAATACAGTGAACAAATGTTTTTTCCTATATGAAATCTTTGTGTGTGTGTGTGTGTGTGTGTGTGCGCATGTGTTTGTGCATATACATATGTATATATGTGTTTATTATATGTGTGTGCATATATATATATATAGAGAGAGAGAGAGAGAGAAAGAGAGAGAGAGAGAGAGAGAGAGAGAAAACATATGATTTTAGTGTTACAAGTTGGAAGGATCACCACCTATAGTTTTGTAAACCCTATCTAGGTGATAGGTTACTGATCTTAAGTGGTTTATTCTGGAAAGGTTTTGGTCTCTTTCCTTCTGGTGTGTTCCAGGATGGTGACAGGTTGTCTGGCCAGTCACTGACTTCACAGGAAGGAGGGGAATTGGCTCCTTGTCAGTTTCTAACTCTGATGAACTTATCTGGTGGGAAATGGAAGAGCCTGACTTTGTGCTGGCTTTTGGAAAGCAGAATCGGTTGGTGGGGCAGGGGACAGCAAGGAGAGAAGAGGGCAGGGGAACACGGTGACAGCAACTGGTTCCTGTGAAGATTAGCCTGTGAGTTGTTTGGGGCACATTGGCTGGAGTTTGCTGACCTCTGATCTGAGTTATATCAAGAGTAATATGTTTAGATGCATAAGAGAGACAACCAAAAAAAAGGAAATATCATTTACCCAGGCAAAAGCTTGTATTGTTTGAATAGAACATTTCTTAAATCTATAGCTCCTGTGTGTGTTGGTACCTTCAGTGGGCAGCCTGGAAAAAAGATGACGGAGATGTTGGTCTTTCCTCACTCACTGTTTCCAGATACATTTTGGCCATCAGCAGCATTCTGCTGGGCTCCTCTTGTAACATTAATTTTATAAGAGAATTACTGAGACTATCTTAAATTAACTCATTTGAAGCATAAATGGAGTGTTAATTTTTCGCTGCATCTTAGCTTTGAACTAATTGGGAATTCTGTGGCACAACAATATGGTTTTCTCCATTTGGCCTGTTCTGCCACCAATACTTGTAATTCTTTTATCAGCACACTGAAACAGGTGAAGAGGTACTGCGGATGTGTGTGGCTGTGAAGAAGAAACTCCAGCTGTATTTCTGGAAGGACAGAGAGTTTTATGAACTGCAGGTAAGTTCAATTGTCAGTCAGGACATGAGCCCCTGCTAAAATTGGCATTCTCTCTGAAGGCCTCCCAGTTGACCTGTAGCAAAAATCCAGGATTTCAGTGTTTCTATTCTCTCTGAGAAAGGCAACATATCCTAATGGATAGAAAGTTAGCCTTGGAATCAGGAAGACTAGGCAATATACTCACTGTATGGCCCTGGACTGTTACTTAACCCCACTATCTATGCCCCAGGGGATGAGCTGCCTTGATAATTAAGTTCCTCAGTATAGGGAGCTCTTTATACTGATGAAATCACAGGTCCAGTTAAAAAAAAAAAAAAGCTCCCTAAATGATAATTCTGCTATTCATTTCTCCAGGTTTCTCACTTTTAAAAGAGAGATGTGATACAAATTTAGTCAATGCCAAGTTCAGTCATTTGGATTCTTTGTTGAGCCAGTGGGTATTTACCTCATACGAAACATCTCCTGTTCAGTGTATGGTAGGAAGCTACCTTTAAGGAGGCGTTTTTAGAACCGTGCTCTATTCTGAGCATGACTGTTTTCAGATTGGGGGTAGAGATAGCAGATGATGATTTTTGATTCTTAACATCTTTCCCAGATGAATTGACTCCCTCTTTCTTCAGGGGGACTTTAGTGTACCAGATGTGCCCAAGTCCATGGCATGGTGTAAAAATTCCATTTGTGTGGGTTTCAAGAGAGACTACTATCTGATAAGGGTAAGTCCTCAACTTGGCACAGCAGAACACAATTGGAGCAGTGTTTTTGCAAAAGATCCTACTGTGTACACAGGTAGAGTGGGAGAGAGTTTCACATAGTAAATGCAACTTTCTAGTACAGTTAAATTCAACAAATACTTATTAATTACCAGCTCTGTATAAATCACGTTTGTAGGTGCTGGGGGAAAAAGTTTAGGTGAGACACTGTCCCTTCCTTCATTGGATTTAGATTTACTTTCACTTGTAGCGGGATATGATGCAAACACAAATACTTTGTTAATGTTTTTTCTTGTAGCTAAGTGCATTAGAGAAGTGTAAAAGTGCATTGTTTGCATTGGGCTTTAAAGGCCAGGCAAGAACTCATCTGGCACAGAGGTGAAGGGAGGCCGTTCTAAGCATTATGAACAGAGTGAACAAAGATAGAGAGATAGGAGATGTATGTATTAGGACTCAGAATGTGTTAGAGTGGTTCAGAGGATGGTCCACTTTGACTAGACTATAGAGCAGAGGTTCTTAACCTAGGTTCTATGAACTTGCTTTTTAAAATATTTTGACAATTACATTTTAATATAGTTGGTTACTTTTGTACCTATGCATTTTGGTTTATGTATTTCAAAACATTATTCTAAGAAGGGAACTTCACCAGACTCACAAAGGAATCCATGGCACGCAAAAAATTAAAAACTGCTGCTCTAGAGCATGTGGGAGGGGTGTAATAGGAGATAAGGCAGGGGCTGGAGTAGAAAGGAGGCCTGTGAGCCAGGTTCTGAGCTTCTCGAGAAAGGGCAGAGAATAGTCTGGGGGCCACAGGGTCTAGAGAAGGTGACAAATCCACAGTAAAGTGAGGGAATTAGATAGTAGTTATAAAATGCTTAGCACGGTACCTGGCATCTAGTAAGGGCTGTGTGAATTTTAGCCATTACCGTTATCTTAGGTCCCTTCCAGCTCTAAATCTGTGGTAATGTGAAGGGATGGAGCAGGGCCTAGACGTAGTGTTAGAGAAGAACGAGCATGCTTCTCTTCCTCCTCCTCCTCCTCCTCCTCTTCCTTGGCCTCCTCCTCCTCCTTCTCCCCCTCCTCTCTTTCCTCCCTCTCTTCCCCCTCCTTCTTTTCTTCTTTGCCTGGTGGCAAAGTTAGGGGAATGGGGAGGGGATTTTGAGGAAAGACAGTACATCTGGTCATAGAGAGCAGTCAGGGATGTAGCTCCTCTGCAAAGTTTCCATGATTGCAAGGAGAGACAGTCTGTTAATGGGAAGACAGTTTGTTAAAAATAGAGGGATTTTCAGAGGGCACAAAGGAAAGGGTGCATAGTGGAATAGAGATGTTCATCTATGGACGTGGGAAACTGAAGAGTTGTCAACAGAGAAGAGAACTTGGGCCTAGGCAGCCTGCAGCCTCACATCTCAGGGATCCTGAGGAGCTATGGGCAGTAGATTGTTGTGTCATTTCATGTAGCGATGGTAATGTTGTTCTGATTGTCATTTCCTGAATAAAGGGCAGAAGGAGGTCTGGGTGGGAGGGGTGTGGAAGATATGCCTGGACGGTCACAGGCTGAATGGCATAATTCCTGCTCTCACTGGGCCCTGATCAGGGCCTGGATCACAGGAGGCTCTAGCCTGGGACTTCACTAGTTATAAAGGGTGGAGCTGTGGTTGCTTACCATCCACAACTCTGCCCGAGCCTGCTCAGAAATGCTTCTTGGCGTACCCAGTGTTCCTTCCATTCAGCCATGTCGATAATTGAGAGTTGATTCCATTTTTTTCCCATTTAATTATTTTTTTCTTTCTAAAAAATATTTTATTTTTCCCCAGTTATATGTAAAACAATTTTTAAAAATTGGTTTATTTATTTACTTTTAGTTTACAAGAATCAGTTCCAGAGTCCCTTGAGTTTCAAGTTTTCTCCCCTCCCTCTCCCCTGCCTCCCCATGGCAGCATAAATCAAGTATAGAATCTCCAGATACTTTCACGTTGGACATTAGTCTGCTTGTCTAGAAGGGTTGTAACCAATGGAGTGGACAATGGGAAAAAGGAAACAAAACCAAACATGGAAAAGAGCGATAGCATGTAGATTGCTTCAGTCTCCATTTAAACTCTGGTAAAACAGTTTTTAACATTAGTTTTTAAGGCACTACATTCCAAATTCTCTCCCTTTCTCCCTCCCCACCCCACTTCATGGAGAAGGCAATCAATTAGGTATAGGTTATACATGTACATTGATTCTATTTTTTAAAAGACTGCTGGTGTTATGACACTCAAAAGCGAAACTGAAATTTCTCCTCCTTCACACCTCTTCTACTCAGACATGGAACTGGAGACTTGCTCTTTACAGATTTGTCTACAGATATCATATGTACGTAGCACTTACTTAGCTTCTGTATAGATTTGATGTATATAGTATGTTATTGGCCCTCATTAGACTGTGAGATGGAAAGCAAGCACTGGTTTCTTGTTTGTTTTTTACCTTTCTTTTTATTCACAGTGCCTGGCACACTAGTAGGCTGTTATGAAATGTTTGTGGACTTGAATTGTATTGGGACTCCCATCTTTCTGCTACTATGGATCCAATTCCTGGGCTTGCAGCCTAGGGGCTGAATGTTTTGAAGCCCTCCTCATAAGAGGACATATATATTTTAAAAGTATGAATGTGGGTTGATAATTTTTTTTCTCTATCAAAAAAGATACTGTTAGAGAAGAGGAAGAATGATCTTTATGGTGTTTAGGTTCTGAAGCAGTATTAAGAATTTTCTGGTTCTTAGGTTGTCTGTTTTTGAGCAAGAATGTTCTAGCTAACAGGGTTACTTTTGGGGTACTGAACTTACTTCTTCTTTTATTTTTGTAGGTGGATGGAAAAGGGTCTACCAAAGAGCTCTTTCCAACAGGGAAACAGCTGGAGCCCTTGGTGGCACCTCTGGCCGATGGAAAAGTAGCTGTTGGTCAGGATGATCTCACCGTGGTACTGAATGAGGAAGGCAACTGTACCCCGAAATGTGCCCTGAATTGGACAGATATACCAATTTCCATGGGTGAGAACTAGCAGTAGCTGTTCCCTTCCCACGCCTTTCTCTTTCCCTCCCATTGTCATCTTGACTGTAATGAATGTAGTGTGAATCACTAGCTTCAGATGTATATGGTGTGCTTTTTATCACCCACCACGTTTGCCTTATTACAAGCAATTGAGTATTTTAGAGTCGTTAAAACCTGAGTATTTCCAGCCTTTGTTAGAAGCTGTATTTTTTCCAAAATAGAAGAATTTTCAAAGTGCAAAGTCCAAGTGACTGTATTAGATAAGTATGTGTAGTTGTCACAGTCTTCATGAACCCTGTGTTGTTTCCCATTTTCTTGCCTTTGCTCATGTTCTTTCTCCTTGCTACAGTTCCCTTCCTTGGCCAGTGAGTAAGAGCAAACTACATCTAGATGGCCCCAGACCATACTTCCTATTCATCCCACCCCAGACATCTTTGTATAGCCATACAGACTTTGAAATATATTCCCCTCTTTGTATATACATCCATCCATAAATGTATATTTAAATTTTGCTGGTGCCCTTTGTCTTTTATACTATAATCACCTCCCAGTTCCTGCCCTCCTTGTTGAACCTTCTCTTTTAACAAAGAAACATTTAAGCATAACTGAACAAAACAGCTGCATCTGACAGTTTGCAGAATTCTGCTGATGTAGTTGCCCAGCTGTTACTGAGGTGGGGAGGAGCAGTATGTTTCAAGTTTAGATTCTGTAATTAATCTTGGTTTGGCTGTCTTTTTATTTTTTGCTTACATTATTACAGTCACAGTGTATTTTGCCTTTGTTTACACGACTACAGTCATTGTGGATATTCTTCTGATCTTGCTTATTTTACTCTGTTAAAATATATAACCTGGGTAACATTTTTAGGAAGTGATTTATTGATATTTCCAGTCCTTTGTCGTTCATCTCCTTGTTAATGGGTTTTATTGTGTTTGTAGCCAGAGGTTTGGAAATTAAATAAGCTACTTGTTCATGAAATACTAAATGCCACTCAGGTAATGAGCTTGGGTCCTCCAGACTATTAAAAAAACTCACAGAACTTCTATGAGATTTCTGTTAATTGAAAATTTTCTTTTCTTTTCCCGATTCTGACTTAATCTGTCAGACTTGGGTGGTATCATCAGAAGCATGACCGTTGTTGTATGTGATTCGTTTTCAGTAAGAAGCAGTAGAAGTTATGGAACTTATGATTATTTGTAAGGAATTGAAAAGTATGCCCATTTTCTTTGAGAAACTCATAGTTTACCTGGGGAGAGACAAAGCTTTGTTACATGCAACAGCCAGAAAAATGCTTCAGAGCTGTGTATAGTCAAGGACTAGTTGAGGTAGTCTGAAATTCAGTCAAGGGAAAGATAATTGTGAATAGATAGTCAAAAGAGGTTTTGTGGAGGTGAGACTTGAGGTGGACTCTGTGCTTGGCAGTGGAGATGTAAAGACAGGAATGGACAACCCATGTCTGCAGGCTTATGTTCTCATAGGACAGACTACACATGTAGGGGAATGGTATCCAGACAAAGGGAGTTTGTGCCTTGGAGAGACAAAAAACACTAAGCTGATCCAGAAGGGCAGTCTGTTGTCACCCTTTTCAGAAGCAAATATAGTGTTGATTTGATTACTATTTCCTAGAGCAAGTGATGTAAAGAGGGAGTGGGTTATGTGTATGGTAGTAGGCCAAATGGCAAGATTTCCCAGGGTGTTTGGGATGGATGAAGGTGAGACATGGTCTGGAGCCACCTAGATATCTCATGTTCAGATGAGACCACTCTTACCCACTGGCCAGGGAGAGGTATCCTAGACAGGAGAAAGAATATGAGCAAAGGCAAGAAAATGGGAACGACACAAGGTACATGAAAACAGTGAGCTCCTTATACTGGCCTGACCAGAGCAGGAGGTTTATATTGGGGTTGTTATTATTGTTAAGTCATTTTCAGTCGTGTCTGACTCTTTGTGACCCCATTTGGGGTTTTCTTGGCAAAGAAGTAGAGTGATTTGCCATTTTCTTTTCCAGCTCATTTTACAGATGAGGAAACTTAGGCAAACAGGGTTAAGTGACTTGCCTAGAGTCACACAGCTAATAAGTTTTTGAGGCTGGATTTGAACTTCTGGACTCCAGACTCAGTATTCTATCTTACTGCACCAAAGTCATATAGGTCAAATAGATCTACTTAATGGAGAGCCTTGAAGAATAGAGGCAGGCATGTTTTTAAGCAGCTTGAGGAGAGAATTGTCTTGTAGGAAGGCTCTGAAATTTTCTAATATTATTTGAACAGTTCCAGACACCAAATAACATTAAAGCCTCTTTTATCAGTAGTGATACCTTCAGATAAGAAAAATGTGTAGTCAAGCCATGCTGTTGTGGCTGAGGGGGGTAGTGACAAGAGCATTGAATTTGGAGTTGTAAGGCTTGGCAAGAAAGGCAAGAAAGAGATGACCTAAGCACCAAACAAACCTTTACAAGAAAACTCCACCTTGAAAGCACAGTGTTGGTTAAGGTCTGTGCTGTTTATTTTGTTCTGGGTGAGATTCTTATGTTGAGCAGCACTATGGGGCAGTGCTCTGTGGTTTGCTCCCTTGGCCGCTGTACATAACCTCAGGTTAAAGGAAGTAATCCTTGTTCTCCTCCTGCCCCCACTCCCATTGGTTTTGAGAGGGCACATGCAGCTCATGCTGATCTCACCACGTTCTTGCTTATCTCTTTAGCAGCCAGTAGGAAAGAGAAGTGAGTGATGCTTCTGAGGGCAGGAGTTCTGTTAGTTATTTGAGTGAAAATAGCTAGAATTGGGTGAGGTCACTGCCTGTGAATCCATCTGGCTTTGTTCTTCCCCTGAGCTGGAAAGCAGTCAAGAGTAGCCGTCAGCCAGAATCTCATTTGAGTGAAGTGTTTATCACAGTTAATGGCTATGCATGAAAAGCCCCCTCCCCACTCCCTTTACTCCTCCCTCTCTTTAGACCAGAGTGGTTTCTCATGTGAGGTCCTGTCGTCCCCTTCATAGAGCACCAGCCTCCATATATCATTGCGGTGTTGCCTCGGTATGTGGAGATCCGGACGTTTGAGCCCCGGCTGCTGGTGCAGAGCATTGAATTACAGAGACCCCGCTTCATTACTTCAGGAGGGTGAGGACTTGCTACTTACTTTATCCTCCAGAGCTTCCATAGCACCCAGAGTTCATGTCATTCATCCTTTGCTTCTCTCTTTATGACTTTCACTCCTGCCTCCAGTTCAGACATCGTCTATGTGGCCAGTAATCACTTTGTGTGGCGACTCATCCCTGTTTCCATAGCGACCCAAATCCAGCAGCTTCTCCAGGACAAGCAGTTTGAACTGGCCCTGCAGCTGGCGGTAAATTTCATTTCTCTTCCTGAATTCCTCTGTTTCCCTGAGAGCAGATAACCAGGAAGTCAAAGCATGTTTTTTGTGGTTGGCACACACATTCTTAAAGTCACAGATCCAGAGATGGAAGGGACCCTCAAAGTCACCAGATTCACCCCTTTTTTGCTGCCATAAGCCTAGGTTAGAAAACTTTGACTCCAGCCCTGACTTGGATGTCAGCTGATTGTGGGATTGGAAGTCTCTGAGTTTTGGGGTCCTCAGTTTTTTCATATGTGAAATGAGGATAATAATACTTCACTAAATAGTGTGAGAATAAAATAAGAAAATGCTTTGAAAAATGTAAATATATAAGGTGATTCATTTCAATTCAACAAACTTCTTGTTGAATGACTACCATATGTAAGATGCCATCTGGGAGTAAAGAGATGGCTGCAACACAGACTAGGCTTTTAAGTAGTTTATGGCTTAATGGGGTAAAAGAGATGCTTACACATAACAGTAATAGAAGGCAGAATGTGATAGATGCAGATAAGAGGTCTAGGCAATGTGCTGTGATAGATGTGCTTGGAGAGAGCACTTTCAGCTTGGGAGTGGGAATGAGGAATCATCTGGGAGATGTCAGGTTTCATTTGTGTCTTAAAGGTATAATGGGGCTTCAGCAGAGATGGATCAGAAGTTCGTTTTAGGTATTAGGACATTATTGACATAAGCAAGGACAGGAAACGGGAAGGTGAAGAGACAAGGGTCCCAGGATAATGACATGGAACTGGAACTTAAAGTATGTGAAAGGTCTCAAGATAAAAGGGAAGACTGGAAAGATACCTCAGAGCTGGGTTATTGGGTGCCAGGATCAGGATCTCATGAAGGTAGTAACATCATCACCATTAATAGTAATAGTAGAAGTATATGGTTCTAGCGCAGCTTAGCTGAAAACAACTCGAGGTGTCAAGTCATCTTGCCCCATGGCTTTGGCATATCAACAGAGCATTTGCCTGTGAGGAACCATGGAATGTTAGATCTGGAAGGAGCCTTGGAGATCCTTTAGTCCAATCCCCTTATTTTTAGATGAGGAAACTGAGGTCCTGAGAGTGTGACTTGTCCACAGTCACTTAGCTACTTTAAAGAAGAGCTGAGACTAAGATCAGGCCTCCTGACTTACAGGCTGGTGCCCTATTCACTAAACTAGTCATTGTCAAAGTGTGATCTGAGGACTGCTGGGGATCCTTGAGACCCTTTCAATGGATTTGTGAGGTCAAAACTATGTTTATAATTATGCTAAGATGCTATTTGTCTATTAAAATGTTCCTCCCTTTCCCAACTATATTTCTGCATTTTCTTTATATATTTCAGCCAAATTGAATGTAGAAGCACATATGAGAATCCACCTATTTTCAATGAAACCAGACATAAAAAAGATTTATGAAAATATGGAAAACATTGCCAGTCTTACTTTTTTTTGGTTGTTTTGGAAAATAGTCATTTTTCATAAAAATGTTATTTATGTTAACATATTGTGGGTTTATTATTTTAAAATAAATATTTTGAAATGATCAGTTTTAATGTCTCATAAAAATATTGACAGATATAAGCCATATAAACAAAAGTTATTTGTTTTTTTTTAATTTAATTTTTTAAATTTGATTTGTTTATTATTTGGGGTTTTTAGTAATTTATTTAAGACTATAAAGACCAAAAGAAACTCTTTTAGCATATAACTGCCAGAAATTCCTGATGTCTGATGAAAAATTCCCCTTTATGTAGTTTGTCTCTTCTGGTTTTAGTGGTGATAAGAATATTTAATTTTTAAATACCATAATGTTGCCCATGACATAATTATAGACTCTTAACCCCTCCTTTTTTGCATTTTCTAAGGGAGCATCTGTTATCTCCTTAACACTATATGAAATGTTTTAGATAAGGACCTTCATTCTAGCTGGAAAGACAAAACTCAAATATTAAATAAGTCGAGATCAATTTGGTACTAAACTCTGGTATTAACTTAAAGTATAATTGAGAATCTAGAAAAGGAAGAGCTGGGAGGTAAGCTTGAATAGTAAGAGACTTCATGAGATATGAATGGCTCTTGGGCTGCTCCTCAAAGGATGGGTAGATGGTGGGAAAGAGAGAGCATTTCAGGGAGAGTGAGCAACATAAGCAAAGGCCTAGATAGTGGGGCATTGCTAAGGAGAGCAGCCAGGCTTGAAATAGATGGTATATGTCCAGGCTAGTGGGATACAAGGTTGTGGATGGCTACGTGGGACCAGATTACAGAATTCTTTGAAAGCCTGACCAGATGCTTGTTTGAGTTAATGAGTGCCTATTCTAGGATGGTAGCAGAAGGAATAGAGATCTTGGAATGAAGGAATTGCAGGATTTGGCAACAGATTAGATTTAAGGGGTAAGAGAAAGGGAAGAGTCAAAGATGACTGTGAGCCAGATTGCTAGATTGGGTCTGATCAAAATAGGATAGTTGGGAAAGGGAGCCAGTTTTGGGTAGAAGATAAATTCAGTTTTTTATATATTGACTCCTTTACAAAAGGTGAATACAGTCAACATATATTATATCCCTGCTGGGTACTGAGCATTAGGGTGTTGGGGGAAAGCTGGAGTTGAGGTATGTAAAGTCTGGTGGGGAGATAATATGCCAACACATATAGCTATAATACGTGATAATGACTTTAGAGATTTAAAAACAAAATGTTATGTGAGGTCTTAACAGCAAGGTTGTCATCAACTGAGGGGAGCAGAGGTTTGAAGGAAATGGAGTTTGATTTGGGCATTAAGGAGAAATGGGAGTTCATTCAGAGAGTAGGAGGTAGGAGGGCATTTCAGGCATAAGAATCAACCTGGGCGAAAGCCCAGAGGCTTATGAGCATTAGGATGTCTTCAGGAGGGCTGTTAGCTGGAGGATAGAATGCATGGAGGAGAGACCAGGTCAAAGGTGGTGTTAGAGACAAAAATGGTGAAGTAAGAAGAAAGAGCAAGGTATTATGGACTGGGGAAAGATGAGTTTGTTTATATTTGAAGGGCTCGTGGAGGTTTACAGGTGGAGATATTCTGTAGGCAGCTGAAGGTATAGGGCTAGAGCTCAGAAGGAAGGTTGGGCCCTGAAATAGAGATGTGGGAATCAGCTGCATAGAAATGGCAGTAGAAGTGGAAGTTCTGAGCCTGATCGAGATTGCTGAGAAGGAGGGTAGAGGAAGCAACTGCCAAGCACCCACAGTAAGTGACTGGGAAAAGGATGAGGAGCCATTGAAGGAAGTAGAAGAGTGCTTAGAGAGGTAGGAGGAGAACCAGGAGATTGTTCTCTCTGTCTCTCCATTTCTCTCTTTGTCTGTGTCTGTGTCTCTCTCTGTATCTCTTTCTCTCTCGTTGAGGAATTTCCATGTTCCATTGGAAGTAGAGGTCTAGAGTACGGTTTGGGTCAAAGGTGTGGATTTGAGAACTATTCACAAAAAGGTAGTAACTGAAGACCTGTCGGTGGGTGAACTGACCAGTACAAGGAGTATGAAAGAAAAAAGCAGAAGGCCAAAGACAGATCCTTGGGGAAGAATCTGCAGTTAAGAGTGGAAAGAGAAGCCAACCAAGAGGCAACGATGGTCAGAGGCTAGTTAAGTCTCATGTATGTGAGAGGCTAGGTGGTATGAATAGAATGCCGGCCTTGGAGACAGGAAGGCCTGTTCTCATCCTGTCTCAGACACCTACTAGCTGTGGCCTTCAAGTTACTCTTCACGCCTCCATTTCCTTATCTGTACAGTGAGCGAGTTGGACTTGATTACCTTCCAAGATCTCTTCAGTTTTAAAGCTGTGATCCTATAAGATCCTATAAGAGTTTGGAGGATAGGAATGAAAAAAAGGGCCACTAGATTTGGCAAGAAGGAAGTCAAATAAAACTTAATTTGAATGATGAAGCTAGAATTCAGATTGCAATGTGAAGTGGAGACTGAGATTCTTAAAAACATTTCAGTAATTCTTCAGTGGAAGGAAAGATACTGATGAAAGCATGTAGAAGAGTCAGGGGAGCTATGTTTTTGGAGATGAGGAATGAGAGCATGTTTCAAGGTGTAGGGCAAGAGCCTTTGGGAGAAGGACGAGGAGGGCAGGGATGGGATTGGCTGGAGAGTGAGATGTTAGTTTTAGGAGGACAGAAACTTCTTCCTCTGAGATGAGAGGAAAAGGTGAGAGAATAACTGTATTTCATCTGTTAAGGTGAAAACAGAAAGAAATTCGTGCTGGGACCCAAATCAGTGGGTTTCTCAGTTTCATTTTCTTGATCTCTTGGGCCCATTGGCCTACCTGCACTCAAGGAAACTTAAATATTAGACTCATTACTTTACTAAGTTTATTTTTCACTACTATTCTGTTACCCAGGAAATTTCCTTGTCTGATTGTTTTTTTTATTGTTTTTTAAATGAGACCAAAAACATTGAGCCCTATTTTTGCTTTCTTTCTGTTAGGAAATGAAAGATGATTCTGACAGTGAGAAGCAACAGCAGATCCATCATATTAAGAACCTGTTTGCTTTTAACCTCTTCTGTCAGAAACGTTTCGATGAGTCCATGCAAGTCTTTGCAAAACTTGGCACAGGTGAGGAGTGATGTGGGCTAGAATCAGGATGGTGGGAGAGTAGGATTTGGCACCTGTGGTAAGGATAAGAAAACTTTCCAGGAACTGATCCTGCTACCTAGCAAGATCCTGTAGATGGCAGTATTTCTTTATTTACAGTTTAGACTCATATTATCTGACTAGATACTGTTGATTCCAGCAGCTCCCATGAATTCAACTGACATCTTGATGCAAATGATTCTCAGATTAATTTGTCCAGCCCTCACCTGACTTCCCGTCTTACATTCCCATGCCTGTTGGACATTTTTAACTGAATGTTTTATAGATGTCTTAAAGTCAACATTTCCAAAACATCCCCTCTTTCTAACTTCTCTGTTATTGTGGAGGGTACTGTCATCTTCCCCATCACACAGACCTGCAACCTAGGTGAGACTGTTGACTCCTCATTCTTTTTCAGTCCCTCCCCCATCCAGTTATTTGCCACATCCTGTTGTCTCTACCTTCATAACCTCACTTTTATACACTCCTTCTTCCCTCTAACACACCCTACTCCAGACCCTCATCACCTCTTGCCTGGACTCTTCCAATATCCTGTTGGTTGGCCTCCGTGCCTTAAGTCTTTTCCCATTCCAGTCCATCCACCCAATTGTCAAATGGATCCTAAAGCAGAAATCTGACCATGTCACTTTCACCCCTCCCTCGTCCCAGTTTAGTCATTTCCAGTGGCTTCCTGTATCCTCCAGGACCAAATATAAAATGCTCTGTGTGTCTTTTAAAGTCTTCCCATAACCTGTTCCCTTCCTGACTTTCCAGTCTTCTTATCCCTCACACTCTTCAATCTTGGTTCCCTACTGCACCCTCCACCTCCCCACCCCCACTTACTTTTCAGTCTGCTAACACTGGCCTCCTCAACTTTCCTTGCACGAGACACTGCCATCTCCTGATTCCAGGCATTTTCACTTGATGTCTCCTATGCCTGGAACACCCTTCCTTCTTATCTTCACGTCTTGACTTTAAGTCACTGCTAAAATCCTGCCTTCTACAAGAAGTCTTTTCCATTCTCCCTTAGTGCTACTGTCTTCCCCTCTTTTTATTATCTCTAATTTAGCCCATATGCATCTTGTTTGTACATGTATCTTCTTTTCATGTCGTCTCCACCTTGGACTGTAAAATTTGTTGAGAGCAGGGACTGACTTTTTTGCCATTCGTTGAAACCCCCTATGTTTTGTACATCGCCTGGCCCACAGGCATTTGCTGAATGCTTATTGACTGACTGGCAAGGTCATTTATAGTCTGTGTCCTATTTCATAGCATGGTACAGACCCACATGATAGGAGTTGTGAAGGCAGTTACTCAACAGGGTTCTAGTATTCCTCCCCTCGGCAGCAGAAAGAGCTGAATTTGGAATCAGAATCCCTGGAGGTGAATCCTGGCTAGCCCTGCCATTTGCTAGCTGTGTTCACCAGAATGAGCCAGTTAAGCCTTTTTTCCCTTCAGGTTCCTCATGTGTAAAATGAGGGGCTTAGGCTAGACCTCTCAAGTCCCTTCTAGCTCTAAAACTAGGATACTATGGGCCAATGATTTATAGGGTCTTATGACACAGAACTAGAAGGTTGGAGTGTTTGTATGCTCAGTTCTGATTAATCTGTATAGATTAGGTCTTCCTACATGTGCTTTGTTGGCTGTTATCTTTTCTTGCCTTCTATCTGCAGCGGCAGGTAGTGAAAGACAACCAGTGTAGCAGAGCCAACATTGGCCTTCATTTTGGGAGATACCTGGCTTTGAGGCCTGGCTCTGACACTTAGTAACTGTGTGACTGGGGAAGTCCCTTAACTTCTCTCTCATAACTTAACTTTTCTTAACTTTTCTCATCTATAAAATGAGGATCATAATACCAGCATGTGGTCATTATGACAGAAGTGCTTCATAAACCTTAAAGTGCTATGTAAAAGTGAAGAATTATTATTATTTTTAATCCCACTCAAACCAGTGATAAGGTATGAGAAAGGAAAAAAGTGAATCATACTTATTCTTTCAGTCTCACTGTGACTGACTTTCTCTCTGGTCTTCTGCTCCCAGTTTGATTTTTTCTTTTATCTTTTCTTTTTAAATTAAAAGGGCCACTCCTTGATCACTTCTTAAAGAGCCCTGTTCACTGAATAGGTGCCAACTCACTCAAAGTGAGAACCTGCGAAGACCTTGGCCTAAAAGGGCCAGGGTCTCCCACTGCATCCTGAGCCATCTCCAGTCATCCTGATGAACATCTGGCCACTGGACCCAGATGGCTCTGGAGGAGAGAGTGAGGCTGGTGACCCTGCACAGCCTTCCCTCACTCAGAGTCAACTTCAAGTCATGTCATCATCTCCCTGATGTCATGGTCCTCTTCAAGAATGAAAGACAAACACAACAATAGCCCTTTTCTTTCTCTCTTTAGCTTCTGTTCCGAATCCCCTCAGCTGGAGCTTTCTGGGCTGGATTCCCATTGCCCTGTGTAAAGTGCAGTAACTCACTGAGCAGTCTCCATGGGGACGTTTGTCTGCTGTTTCAATGAACTTTAAATTCTTTAGGAAAGCAAAGGAATAAGCACTCATACAGCAGCTCCTGTGTGCCAGGCACTGTGCTTGGTGGTGTACAAATATTATCTCATTTGATCCTCCAGACAGCCCTATAGGTAGGTGGTTATTATCCTCATTTTACAGTTAGAAAAGCTGAGGCAAATAGAGACAAAATGGCTTGCCCAGGGTTACTTAGCTAGTCATTGTTTGAGGTGAGATTTGAATTCAGCCCTTCCTGACTTCAGGCCCAGTGCTTTATGCACTGTACTGCCCAGCTCGGAAGATACTGGACTAATGAGTTGGAATGGCATTAGCTACCTAGCCATTGGCTATTCCACCTTTTTTTTCTCTGGACCAAAGGCGCGTAAGTCCTCAACTCTAAAACTTGAAAAGAATGGGTATCCTAAGTGTAAACACCTAAATAATTCAAAGATCATAATTTTATCAGCAGGGATACTCCCTTCACTCACACATATTGCAACTCCTCTGTAATTTAGTAGGTATTCTTAAAGAATTGTGGCCAAAATATTAAGTACCTTGCAGCCAATATGAGATTGAAAATCTTTGGACTTAGCTAGGCTGATGCTCAGACAACAGAAATACTATCCGTCGAGAGGGGTGTATTCAAAGATTCCCAGGCTTAGTAGGATCTGCCAGAACTTACACTTCAGTGGAATAACCTTTGACATCCTGAAGGAGAAGGAGAATGACTGTTTAGTCATTTTGCACATTATCTTTCTGATAGACATGGTCTCTGTTCACTCATAATTGTACTACATAAAATGTAGGAGAAAGAAATGTGAGGAGATCTAGGTTGCAATGATCTCTGCCACTCATTGCTGAAGAACTTGGAGGAGTTACTATTTTTTGCCAAATAAGGGTGGGAATGAGTAATGTCATCTGGATCCAGGAGCCAAGAAAATATTAGGGAAAAGAGGAAATTCTACAAATAGCATAATACCTTATTCTCACTGGATCAGACCTTTTTTAATTTAAAATTTTAAAATTACCTTTATTTGTGAATATATTCCTCCCTCTTCCCCTCCATAGTGAGTCCTTCTTCGTTACAATAAAGAGGGGAAGGGAAGACAATTCACCAAAATGAACCAGCCCATCAGCCAAGTCCAACAATGTGTGCACGGTACCACACTCACAGTTCTCTGCCTCTGTAAAGGAGAGAAGGAGGTACATATTTGTATCTCTGGAGACAAAGTTTGTCAGACCACTTTTATAGGAGGGTAGGAATCAGCTGGCATTGTTGAGGTTTTTGGGTTTGGGATCCTGCCAGATGAATTCGACTCAACCTTCTCTCAGCCAAAGTAAAACAAAGTTTATTAAAAGATTTGCAACAATCAGTAGACTCTTAAGGAGCCCGAGCATTTGTGACTTGTATTGACAAACTGGCCAGAACAATCTGACAGACTGAGTCTGAGCTAGATTGAGTCTGAGCCTCTTCATGGAGGCAGATGGCTCTTATATACACAGAAAGACTGTGGGAAGGATCTGGGGTGGTCTAGAGGAAGGATTTGGGGAAGGTCTAGAGGAAGAGTTTAAGGAGGATCTTGATGGGACTGAGGTCAGACTTCAGGAACCAAGAGAATGTAATTTTGATGGGATCTAGGGCTGGAAACTACTGGAGATAACAGGCAATGGAGGGGCAGGCTAGTTTAAGGGTAACAGATTTGGTCATAGATATTTTGAAAAGATCTAGGATGGGAAGTAGGAGGAGGCAATCTGGAGGTAACGGGCAATGGAGGGCTAGGCTAGGTTGAGGGTTATAGATTTGGGAATAGGATAATGGAAGGCTTATGGCCTCAGGTGAATGCCAGATCCAGTGGGAAGATTCAAGGGGGCTCTCAGATTCTCTACCCCATCAGCATTAGACTCTGTTTATAAATAATATCCTGCAGCACTGACGACTTGTGAATGCCAAGGAAGATACAGATCTCTTAATTCCTTTTCTGGTCTTCAGGCCACTATAGGTACTTGTTCTTAAGCTGTCAAGTTAAAAATTTGTGTCCATTGGTGAGAAGTGATGAGAAACTTCCAAAAGAATCAGCTCAGGTTGATGTGGAGCTGGGTAGTAGTGGGACACTAGATTTAGTCATTGAACTCCTCTTTGTGATTGAGTGAAGATGTTTTGGGATAATGAGGTATGGAAGAAGAGTCTTAAGCTTTGTAAAGCCTATTATTAAGAGCTTTAGAATCTTGAAAAAGTACGTGTGAAATGCTGTTTGTTAAATCTGATACCACATTGATATTCTCTGTAAGAAATAGGGGAATAATCTTGTCATTGTTACATCAGGTGCTAATGGCATACTAGGGGGACATAGAGAAAAGATAATCTTTTTGGACCCATAGAACTCATAAGCCCCAAGGTAAATTAGGTGTGTGTGTGTGTGTGTGTGTGTGTGTGTGTGTGTGTGTGTGTGTGTGTGAGACACCTCTGGTTGCTCTATCCTTCACTCTGGTTCTCATTGATTGGCCAACAATAGGTCCCAGGCCAAGCTCTACTTGGACCCTGATTGTCTCAGAATGAACATAAATCGCAGTAACTTCTGTTTTGTCCAGAAATCCTATGGATTGTTCCCTGCCAGATTTTTTTTTTAAAGAGGCCATTCTTTGCCTCTTTTTAAAAAAAATTAATTAATTAATTTTAGTTTTCAATATTTGCTTTTATCAGATTTTGAGTTCCACATTTTCCTCCCTTTCCAAGACAGCGTACAAGCTGATATAGGTTATACATGTATGAGCATATAAAACACATTTCCACATTAGTCATATTGTGAAAGAAGAATAAGAACAAAAGGGGAAAACTATGAGAAAGAAAATACAAAAAACAACAAAAGAAAGAGAAAATAATAAGCTTCCATCTGCATTCAGACTCCATAGTTTTTTCTCTGGATGTGGACAGCATTTTTCGTCATGAGTCTTTGCCTCATTTCTTATTAAGTCTTAATTGCTGAATGGTAATTGTCTCAGTCAGACTGAAACTTATCAAAGACTTTAGCTTGAAAAGGCTAAGGTCCCCTCACTGTATCCAGGGCTATCTCTGGTTGTTCTGATCTGTATCTGGCTACTGGTCCTGTTGAGGTCTAGGAGTGCTGGGAACCCCAGAATTCAGGGGCAAAAGGTACAGATTCTGCTTTGAAAGAATTTGATTCAAGCTGTCTTTCAGTCAGAGACAAGGTTAGTTAAAACTTTGGTTGGGGTGAGCTTTTAAAAATCTGCACATTTGTGACTTTTGTCTTTAACAAGCTGGCCATATTCTTAAGGAATATGCCCAGTTGGTAGACAAGACTGACCCCTTTTTATAATGAAAAAGATTTGTGGGAAGATTTGGATGGGATCCAGGAGTGGACAATAGGCTGAGGTGACCGGAAGGCAACAGAGAAGGGGTCTAGATGAGATTAAGGGTACAAAATAGCCTGGATGTGGTCCAGAGGTAACTGACAATGAAGGTTGGGCTTGAGAGGTAAAAGAATTGAAGGTTGTACTGGGTCTAGGGGTAATCAAGAATGAAGAATTATGAAGGATTGGGCGTGGGGCCATAGTGAAAGGACAGTTGAAAGAATTACTGGGCTGGGCTGCTGCCTCAGGTGAACACCAGGGATCTGGGCCTTGTGAGAAAGTCCATGGCCTTTTAAGGGTCCATCATTAGCACCCCATCAGACCCAGATGGCTCTAGAGGAGAAAGTGAGGCTGGTGACTGCATAGTCCTCCCTCACTTAAATCCAATTCACTTGCATGTCATGGCATCACCTCCATGATATATCATGATCCTTTTTGAGAATGAAGGACCGACAACAACCTGTGGTGTCCAGCATCTGTGGCCTTTCCTTAAAAGGAAGTATGGTATAATGGAAAGAACAGTGGACTTGAAGATTCAGAAGGATCTGGATTCAAGTTCTAACTCTTAACACTTAGTAGCTGCCTGACTATGAGTAGTTCTTTTAATTTCAGCTTCAGTTAACTCATCTGCCAACATCATAGATTGTTGTGAGAAAAGCACGTTGTGAAGCACAAAGGTACTTGGAAATCTAGGCAGTTATTTGTAGGACTGTTGCCTTTATAAAAACTGTCAGTAGTCCAGCTTGAGTGGAACACTTATGTAGTAGGTCTCTGGGCATTTGATATCATTGAGAGTATTGAGGGGAATTAATTTCCTGCTTTTCAAAGGAAGTGTTAGGCCTGAAGTCTGGCTTCGCCTCATGGTTAGTTACATAGCGTCTTGGCATTATTTGGCAGTTGTTGCACAAGCAAGACTGACATGGAGCCCGTAAAAGGAATAAAAGACATCTGCACATTTGGGATAGTAGAGCAGGGGAAAATCCATTTCCCATATCTTACTTGGAGTTCCCTAGGGGGATCCCTAATATAAATGTAGGTCATTGGATATGAGGGCCCTGGAGCTGGGTAGCACAGTGCATAGAGTGCTTGACTTGGAGTAATAAAAACCTACTCTCCAGAATTGCCCATCACTTAACTAGCTGTGTGACCCTGGCCAAGTCACTTAACATCTTTGAGCCTCAGTTTCCTCATCTGTAAACCTAGGATAATAATAGCACCTACCTCAGAGGGAAGTCATGCAAATCACATCAGATTGTGTATGTGATTTGTTCTGCAAAGCTTAAAGAACTGTACACGTGAGCTACTGTAACTCACTTTTTTATGGTTAGTATTTCCTCTTGGAAAATTCCATGATCTAAGCAGTAATCATCTATGTTAAATATTAGCTCAGGCTTAAGCAATGTTAGATTTTTAAAATGTGGACCAGAATAGGGTAGTATGTAATTACTATGATTTTGTATATTTCTTATTGGCTTATCCATGAATAGGTTGTTTCTCCTGGTAAACTATAAACTCCTTGAAAGCAGAGACTGCTTGAATTTTGTCTTTACATCCCCATGGCTTGCAGATAGTGGGACTTAATAAAGCTTGTTGTGGAAGGAAATTTTTATGAAAGTGGAAAGCCCAGCAAAGTCAAGAAAACTATTAAAAGTTAATATATGGACTCCTCCCAACACCATCTTCCTCTCATCCCTCCCCTCAACCCCCAACAGTATGAAGAAAGCCAAAGAGTGCTTTACCTCTGCTGAAATCATTTATCCCACGGACAGCCCAGTAGTAAACATTCTTATACCTTTCTGTTCTTCCTGTTAACACCCTTCCTTATGTGCATTCCTTTCCTTCCCCTTTGTATATTTTATGTGTTGAAATTGAATTGTACCTAATATGTGGTTTCATACCTCATATACTGAAGCTTATTAATTATTATAGTTTTGTTACCTCCTACACACATTTCTCTGATTCAGATTTAAGATTATGACAGTAATTACTTGATTACTAGGGTTGCTGGGGTTCATTATTATTTAGTAGAATTTAAGAACAAAATAAGACTGCTCTCTCCCTTGTTTATTCATAAATTGTTTGCTATCCATAAGTCTGATAGGTAATATGTTCCATGTTCTTCAAATTTTCTTTTAGTATCTCTCTTTATATCTAGGTCATGTATCCCATTATGACCTTATCTTGGTAAATGGTATAAGATATTGATTGATCTATGTCCAATTTCTACTGAACTGCTCTCCAGTTTTCCCAACAATTTTTACTGAATAATGAATTCTTATCCCCAGAACTTAAGTCTTTAGACTTGTTGATACAAGGTTACCATATTTACTTGCTGCTCTAAATTGTATTTCGACTCTGTTCCACTGATCTGCCTTTCTGTTTCTTAGCCAGTACCAGATAGTTTTAATAATTACGCCTTATTATGTAGTTTAAGATCTGGTACTGCTAAACCTCCTTGCTTTATATTTTTTTATTAGTTTCCTTGATATTCTTGACATTTTATTCTTCCAAATGAATTTTATTATTACTTTTTTCTAATTCACTAACTTTTTTTTTGGTAATTTAATTGGGATGGCATTGAATATATAAATTAGTTTAGGTAAAATTGGTCACATTTATTATATTGGCCCTGCCTACCCACAAGTAGTTATTAACAATTAAGACTGTTCTGTCATGTCAAAGTACCATTTTGGACAAGCTGGTAACCACAAGGCCCTTGGGTTGGTGCTGTGTCAAGAATGTTGTATTGAGGTGTGGCTAGGTGGCACAATGAATAGAGCACTGGCTCTGGAGTTAGGAAGACCTGAGTTCAAATCTGGCCTCAGACACTTAAAACAAAACTACCCATGTAACCTTGAGCAAGTCACTTAACCCCAGTTGCCCTACTTTCCCCTCTCCAAAAAGCAAAATCTACAAAAAAAAAAAAAGAATCTTGTATTGGGAGTCAGTAACCTGATTTTGAGTCTCAGCTCAGGTGTGGTGTTAAGCAAGTTACCTTTTTTTTTTCCTAGACTCACTTTCTACATCTATAAAATGAGGAGGTTGGATTAGATAGCCTCTGAAGTCCCTTCCCTTTGTAAAGCCAATCCTGTAAGATAAGGCCCAAGGTTAAACACTGTCATAGGATCTGGGGGCTGAAGACTTGACTTCTTACTTTGCAATTTGAAAGTCTAATAAATGTGATTTTAAATGAGATCATTCAGTAAAATGACCTTAGTTCTAGCCATGGATCTCATTGAATAGAGATTATCTGCCATCTCTGTCATTGTTCATGTTATAGCATGGAGTAGCTGAAGCTTTTCATTCATTTTAGCTGAAGGACTGTTTACAGGTTGGTGAATGTGACCTCTTTACTCAGTCTTTTTATGGTCATTCGTTGTTCTTGGCTGAATAACCAGACAGACAGATGTTATATTGACTGCAAAGAGGTGGGGCCTGATGGTTTGGGCTAAGGCTTTGAAGTTGCCAAGAAAGAATGTCTTTCATTCAACTGGATGAGATAATCCTGTGCATGAAAAAAAAAAGTCAGGACCCCTTCCCATAGAAGTCATGTTTGTCTTCCATGTAGATCCTACCCATGTGATGGGTTTGTACCCTGATCTGCTTCCCACTGAGTATAGGAAGCAGCTGCAGTATCCCAACCCGTTGCCAGTGCTCTCTGGGGCTGAACTAGAGAAGGCTCATTTGGCTCTAATTGACTACCTGACTCAGGTGAGTAAGGGCTGGGGATGCTTCCTGAGAATTTTGTCTGGTGCTTATTTCAGTGATGGCTAAGTCTGCAGACAGACGTGTCACAGAGGCCTCAGATGACCCGTTGCTTTCCTGGTCTATTTCTTCATAAGCCCTTTGGCCTGAGAATTTCAGTTGTGAAGAAGAGTGAAAGCTGACCCCTCCTATGTATGACTCGCAGCTTTACTGGGTCTACATCATAGTAATCTGTGTCTACCCTTGGAGAGTAGGTAGATAAGTGTAATTTCTAAAGGAATTTAAAAGTACCATTTTACCCCAAGTATCCACGCTTCAGTACATGCCATCTCAGAATTTTGCTTATTCCAAGAGGCCCCACTCAGAAGTGTATTAGTGCCTCTGAGGATAACTATTTTTCTTTTACAAAATTTCCACAAGCCTCAGTTTCTATGCTTTTTTTCTTTTTAGAGTAAGCGCTTGGAGGCATTTATGGAACTTTTGCTGTGCTGGCTACTCTCTAACCCTGCTTCTGTGGAAATGGTTATAAGGGCAGGTCTACCTCTGCAGTGTACATTAGACACACCATTGACATTAGGCTGCAGGGATGTGCCCATTCTGTGAACTAAAGGCTGGGGTGCTGCCTGAGCAGTGGCTGACATGCAGTCTGTAAGGAGACCCTCCCCTCCTCCCCACTGTCAGCCTCCCCATGCGCTCTGCCTGGCATAAGCTCCAAGAGAAAAGGGCTTTCTGCCTCTAGACATAAAGAGAAAACTGTAGCCTGTCAATTTCAGGACTGATTGTCCCATGTACTGGCATTAGGATTGGGGTGCATTGCTGGAGAAAGTCCCTTTCTACACATGCCTCCAGTTTAAGGATCTAAGGCACTTTCAGAGTCCTCCCCCTAGCTGAACATGCAGAGTCATCTTCCCAGCTCCAATGGGATTAGCTGGATCCACTGGGATCTCCCCAGTCCCAGTGGGATATAGCTGGGTTGCACCAAGTTTCCTAGCAGAAATTTCATCAGTGGCAACTTGGTAATCATTGATATTGAGTTCTCAGACTCTTGTATTGAGATAGAAATGTGGTTAGCTACTTAGGGGGTCCATAATCCCACAGATGTGGATATACTCTTGCACCCAGTGTTAGATCACAAGCCCCCTAATCCTTTTGGTTTTGTGAGGTTCTTATCCATATCTTTTTGTAAATCTTCTAGAAAGGATCCATCTCTGGAATTGGCCTTGTGCTTTTTCTATCTCAAGGGTATGAGTGTAGTAGAGACATTGGAGTATAGTGACTGGAGAGGTGGCCTTGGAGTTAGGAAAACCTGGACTCATGTCCTGCTTCTGACACATCTTGGCTGTGTGACCCCAGACGTGTCACTTCGTGTCCTCCCCTTTCCCCCAGGACCCCAGGCAACTTTCTAAGATTTGAACAAATCTTCAGCTTGGCATAAAAACATGCCTACAGTTTAGGGATCTAAGATACATGCAAAGTCATCTCCCCAGTTCAAGTGGGATGTAGCTAGATTCAGTGGGATCTTCCCATTTCCAGTGGCATGTAACTGGGTTGCACCAAGTTGTCTCTGGAAGAAATTACTAACCTGGGCCCCATTTGTCTTCTGGGTGGCAGGGTTTGTACCCTCATGTGCTGTCTACTCTTAAGTTTCAGAGGAGGTGATGGGCTGCCTTGTCTGAGGTGTCCTTAGCTGGCATTCCTTGCATCTATGAGGTCACCACTCCCGTCTATACTCCCCTAACTCCCAGCCTCCCTATAGGGCTCAGGTTCTCTAACTGTTTTCTCTTGTTTCTCACCATGTGACCAGCCCCCACAGTCATGCATGTGCTTCATGGTATATTCTGTGCCATTTCTCAGGTACAAGTCATCATTGGTCATTGGCTCCATTCACCTTCTTCCCTCCATGCATCTCTCCATTGCCCTTTGGGTTGCTGATGGTTTGAATTATTCTGTGATTTTGAACTTCATGGTGTTAGAAGGGATTAGAAGGGATTTTTTTTTTTAACCATTGAGAAAGTGCCTCAGAATTCCCCCAATCCCACCTTGCCCAGTCTCTGTGATAATGGCAGGTGACCATGTAGGTCTGAGAAGTCAGTGTGGTGGGTTCCCCTGCTGGCCATGGGGTAGGATTGGGGAATATTTGATCCTGGTTTTCTATGCCTCATTTGTTGCTTTTTTAGAAAAGAAACCAGCTGGTGAAGAAGCTCAATGACTCTGACCATCAGTCAAGCACCTCTCCCCTCATGGAAGGCACCCCCACGATCAAGTCGAAGAAGAAGCTCCTGCAGATCATAGACACCACCCTGCTTAAGTGCTATCTCCAGGTGAGGGGGGGCTTCCCAAGCTGGCAGAGAAGCCATCTGGCACCTGGTGCTAATGAGACAGAGTCATCCTGGGCAGAGAAGTGGAACAATTGTCCCAGTGTTTGTCATGCTTCTGATGATCCAGGAATTCGGTAGATAAGACAGCCTTTCTATCTGTGACCCTAAAGAAAACTTGTTTTTTTTTTTTCAGCTCTAGCAAAGCATCAGGTAGGGAAGAAAGTAGCTCATGAAGAACACATTTTTTTCCCCCCTGGAAATTAAAACTGGAGGGGTTAGTAAATGAAGAAAAAAGTATTTATTAAGTGTTTATTGTTTGAAAAACACTATCTATCCTTTGGGGTGTCATACTGCCTCAGTAAAGCTGGTTTATGGCCCCATGGGGGACGGCTGGCAGAAATGGCTGGCCCCTTCTCAGTAGCGATCATCCCCTTGAATGATGACTTTGGGAGTTAGGGTGAAAATAGGGCCAGTGGTCTGGAGGATGTTGCTGTTCCTGGGGCTCTTAAATTTACGTGCTTGTCAGTGGCATTTGGCCAGTGGTTGGTACCATTGCTGGCAAGGATGGTGGGTCCTTATAAACAAAGGTTGCTCCCCTGAGTGATGGCAGTGGAAGCTGGGCTGGAAGGAGGGATGTGGTCTTGGAAACAGTGCTGTCTCAAAGGCTGTTAGGCTCACCTGCCTGTCAGCAGGGGTTGGTCAGTGGTTAGTGTTGGTTGTGGCAAGAATGGTGGGTCCATTCTTCCCTGACTGGCACCTGTTGGAGCCAGGCCAGAAGCAAGACTTGTGGTCTGGTTGTGGGGGCCACTAGTATTCTCAGGGCTTGTGGGCTTAGGGTCCTGGGCTTTTTTCCCTTATAGTCAGAGGGAAGGTGGTAGCAGTGACTTGTCTGGCACATACCACCTCCTTTCCCTTCCTCAGGGCATCCTGCTGCTTCAACTGTATGGGTTTTCTTGCCTTGATAAGACAACATTAGGCTTTTTACCCCTAAGGCTGACGTTCTCTGGATGTTAACCTGTGTCATAAGCTTTTTTCTGTTTGTGCAGTACTCCAGTACAGGCCCAATACTGCATGGGCCTAGAGAATGGGGAAGATCCTCAGAAAGAAAATCTGATTCTAAATTGCACTCCTTCTGCAGACAAACGTGGCCCTGGTGGCTCCATTGCTGCGTCTGGAGAACAATCATTGCCACATTGAAGAAAGCGAGCATGTGTTGAAGAAGGCTCATAAGTACAGTGAGCTGATCATCCTTTATGAGAAGAAGGGGCTTCATGAGAAAGGTGATGCCAACAGATTCTCAGTATTTGTCTGCCAGGGCCTCTCGGGGCACTGTGGGCTAAATGGTTATGGGGACAATAAGTAGCCTAGTTTCTGAGGAGTGGGACTGGCTCCTAATAGCATTTTGGGGGTTTCTAACAAGCTTTGCAGGTGCTGGTGGACCAGTCTAAGAAAGCCAACTCCCCCCTGAAAGGCCATGAGAGGACAGTGCAGTACCTTCAGCATCTGGGTAAGCAGCAAGATTCAGGAGAGGAACAAGGGGTCATCTTGTTGAAAGGTACCTCATTTTAGTTAGTCTCTGACTCTTGGCAGTCTTGTTTCTCTCCTCTGGGAGCGCTTGACTTGTGGCCTCTGGCAGGATGATCCTGGGATGGAGCTGTCTGCTCCCTTGTGGGACTTAGAGCTGGTGCACCAGGTATATGCAGGGAGCTGGTATTAGGGTTACTTTCTTTTTTAGCTTTCAGACCAAGGCATAGCCAGCATTTTGGGACATCTGGGCCATGATACCCCAGCTTCTTGTGAGGTTTTGTGTTTCTTATTCCAGGCACAGAGAACTTGCATTTGGTATTCTCCTACTCTATCTGGGTGCTGAGAGACTTCCCAGAAGATGGGCTGAAAGTAAGTCTCATGATCAGATTCCATCCCCTTTTTTCTGGATTCTCTTGTCATGTTCTCTTCCTGTAACAGAACTGTCATCATCACCTATGCTCAATTATATTTTGTATTTTGTAGGTACTTATATGTATATATTTATATGTTCACTGGCAAGAGAGTATGAACTTCTTGAGGGTAGAGACTGTTTCTCTCCCAGCATCCACAGCACAGCACAAGTGCCTGACATGTAATAAGTGTTTAGTAAATGCTTGTTGGTTAGTTGGTTGTCAGATTGACGTGGGAGTCATAAAAGGGTCATAGTCTTCTGTTAAACATTGGGTGAGGGGGAAAGTTTTTGACACTCCTTCATAAAGCTTAGTCATATTGCTTGGGGTCATCTCTGGCAGAAAGCTCTATTCTTCTTTGTTTGCCTTGTAGGAAGTCCTTGAGCTTTAAATTAAGGAAGATGGTTATCAAAAGTGTTTTTTTTTTTTTTACTATGTAACTTAGGCTTTGTGTGGATTAGGTTTCAATTCTCAAATTATGCTTATTTTTTTTGTTTTTTAATCATTAATTTTTCGTAGTATTTTATTTTTTTCAGTTACATGTAAAAATAGTTTTCATTGTTTACTTTTATAAGATTTTGAGTTCCTAATGTTTTTCTTCCTCCCTCACTTCTCCCCTCCCTAAGATAGCATGCAATCTGATATAGGTTATACATGTACAATCCTATTAGACATATTTCCACATTCATCATGTTGTGAAGGAAGAATCAGAACAAAAGGGAAAAAAACGTGAAAATTGGATTTCCCTCCATCCTATTTCTTCCTTCCTCCTGTTTATTCTATTCTCTCTCCTTTCATCCTGTTCCTCCTCAAAAGTCTTTTGCTTCTGACCACACCATCCTCCAGTCTGCACCCCTTCTGTCACTCCTTCCCACCTTCTCTTAATCCCCTTCCCCTCCTATTTTCCCATAGGGTAAGATAGATTTTTATACCCAGTTGCATGTGTATGTTATTCCCTCTTTTATTCCCTCTTTGAGCCAGTTCCGATAAGAGTAAGATTCACTCATTCCTCCTCATCTCCCCCCTCTTCCCTTCTGCTGTAAAAGATTTTTCTTGCCTCTTTTATGTGAGATAATGGTAGAGTTCATTTTAAATTCCTGTATTCCAGAGACAGATTATTCTTTTGGAACTCTACTCAGTATTGTGGTAGGTCCCCAGGGGGTTTAACTCATTGTATAGAACAGTTAAGGACAACGGCACACGTGGTATAGTGGAAAGAAGATCATCAGGGCTGACTGGAAGTCAAGACTTGGGGCTCAGCTCCTGGTTCTGTTACACCAGCTGTGTGACACTGGGTAACTAACTCTTTGGGTCTCAGTTTTCTCCATTGTAAAAATGAGGGATTGAGGTTGGTGATTTCTAAGCTGGCAGGCAGGCTCTCCTCCTACCTACACCCCACGTTCTGTGATTCCTTTGCCTGCCTAGATTCTTGGCAGCTTCCTGAACTCTTGGCTTGGGGTGCCCAACAGTGATTCTGCTGATAGGAACATATTTGTTCTGACAGATATTTACTGAAGATCTCCCTGAGGTGGAGGCTCTACCACGGGACCGTGTGCTGAGCTTCTTAATAGAAAACTTTAAGGGCCTGGCTATTCCCTATTTGGTAAGATGCTGCTTTTTTCTGGTCCATTTAATAAAGTTCACCACTAAGCCATCTTAGAACATAGGTGTTCAGGTCATGGGGCTTGTGAGATAGGCATCTGTGTCCTTTAAGATTGGGTAGACACTTGGTAGAGAAGTGGGGAACTCAGAGTGAGAACTGAGGCATGTTACTTTTGGACATGGCCAATGAGGGAATTTGTTTTGCTTGATGGTGTATCTTTATAGCAGGGCCTTTCTTTTTCTTGCTTTATCAGTGTTTGGGAGTGAATTGTTGGAAGGGGAAGGGAGAGAGAAGGTAGATCTTTGTAAAAATCAAATTAAATTTAAAGAAACAATGGGTATAATCGTAAAATGAGAAGTTTACTTCAGTATCCTTTGAAAGAGACACTCTGGCAAAACCGTATTTGGTGTCCAGAGTAGGTGTTTTGGCTGCATTTTATGACACCTCATACATTTATGGCAAGCCCTGATTGGTTAAAGAGAAAGACTGAATGGAAATTCCAGAGCTACGTTGGTCCAACTGGATTTAGTAATGATCACAGGAGAACCAAATAAATTTTAAGTATCTAAAAGAAAATACCTTGGACAGGATGGGATTGTTGGGATTAACTGGGTGAATTCATGGATTAAAATTTAAAAAGACTGGTTATCAGGAAAATCATTTCTGAAACTCAAAAGAATTAACTTGTAGAAGTTATAGAAGAGCTGGTACTTAGATTTATGTAGCTTGATTTAGCTTTACAAGAGCAAGACTTTGCAGGGGTGTCTGAGTTAAATTATCTGTGGAAGGTAGGTAGAGTGCCGGGTCTGGAGTTAGGAAGATTTATCTTCCTGAGTTCAAATCTGGCATCAGACACTTAGCTAGTCAGACACTAGCTGTGTGACACTGGGAAAGTCGTTTAATCCTCAATTTTCTCATCTGTAAAATGAGCCAGAGAAGGAAATGGCAAACCTCTCTAGTATCTTTGCCAAGAAAACCCCTAATTGAGGTTACAAAGAGATGGATATGACTGAAATAGAACATATGGGCCAAACCTGTTTTTCATCCTAGGAACACATCATCCATACCTGGGAAGAGACAGGTTCTGAGTTCCACAACTGCCTTATCCAACTGTACTGTGAGAAGGTCCAAGGACTGATGAAAGAATATCTCAGTTCCTTCCCTACAGGTACAGATCACCTTAAAAATCTAGCTGTCCCATGGGCTTGAAGAGAGCATAGAACCTGTCAGTATGGAACATGGGGTGGTGGCATACAACATAAAACCTTACACTTGAGCTTTGTGAAAGCAAATCTTTGTGTAGGAAGAAAACTTTTAGAGGAGTCAGTGTGCCTAAGTTAATCAATGCTGGAAGTCAGGGTTAGGAACTGCAGGTTGGCCTAGATAAATTGCTCCCTATCTCTGAGAGACACCCCCAGGGAGACAATGCAGTCCTCTAGAGCAAGCCTTCAGATGACTGCAATGTTGGGAAGAAGCCAGTTCTTGCCACTAGGCCTTTCACCTGGTAAGCAAGACATGCTGCTGTCTTGTATTTCCATGGTACATACAGACTAGTATTTAAGTAGTTCATTCTGAGTGTGACATTCTTTTTATTCCTCTGGATCAGTGGTTCTCAACCTTCCTAATGCCATGACTCTTCAATAGTTGTATGTGGGCCTGTCTGCATGTGGGAGGACCTGCCTGGAGACTGATAGAGGAGTGATGTCTTGGTCACTTAGACCATCGGAAATATGTGTTTTCCCATGGTCTTAGGCGACCCCTGTGACTCCAAAGAGTTTGCGACCCACAGGTTGAGAACCACTGCTCTGGATTATGACGTTACCCTTGTGTATCATCTCTTGCACTGAGTCTGGTTTTCCCATAGATAAAACTCCAGTCCCTGCTGGTGATGAAGAGGGGGAGCTGGGAGAATACCGGCGGAAGCTCCTCATGTTCCTGGAGATCTCTAGCTGCTATGATCCAAGTCAGCTCATCTGTGACTTCCCTTTTGATGGTGAGTATCTAACTGGAGTATCTAACAGTAGGCCATAACCTACTGCAGTTTTCAGGAAGGCACAAATTCATGTTTGTATATGGCCTTAGGTTTTACAGAGCTTCTGTTGTTTCATGTTGATCCTCATAACATAATTAAACAGTTATACATAATTAATTAATTAAGTAGTAGTCTCATCTAATTCATTTAGTCAGCAAATATGTATTCAAGCCTAGCTCATTTAGCTACCATCCTACCATACCACCCTGTCTCTCTTCTTTCTGACATGAGTTCCCTTTTCTTTTCAATTCTATACCTCAGATCCCCTAAACACTATCATTCATTCTCTCTTCCTTTGCCATAATGTCTTAGGGAAAAAAGAAAAAGAAAAAAGGGGGTCCTTGCCCAAGGCAAACCCTTTTACAGTGCTTGTGCCCTTTGATCCCATTCCCTCCTATCTCCTCTGGGAGTTTATCTCTGTTTGTGCCCTCTTTCATTCTAATCTTCAATCTCTCTTTATCCACCGGTGCTTTCTCTGCTGCCTACAAATATGCCCAGATTATCCTTCCTCCCATTCTTAAAAACAACCTAACTATGCCATCTCCTCAAACTATAATCCTTTATCTCTCTTCCATTTCATAGCCAAATTTCTAGAAAAAGCCATCTATACTCATTACCTCCATTTTCTCACCTCTTACTGACTTCTCAGCCTCTACCATCTGGTTTCTCAGATGCTAAACTAAAACAATTTTCACCAAGGTTACCAACAATCTCATAATTTCTAAATCCAGTCTTCAGTCCTTATCCTTGACCTCTCTGCAGCTTCTGACATGACCACTCACTCCTCCTGGGCGTGGTCTTCCTTGCATTTTTGTGATACTGTTCTCCTCCTGTTCTCATCTTGTCTGTATGAACACTCTCCTTTGCTGGACCATCCATTATATCCTGCCCAATGCCATGGCTCTATCCCAGAACTCTCTCATGTCTTCTTTTCTCTTCTCTCCTCAATTTCATCACTTCCTGTTTTACAACTTGTCTCTATGCTAATACCTGCCAGATGTACGTATCCAGCCCTGTAGGACTCTTCTGCTTCACTGTCCAATAGGCATCTCATACTCAGCTGCTCTAAAACATGCTCTTTCATCCCCAAATGTCTCCCATTCCTAATTTTCCTGAGGTTAGGATGAACACCACCACTATTTTCAGTCACTGAGGTGACAACCTTGGAGTCATTGTCTGCTCTTTACTCTCTGTCACCTCCAGTGTTCAGTTAGTTTCCAGGTTTTGTTGGTTCTGCCTCTACAAAATCTACTGTCTCCATCACCATTTTTATCTCCTAATGCACATGGTCCTTACCCTATTTCAGGTGCTCATCCCCTCTTACCTGGATTAGTATAATAGCCTCCTCATTGGACTTCCTGCTTTCCTTCTGTACCACTCCAAATCCTGCTCCACATTGAAATCTCTAAAGAATAGATATTACCTTGCCACTACCCTGCTTAGTGGGCAGCCAGGTGATGCAGTGGATAGAGTGCTGGGCCTAGGGTCAGGAAGACCTGAGTTCAAATCCAGCCATAGACACTTACTAGCTGTGTGACCCTGGGCAAATCACTCAACCCTCTTTGCCTCAGTTTCCTCATCTATAAAATGAGCTGGAGAAGGAAATGGCAAACCACTCCAGTACCTTTGCCAAGAAAACCCCAAATGGGGTCATGAAGAGTCAGGCATGACTGAACAACCACTGTTACCACTCAGTAAGCTCCAATGACTCTGTTAACTTCAGGATAAAATTAAAAACCCCTTTGCTTTGCAGTTAAAGCCCTTCACAATTTGACTACCCTGACTTTTTGAGCCAGTGTCCTGCTGCTGTCCCTCACACATCCTCTGTTCCATTCACAACTTCCCTATTTGCTGTTCCCTGAATGTGATGACGCTGTCTGCCACCTCCGTATGTCATATGCCTTTGACCGGTGAGAGATGAGAGCGCTCTCCTTTCTTGCCTCTGGCTCCTGGAATAACACCCAGCTCCTTTCTTGGCTCATCTCAGGTGCTACCTCCTGCATGAGGCTTTTTTCATCTCCTGTTGTTAATACCCCACCCTGCTCTGCACACACGTCCCCCTACCCCCACCAAATTACTTTGTTTTTATTTTGTACGTAAAATGTTGGTACCTCAAAGGCAGGGACTGTTTTGTTTTTGTCTTTGTATCCCCCGTAGTAGGCTCTTAATAAATGCTTGTTGAATTGAGTTGAAATGAAATTCATACCGGTTTGGTGAAGAAAACATACAGTCCATTTGTTTAGGGATTTGTGCTCCAGTTTCTTCCCTCTGGAGTAACCATATTGTTTCTGAGAGTGTTCCCTTCCCTCTCTGGGTGTGTGCTCACACATTTATCACCAGCCAAGTTTAAACTTGTTTTGTTGCCTGTGTTTGTAGCCAAGCTTATTCTTTTCTAATTCAATAGAACCATAAGCTCAGTGATTGATATGATTTCCTGGAAAAAGTTGTAAATTGTCTTTACTAGGGCATAGGTCAGTCCTGTGATTGCTCATATTTTGGGTGTTTCTAGTTATTAACTCCTTGGGGGGAAAACCTTAATAAAAGAAATAGTATCTCTTCTCTTATTCTAGTCCCATGCTCTGCCATTCCTCTTGCAGTTGACTTCCTTTGAGCTAACTTGCAGTCGTGGTTCATTGTTTAAAAATTTTCTTGTAGGTCTCCTAGAGGAAAGAGCTCTCCTGTTGGGGCGAATGGGAAAACACGAACAAGCTCTCTTCATTTATGTCCACATTCTGAAGGATACAAGAATGGCTGAAGAGTAAGTGGCCTCTCTGATCCTAATCCTACTTTCTATGGATTTTTTGATTGGGGTGTATGTTAGATTTAGAATCAGAAGAGACCAAAAGGAGACCTGGTAGCGTCCTACCGCAGGAACACCCACTGTCTACATCAACTACCCAGTTGAGTGGAAATTGTTTGTTATAATGGCTCCAAGTCTAATAAGATCTCTAATAGATCATAAAGCTGTTACATGAATGGAAATTATCTTCCATTAAGCTTTGTCTGGCCTTATCCCATTTCTGACTCACTGTGTTTCACTTTCAGGTACTGCCATAAACACTATGATCGTAACAAAGATGGCAGCAAAGATGTGAGTAGTGACCCCACTCCTGGCTTGTGGCTATTGGATGTGGTCTGAGCCCTCTTCAAGTGGGTTTTCTGTTTCTCTGATTGGAATGAATTGCTAAGACATTGTGGGTCAGTGTGTTTGTGCGATTTGATCGGAGATACCTGTGAATGAACCCGGAAGGGTTAAAAATGAGTCTCTTGTCCACCACCGTCTTTCTTTCCGTCTCCAGCAATCAGCACATAGTAGGTGCTGAGTAAATATTTGTTGACTTGATTTGTCCTACTTCCTGTGATCTTCTAGATTTAGATGTATGCTTTTTTTAGAATCATGATCATAGCATTTTAGAGTGGATGATAATCTTTAGAGATCATCTGATCTAATCCTTCTTCATTGTATTGTGAAGAAAGGAGAACCAAAGAGGTTAAATGGCATATGCCAAAGATCATCCAGTTACAGTGGCAAAATGAGAGCCTGCGCCTCCTAACTCCCAGACAGTTGCTCTCTTCAGCTTTTCATTCTGGTACAGTGATGTTTTACAATCCAGTTTTACAACTTGTACCAGTCCATTGTACTGAGTCACCTTTGGGGCCTGGCTCTCACCTACCAAGGCCTTAGCATAGACAGGGCCTCAGCTTTCAAACCCCAGCTTAAAGGAAGAATCCTTACTGAGTTACACTCAGTTTTTCTCTCAGCTTTCTCTTGGAGAGCAAAGCAAACTTAAGTTTTTATTATTTTTATTGCCAACTAAACTTCACATACATTTTAAAAAACATTTTTATTTGAAGTTTTGAATTCCAAATTCTGTCCTTCCCTTCCCTCCACCTTCCCTGAGATGTAAACAATCTATAGGTTATACATGTGCATTTATGTAAAATATTTCCATATTAGTCATTTTGTCACATACATTTTAAGGAGATAAAAATTAATAACTTAAAATACTAGCTGTGTGACCCTGGGCAAGAAAATCCCTTAAACTCTCTTGTGCCTTGGTTTCCTGGTCTCTAAGATGAGGCAGCTGGATTCCATGACTTCTAAGGTCCCTCCCACCTCTAACTCTGTGATCCTGAGTATTAGATGACAGCTGCTGCCTCTAGACTTCCCTCAGTATAAAACTGAGCTCTTCACCATCCCTGCATTTCAACTGATGTTTTGGGATTCTCTGAAGGTTACTATTACTGGTGTCAGTTGAGTGGTATATTTTGACTGGATTTATGTGAAACAGGTGTATCTGTCCCTGCTGCGGATGTATCTGTCCCCACCTAGTGTTCACTGCTTGGGGCCAATCAAGATGGAGCTGCTGGAGCCCCAAGCTAATCTCCAAGCTGCCCTGCAGGTTCTGGAATTACACCACAGCAAGCTGGACACCACCAAGGTCAGGCTCTTTTCTCTCTTCTCTCTCTCTCTCTCTTTCTCCCATCAGTTTACCTTCTTGAAATTGAGAGGAAGGGATGCATAGCATTAGGGCTGGACTGAGGAACAAGTTCAGCTGTTGGAAAAGTTTTCTGCACCCTTTACTTTTCTGCATGGCTCACCATCTCTTCTTTCCTCTGCCCTCAGGCCATCAACCTTCTTCCAGCAAACACTCAGATTAATGAGATACGCATCTTTCTGGAAAAGGTCCTGGAGGAAAATGCACAAAAGAAACGTTTCAATCAAGTCCTCAAAAACCTTCTTCAGGCCGAGTTCCTAAGGGTACAGAGCACCAGAGCTCTTCTTCACTCTCTGGCTCAGTCTGTGTCTTGATCTCTTTCTGTGAACTGGCATGATAGAGCTTTCAGCCTTGTGCTTTACACACAGGTCACATCCAGAGATGAGTTTGACCTTTAGTTTCCAGCTCTCATATTGAAATAAGCTGGTGAAAACTGGAGTGGGGAGAGGGAGGGAGCAGGGGTGCAGTAAATATCCCTTTCTGCCTTCCTTTCTGGTGGGGATAACCGTGTGGAGTTCAAATACTGTTGGGTTTTGGTCATGTCCCTCCAGGTCCAGGAGGAGCGCATTTTCCACCAGCAAGTGAAATGTATCATCACAGAGGAGAAGTTGTGCATGGTGTGTAAGAAGAAGATAGGGAACAGGTGAGCCCTTCAGACAGGCCTGGCCTGGCCTGAGCCTCCTCAGGTTCTCGTCTAACAGCAGGCAGCCTTGCTCTGCACCGAGATCCAGGACTGGGCGGGGAGGGAGAAGAGGGGTGCTGCCTGGGGCACAGTGGCTTCCATGAGCTGTGTTTAGGGAAGCAATAAGCAAGTGTGAGTATTGAAATGCTCCCATGCCAGGCTCTTGTTTTTGAGGTGACCGATCAGGGATGAAGAAATATAGGAAGAAACTGGATTTTTTTAAATTCCTAGATTTTCTTTTATATTTCTTTTTATATATTCAAGGTGATGGCAGAGTGAGACTAATTTTTTTTAGACTTGATCAGGGCAGGAATTTATTTTACTTTATTATATATATGTTTGTAACAGGTTGTTTTTTTTTGCTTTTTGGAGGGGGGAAGGTAGGGCAGTTAGGGTTAAGTGACTTGCCCAAGGTCACACAGCTAGTAAGTGTTAAGTGTCTGAGGCTGGATTTGAACTTAGGTCCTCCTGACTCCAAGGCCGGTGCACTATTCACTGTGCCACCTCACCGCCCCAGGTTTTGTTTTTCTTGCTTTCTCAATTTAGCAGAATAGAGAATGGAGGGAAGTGGGAAGGATATAATGTGGACCTGAAAAGAAAAGAAAATAGAATTTTTAAAAAGTGAACAGTCTGCTTCTTACGGAAATCTTGAAGGAGGAAGGCCAGTTTCAGGACCACTGATGTATGGGGATGGATCTCTGTTTTTCTTGAAAGATGGTCACAGTTGCCACTGCCGTATCCTCCTGCTTTAAGCCAGTTAAAATTAACCTTTGAAAGAGAGAACAGATTGGGGGAAGGGGTATTCAGTAGGTTCGCTGTCTTAGGGTGGGGCGTGAGGGAAAGACGGGGAGAAAATTTATAACTCAAAATCTTGTGGAAATGAATGTTTAAAACTAAAAATAAATAAATAAATTGGAAAAATAAAATAAGGGGCAAGTAAAAAAAAAAAGAAAAAATTAACCTTTGAGTTAGCTCTGGCCTTAACAGATGGAATAAATATGTGTTCTGTTTCCAGGCTCATTTATTGAAAAGACAGATCTATAATCTTAAATCCTGCCCTTTGAAATAGGTTTGTACTAAGCAATCCAGAGATTAAACACCTAGGTGGTTATTTTTATGAGATTTTAGCCTATATTAACACAATTGTAGCATCCAAAGCAGTCAGGTCATATATGAGGCTTTGAGTCCTAGGTGGTTAAAACCATGTCCTATCAGAATCAACTGAAGGAATTCTGGGATTGTTGAGCCTAGAGATGCAAAGACTTAAGGAAAGATGTAGTGGAAAAAGGTAGACTTGTTCCCTTTAGCCCTGCAGGACAAAATCAGAATTAGGGGTGGAAGTGCCAGAGACACAGATTTCAACTCAGTAGAAAGAAAAACTCAGCAGTACTCCTGCCCACAAATGGAATGGGCTGTCTCAGTAGAGAGTGAGCCTGCCATTCCTGCAGGTTTTCAGTATAGATGACTCTGCAAAGCAAGTATTGTATGACTTCCTTTGGGTGGGAGTGGGCCTAGGAGACCAGGAGCTTTTCGGAAGCTGATTCCTCAGTAAGATCTGCCTTCAGATACTTTGTCAGGACAAGCTAGCAGGCTTGTCTGTCAGTTGACACTAAGCCAGCCTTGATATGTGGGCTTGCATGTTCCCCTTATCTGCTTTAGGCTTTTTCATGCTCATATACATGTTGGTTAACAGGAGATATGTGCACAGCAGACATTTGACATTATGGAGAACTCTGAGTAATCTAGGACTCTTTTGTACTTCTGGCCTGGGAAGACATCACTAAATTCTTTCTTGGTCTATATCTGCCAGGCTGAAGTCGATAGGCACAGTTTTGGCTCCTGTTCTGGTCAGAGACAGATAAATGGTGACTCTGCCTCTGTGCTGGTTTAAGGCAGGAAGCTTTTCCGGTAAAGGAGGGTGCTGCTTTTCTGGGAACCAGCCTCAGTCTCATCCCATTCTCCTTCCCCTGCAGTGCATTTGCCAGGTACCCCAATGGAGTGGTTGTGCACTACTTCTGTTCCAAAGAGGTCAACCCGACTGACACCTGAACTGGAGCTGTGTTCTGAGGTCAGCGGACTGTAATTCCTGCCTTTCCCAGAAGAATGGAAGGAGTGGAAGCTCCTTAGGAAACAAGAATGCCTCCATGAGGAGTCTTCTCGTTTGGACACTACTCGGTACCTTACAACCTGGAGTGACTCTCCTGGACTGACTCTCCTCCTAACCTGGACAACAACAACGTTGTCTTTTTAGGAGGGGAAAAAAATGACTCATACGGTTAAGTTGCTGGCAACTTCCCAAAATCTCTTTGATACTTAGGATGCAAAGTAGACACATCCTCCAGTGTTTGCATTGTTACGCACTAAGAAAACTTGTTTTGAGCATTTGTAACTGAAGGGGAATTTTTCCATTAAGAACCGTTTTTATAGAGGTAAATACATGTCTTCACAAAGACTCAGAGGCCAGACAAACTGGAGAGTCCAGTGAGAAGAGAAAATTCTAGGGGCTGCACCATCTGTGTAGACAATGCAGCTGACTTTTTATTTAAGGATATTTGTTTTTTCCTCTGTCTAGTTTTGGTGCTAGACACTCCCAAGACATTTCCCTCTCTACTCCTCCCTTTTATCTTTGTCTTGCTTTCATTGGTTACTTTTTCCTTCTCTTCTTTTTTCCACAATTCCTGAGGTCAGGAATGACTAGTATTTGGCACTATGTTTGACATGCAAGGGGTTAATTCTCCAGAATTTTTGTATCAGCTCTACAGGTGTTAGGAGATGTGGGTGGGAAATGTAAATATGTCCTATTTGCACTGCACAATCAGTCGCTCCTCCCTTCATGCACAGGAGATCAGGAGGGCATCATTACCTTTCTAGGAAAGAAATCCTACATTCACCCTCTGTCCAAGTGGAGAATTATGGGTCCTGCCGAGTTATGACATCATAAAGACTGGACTGCATCTGAGCTCTTGGTGTGAGATCATTTTCACACACCCCTGCAGTATTTGCTCTCTCATTCACCAGTAGCAAAGTTAAAGTTAGTTTAATATCTGTAGATGATGCTGTAGATGATACCTTGTTTCAGGTACCTCCTCTCCCTGCTTGCATGCCATGCAGAATAGGCCTGATTATTAGTCTGCTGATTTGTTTTGAGGAAGCTGGTGGATTGGCTTGCAATATTGTAGGTGGTTGGGTCTCTGAGACATTTAGAGAAAGGATCCAGTGAAGGGCTCAAGTACATTTGTGATCGTATTCAGGGAGGGATTGGAGAAAAAGGCAACAGCAACAAAAGGGCTTTTAAAGTACATCCTGCCTCCACCGCTCCACCTCTAACTCCTGTCTCCTTTCCCCCAATGTCCTCTAAAGCACTGGTTAGGTTGTATTCTTGCCCCCCACAGGATTACTTGTGGTTCCATGGAGTACAATATGCAGCACCCCTCACTTTAAAAAGGATTAGGACCTACTGTGTCTGCAGCCCCAATATACAGGTCAAGGACATGAAGGCAAGGAATCCTGCATCCTGACCTTAATGGGAATTCTGTATACTTGACCACTTCAGTTTTGTTGCCCTGTTACCTTTAGTGGGTTGTTGGAAGCAGGGCTGAGTGATGGAGCAGTGGATCCCTTCTTTCTCATAGGAGAAAGTGACCATAGTGGCCAACTTTGTATCCTTTACTGATATAATGACCTCACCCTGTTTTCACTGTGGCATTTTGGCATCTCTTTCCCTATGCTGTCGGCATTGCTTTCAGGCTTGTGGGGATCTATAGATTCTGTTGCTAAGGGGGCCTAGAGATGGACTGACAGGGTCCCAGTCCTCTACATGGACCTGTGTGTACTATCTGAAGATATATTATCAGCCTCCAGCTCAGCTATAACATTTTTGGCTAATTATTGATAGTCGTGATGTAGACAACTGGGAATAGGTCATTGAGAATGAGGCATCTTTTTGGGAGAGCCATGAGCAAGTCAGCAGGAAGAGACAGGACCAGTTACCAGTTTGTCCATATGTACATAACAGCAAAGAAGAGACCTGAGACCCAGCTTCCAAGAAGGTAGCTTGGAGGTGGGCAATAGGTCTCTCCTCAGCTTTCCTGCTGAAGCCCTCCTAGAGCTCATGCTGCATTGGCCTAACACCTTCTGTCTCTGGTTTCATTTATTGTGAGCCAGATTTGTTCAAAGCAATAGAATAAAGATTATGTATGGTCTTACATGTAGCAAGCTGCTGCTCTGTCAACTCCATCCCTCTGCCTTTAGGCCCTCTTTGGGCCATACCCCTACCTAGCACCTACTTTTGGCAGAAATCTACCCAGTATGAGGTTTGGCCTGCCGTATTCATCTTAGTTGTGTGTGAAATTGTCACAGCTACTAAGTGAGGAATCACAGCTTTATGGGGTGAACTGGTGACAGCGATCTCTTGTTCCCTTCAATAATGATAATAATAATAAAATTTAATGAACCTTTCTATCTCTGGTTTGTTTTTTTCTCCCATTGTGGAGTTTGGTTAAAAAACAAAAAGCAGATGATATTTGATGCTCAAATGTTTCTTGGAGCTAAAAGGAAAGTTGGGATCCCTGGCAGAGGGAAGGGTAGACAGTGCCAGGTTTATGTATTTGAGCCGCTATGGGTGATCCAACTTTAGCTCTTGCCTCTATTTTATAATATCAGGATTTAGAACTGGAAGGAACTGTGGAGCTCATCTGGTCCAACCCTCTTATCTTCTGTGGTACGATCTGGCACCTCTCCCCCAGCCTACCCTGTGTAGAAGGATGATTCAGGGCTAGGACTAGAAGGGAAAGGAAGGGAAGGGAAGGATTCTGGAATGCTTCATAAATATGTGTTTTCTTTAGGTCCTTGAGTTACTCCACATTACTCACTTCTACTGTTGATTTCAAGAGTGATCTGTCCCCTCTGCCTCTTCTTCCTCTTGTGCCCTGTAAGGGATTCCTTCTATAAAAATAAGGGGTGGGTTCTAGGTCTGTATTCCAAAGCGATCATACAAATGGGAAAAGGACCTACATGTACAAAAATTGTAGCAGCTCTTGTGGTGGCAAAGAACTGGAAATTGAGGGCATGCCCAAGAATTGGGGAATGACTGAACAAGTTGTGATATATGAATGTAATGAAATACTGTTGCATTATAAGGAATGATGAGCAGGCAGACTGCAGAAGAACCTGGAAAGACTTGAGTGGAGTGAGCAGAACCAGGAGAGCATTGTTCACAGTAACAGCCACAATGTACAATGGCTAACTTGGATAGACCTAGCTCATCTTAGCAATGCAAGGATCTAAGACAGCTCCAAAGGGCTCTTGATGGAAAATGCTCTCCATATCCAGAAAAAGATCTGTGGAGTCTGAATAGCATATTATTTTCTTTTTTTTTTCTTGTAGTTTTTCCCATTGGTTCTAATTCTTCTTTACAACATAACTAATGTGGAATATAGGCTCAATATGAATGTATATGTAGAGCCTATATCAAATTACATGCTGTAATGGGTGGTGGGAGGGGAGAGATGGGGAGAAAATTTGGAACTCAATCTTAAGGAATCTGAATGTTGAAAACTAAAAATTAAAGAAAGGGGTGGGGGAGAGTGAGGGGAGGGTGACAGGGAGGCAGCTGAAGGAAATAAATGGTTTGGGTATTCATGGGATTATGGCAGGGTGCAAACAACTTCAGAAACTCTAGAGCTATTGTTTATGACTTTTTTTTTTCCACATTACTATTTCTTCACTATTGATTATCAATCAGTAAACTTTTTTTTAAGTACCTATTATGTGCCAGGCACTATGCTAAGCTCTGGGGATACAAAAAGGCAAAAGACAGTCTCTGCTGTCAAGGAGCTTACAATCTAATGGATGAGACAACATGTAATATATACAGAGCAAGCTACATGTAGAATAAATAGAAAGTAATTAACAGAGAAGGAATGGGATTTAGAGGGGTTGGGGAAGGCTTCCTGTAGCAGGTGGGATGTTAGTTGGGATTTAAAGGAAGCCAGGGAGGTCATTAGAGCAGAGGAGAGAGAGCATTCCAGGCACAGGGGGACAACCAGAGGAAAGGCTGAGCGATGAAGAGTCTTGTTCATGGAACAGCCAGGAGGCCAGTGTCAGCTGGATTGAAGAGTCCACGTTGGGGAGTAATGTGTAAGAGGACTGGAAAGGTAGCAGGGGGCTATATTATAAACGACTCTGAATGCTAAATGGAGCATTTTATATTTTCTCCTAGAAGCAATAGGGAGTTTATAGGAGTAGGGGAGTGACATGATCAGATCTGCACTTTAGGAAAATCACTTTGGTGGCTGAATGGAGGATGGATAGGTGTGGGGAGAGACTTGAGGCAGATAGACCCACTGCAGGTAATTGCATGAGGTGGGGAGGGCCTGCATTAGAGGGGTAGTGGTGTCGAGAGGCGAGAAGGTAACAAATCAAGGGATGTTGTACAGGTAAAATTGCCAGGCTTTGGCAACAGATTGGATTTGGGGGCAGAGAGACTGGGAGGATCCAGGATGACTCGTAGGTGGTGAGCCTGAGGGATGGGAGGATGGTATTCTCTACTATAAGAGAGAAGGTAGGAGGGGGAGAGAGTTTAGAGGGAAAGATAATGAGTATTATTTTGGACATACTGAGTTTAAGATGTCTACTGCACATGCAGTTTGAAATGCCTGAAAGGCAGTTGGAGGTTAGTGATTGGACGTCCGCAGAGAGGTTGGAGTACGATGGGGAGATTTGAGAGAGAATCCTGAGCATTGAAAATGCTAATTAAATCCATGGAAGCCAATGAGATCAGCGAATGAAGTAGTATAGAGGGAGAAGAGAAGAGGGCTAGGGAGAAAAACAGGACCACTTACAGTTAGAGGGTGGGATCCGGAAAAGGATCTGACAAAGGAGACAGAATGGAGTGGTCGCTTAAGTAGGAAGGGAATCAGGAGAGTCAGGTTTGTCCCCAAAACCTAGAGAGAAGAGAGTATCAAGGAGGAAAGAGGGATCAATGGTGTCAAAAGGCTACAGAAAGGTCAAGGAGAATGAGAATGGAGAAAAGGCCATTGGATTTGGCAGCTAAGAGATGCTAACTTTGGAGAGAGCAGTTTTGGTGGACTGATAAAGGTTGGAAGCCAGAGTGTAAGGGGTTAATGTTGGAAGAGCAGAGGAAATGGAGGCACCTACTGTGTTGATGGCCTCTTCTGGGAGTCTGTTAGCTACAAAGGGGATAAGAGACATAGATCACAGGGAGGATAGCAGGATCAAATGAGGGTTTTTCCAGGATAGGGGAGACATGGACTTGTTTGTAAACAGAAGGGAAAGAGCCACAAGTCCTCTTGGAAGAATTTGTGAATTTCTTTCCCCTTTATCTTTCCTTCTCTGGAGCAGCCAAAAGTGAAGGACCCAGAAATTCTTCCCCTTCTCTCTTCATTTTGGTCAGCCACATATCCTGCTCCCTTAGGTCTTTTGTCATTTTGTCCAGGATCATCACAATAAACATTGTGAGGCATTGGCATGTAATTGGTTGGGTGCTGATGCATGGGGTATCCTCTGAGTCAGGCCATTCATCTTCTAGTCTATGATAAACCACCAGAATGGTTCCCTGTGAGTAGAGAAGATGGCAAATCTTATCTCTCTTCTACTGTTTTCTCTCAGAATATAATTCAGCAGGCTATTTGGGCTGATCTGAACCTGACAAACAAGGCCAGTGCCATGAGTGAAAGTATGGGACAATTACAGTGGAACTGAAGTTAGAGTTAAACATAGTTCCTGAGTCCAAGGTCAGACCTTATTACTGGCACTATCTCCTATGACTGGAAGGCAGCCTCACCAGGGGAATTAGTTTCTAGGATTGTGGTTTATTTCTGCAGGGTTCTGCAAAATGCTATATGGAAACTATGGTGGTATGGTAAGCACCTTAGGGTGGCGAAGGCTTCCTGGCTTGAACTGGTGCCTCAGTTCAAGAAGAAAAGCCGGCTTTTCTCCTTTGGCACACATGCAATCTCTTGAACTTCTATTCTCCACTTTCCCTGTGTATTACTTTGTTTTTACTCTGAATAATTTTACATTTAGATGTTGTTTACCCAGACTCCAGATTGGAAATGAGGGTTGGGAAGAAAATGGCCTGATTTTTGCGAGAGAAAAATAGCTCTGGTAACTCTACCTCTGTGGTGGTGGTAGTGGCTGCCTGAGGTGGAAAAGGTTAGCTTTTATATGAGATCCTCCTATTATAGCTTGAGGACTGATAGCCACAGGAAAGACAGACCTAATATCTTCTACTGCCCTTCTTCCTGTCTTTACTAAGAGAGATGATTCTCCTGATGGGTCAGGTTGTTCTGGGGTCAGATTGGCTACTGTGTCTCTTCTGTGTAAAGAGTACGTTTGGCACACAGTAAATCAGATGAACCGTATTTGGGGGAGGTTGGCTGGGCAGAGACCATGGGGCACATACAAGTCTAAAAACATCTTTGTACCTACCTCAGACTGCACCAGTAGATTTCTTTGTGGCATTTTAGAGGAGAGGGTGATGAGTCTGTGCAATAGTTTTTCAGTTTCGGTAACTATTTCAATATAATTGTTTCCTTTGTAACCCTATTCATTTTATTTTATGTGTTTAAAAACATTCTGAGGGGCGGCTAGGTGGCGCAGTGAATAGAGCACTGGCCCTGCACTCAGGAGGACCTGAGTTCAAAATCTCAGACACTTGACACTTACTAGCCATGTGACTTTGGGCAAGTTACTTAACCCCAGTTGCCCTCCAAAAAGCAAAAAAACAAAAAACAAAACCATTCTGAGAAGATCAAAATAAAGAACCCTAAAGCCTTAGAAGGCTAGTATGTGGAACCCAAGAGTTATGTGTGGTACCCTCAAAATTTCACTGTAGTCAGGAACTCCAGGATGGCTATAGCGTAAATAACAATGAACTAGAAAAAGACCTGCCATTGGCCATTCACTAGTTTTGTGATTTTAGAAGGAAATACTTACTCTATCTGAGCTCCAGTTTTTTAATCTATAGAAAGGGAATCATATATGTATGTCTTGCTTATCTCATGGAGTTGTGAGATCCTTGTAAGGGAAGATTTCAGGGTCATAAAGTAGAAGTAAGGAGATGATTGTAATGGGGAGGCTAGACTGGTTCTTCAGGACTTCATCTTACAATAACCTCAGCACCCATCTCTGGGTTAGGAGGCAGCCAGCCATGTTAAGGACACTCCCTCTGCTGATAAACCCCCTTGCATGGAAACCAGTCAGCAAGGCTCTATATCTCCTGCCAATCAAACTCACGTGTTAACCCCCCCACCTCTCTCCTCCAATGGGCTGCCCCCAGGGCCTGATTACCCTATCTCTATCTCTGTAGCCTTAGCCAAGATGCCTGGGCCCTGCCCTGTTCCACCTGGTGGTGTTGCCCATCAGGAAAGTTAAATGTTAACCAGAAGAGAGGCTGAATGAGTGACTGACAACCTGCCCTCACAACTTAGTACACCGTCCAGGCAGCACCAGCTTTGGGAATTGGTCCCCACCCAGCTATGCTGTGGATCAGTTTGCCACGGCAGCTTGTAGGCAGGGTGTTGCCCATCCTGGGTGCAGCACTGTTCCAGAAGAAAGAAAAAAGGGGATTTCAGGTAAGACATTGGCAGGTAATAACACTGGCAAAATCTTTTTCTTAGGAAGTGGGTAATAAAGAAGTTGGAGGTGGGTGGGCAGGGCCTTTGGTCTCTAAGAAGGAAGAGCCCCAGCTCTGGAATCCGGGGAACCCAAATGAACAATAAATCCAGCCCTGCGAAGGGTTGTTTTACTTACAAGTATTCTGCTCTTATCCTGGTCCCTATGAATTTGGTGGGGTTGTTCTTTGGATAGACTGAATGGAGAAGAGGGCTGGAAAATGCTTATCTGTTCTCAAAGGGGGACGATACCATTGTCGAATGAATGTTGAGTAACTAATGTGCTTTTTGTTTTAGTTATTGTTTCTGTCTTTTAAAATCATGGATGTTGTACCTGATTACAGTGTCTGCCTAGGGAAGGAAAGGTAGAGGTATCTGTAGAATTCTACCCCTTCACTCCTTTCCAAAAGGTGTAATGTCATCAGGACTCCCCTCTTACCCATCACTAACCCCATTCTGCTGTGTCTCACTCTCTTCCTCTTTTGATGGAGAAGTTTCATTCCCTGGCAGGAGCTTAACATTCTCCACCTGCCTTCCCCCCTTTCCCTTCTCCATGCAGAAGTCTAGAACTGAAGGCTCTTCTGGAACTAGTCAGACCAGTTCAAGCCCCATGACCTCAGAATTTCTAAAACCTTGTCTGGGAGGCTGAGACATTTGACCTCTTCTTTGGAGCTGGTGGGCTGGTGGGCCTTACTTGCTTCATTTGCATATGACAAGTTTATACAAATTGACTGCTTAACTGCCTTTGGTGCTGCCCAGTCCCAGACTATTCTAGCCAAGTGGGCAACTGGGGTTTGTGGAGTCATCTCTGATCCTCGGACCTCCCTCCTCATAACATTCTAGGTCTAGAACTTTGCTACCTTTGTAGCCAGAGACTGGGCTGCTGCTTTTCTTGAGGGTGGGATGACATAGAGTGAGGTTTTTGGGGCCTTCAGGCTCCCTGGGATTGAGTCCAAGAAGCTTCTGTTATTGCAGCGTGAGATCTACCGACATTATGACCTTCAGGTGAAAGTGGTGAGAGCCAGAAACATCAAGGGCACCGACATATGTGAGTCTTTCACTAATCTCTTTCCTTTTAGTTCCCTTTTGAATGAGTGGGTGAATGAATGAATGGAATGGAAATTGGAAATTTCCAAAGAACGGAAAAAGCACTCATTAAATGCTTACCATTTGCCAATCACTGTGCTAAATGCCGGAAATACAAATAGAAAAATTGAATCGTTTCTGCTTTAAAGAAGGTCAGACTCTTCATTGGGGAAGATCACATAAAAGAAAGTTCAGTTTTCAGGGTAGATAGAAAGAGGCAGCAGGAGCAGATGGGAAGAGTCCTTAGGGGAAGAGTCCTTAGGTCAAGTCAGTAGATGAGAAGACAGTGTGGGGGTGGGCATCAGGGGTGGGGGTTGGGGTCCTGGAGGTTTTAAGAGGCAAGGCAGATGGTAAGGCCTGGTAGTCCTCCATCTCACTGGAAGGAATAAAATGAGTGACTTCCCCATCTTATCCCAACATGTTCTAGCAGTTAAGCAGTCCTGATGTGTTCTGAGTGTACAAATACATATTAAATATATATGACATATATGTATATGTACACATATAATATCTACATTTTATCTCATTTGCTCCTCACAAGTCTGTGAAGTAAGTCCTATTATTATCCCCACTTTACAGATGAGGAAACTGAGGCAAAGACAGATTAAATAAATCATTTACATGGTTACACAGATAGTTATCTGAGGCCAGATTTGAACTTGAGTCTTCCTAACGCTGAGTACAGCATTCTAGTCATTATTGAGAGGACTTCTTCAGGGACAGAGGCCGCACATCTGTAGAAAGTAGGAAGGTGATTACTCTCACCTACCACTCCTCTTTTCCAGTGTCTGAGGCAGACTGCTTTGTGGAAGTACGACTCCCTACATCCTCCCCATTCACTTCTCGGACAAAGGTGGTTCCCAATTGCAGTGATCCAGAGTGGAATACAACCTTCCACTTTCAGATCCATGAGGCTGTGAAGGTGAGGAGTTAGTTAAGTCAAGCAGTGAAGGGGAGAGGAGAGCCAAGTGCTCTGTGATTTTGTTCCAATGACCCATTTGTTCAGGGGCTGGTCCCAGGCTACTCCTGAAATCTCCTTACCTCATTCCACTCCACTCCTGTTCCATTTTGTATGACGAGCTTCCATGTTTCAGAATATACTGGAGCTTACCCTGTGTGATAAAGATGTTCTTCAGAATAACTCGCTGGCCTCAGTTATGTTTGACCTTGGGGGCTTGGAGCCTGGCCATTCCCACAGTCACACCTTTCTGTTCAACCCCAAGGTAAGTCAACTCCTCTTGAGCCTGTTCTCTCTGACTTTCAGATCAATAACAAGCATTTTTAAGGGGTTCTTTTTTAATTTAATATTTTATCTTTCCCCCCCAGTTACAAGTGAAATCATTTTTAAACATTCATTTCTTAAAGCTTTGAGTTCCAAATTCTCTCCTTCCTTCCTTCCCTTCTCCCCTCATTGAGAAGGCAAAAAATTTGACCTAGGTTATTGTGTGTAGTCATGCAAAACGTATTTCCCTATTACATGTGAATAACAAGAATTTATTAAACTCCTACTGTGGGTAAGGTGTCAGGAATACAAAGATACAATTCCTGCCCTCAAGGAGCTTATATTCTACTAGGAGATATATACAACAAAAATTGAGGTGGCAAAAGGGCACTAATAGTGTACAGGAGGCATCATGCAGGAAGAAGTAGCTAGTCCCTGAACAAAACAAGGATTTTGGAAGGAAAACAATATTGTGAGGAGTAATGATAAGGAAAGAATCCATTTTGGGCTTGGGAGATAGAATGAGTAAATATTGAGTACAAGAACAGAGGGCTCATGAAAAGGAATTGGGGAATGGCTGAGCGAGTTGTGGTACATAGTGGTGATGGAAACTGCTGTGCTATAAGAAATGATGTATTCAGTGTTCTTAGAGAGGTAAGGAAAGACACATGAAATGATGAATAGTGAAGCGAGCAAAACCAAGAGAACACTGTAAACAGTAACAGCAATATTGTTTTAACAGTGACTTTGAGGGGCAGCTAGGTGGCACAGTGAACAGAGCACCGGCTCTGGAGTGAGGAGGACCTGAGTTCAAATCTGGCCTGAAACACATTACGCTTACCAGCCATGTGACCTTGGACAAGTCACTTAACCCAATTACCCTCCAAAAAGTTAAAAAAACAAGTGACTTTGAGCAACTAAGTCATTTTGACTGTTATAAATATATATATTAAAAGTAAAGGTCATATGAAGAGAGACACTAATCTGTATCCAGAGAAAGAACTGATAAATAGAATTATGGATAGAATAATTTTACATATCTGTGAGTTTCTCTCTCTCTCTCTCTGTCTCTTTCTCTCTCTAAAAATCTATCTATCTATCTATCTATCTATCTATCTATCTATCTATCTGTTTCTAATGGTAACCATCTCTACAGTAGGGAACAGAGGGAACAAAAAAGGGAAAAATGTTTACAGGATAACTTTGTATATTTGGAGGAAATAGCAAGTTGTACTTGATAATTTGCAGTTTCACGTGCAATCATCTTTTTTTATTGTACTATGTTAACGGAAATCTTGTTTAGTTCATTGAATTTAAAATAAAGTTTTAAAAAAAGGAGTAGTATGGAATAAGATTTGAAAGGTTAAGCAAGGACCAGATCATGGAGGGCCTTAGATTCCAGGCTACAGAGATTGTATTTCATTGTAATAGTGCTTCTTAAACTGTGGACTGCTGAAGGACTGATGAGTGGAAAAAGAATAAGCAGCCCTAGGCTAGAGCAGAAGTTCTTAACCTTTTTTTGAGTGTTATGGGCCTTTTTGGAAATCTGATGAAGGCTTTAGGCTGCTTACAATAAGGTTTTTAAATGTGTAAAATAAGATCCGTAAGATTACAAAGAAAATTTAATTATATTTAATTGTAATACATTATTAAATTATAATACTATAATATATACTTTGTAGTTTTTTTAAATTTTATTTTAGTTTGCATCATTCATTTCCACAAGATTTTGAGTTACATA
>CM053589.1:42398835-42415930 GCA_028646515.1 Pseudochirops corinnae | reverse complement strand
TTTTTTTTTAAATCTCTGTGGGGCTCTGCTTGCAGAAGGGAAAGCTCTGTCCCAAATTGCTGTGGTCCTCCCGGCTGCCGTAGCTCTCAGGAAGGTGCTGGGACCCTTCCTACTTACTTCCGGCTCGCTGGATAATGAAGACTCCAAGACCGAGGCCCAAGACGGCAATCCGGATCCAGGCCGCTCAATGCGAGAGCACTGGCCTCAGAACAATCGCTTAGTCCCCCTGCTGTCTGCAGGCCGCGGGCGGGAAGCTGCAACATGGAGGCGGGTGCAAAACCTCTGCCTTTCGTTTTTCCGCTCTGGAGGCCTTTTGGCTGGACTGCTCCTCCCTCCCAACTTCGCAAGTTCCACTGACCTAGTTCTGAACGCTGCTCGAGCTGCTGCCACTAATCTGCTCACCGCTAGTCTTGTCCGCCCCCGGGGCTCAGCAGCGGCTTCAGGCCAGGCTGGTTTTGGTTCGCAGTGCTGATATGGTTCCTCATAGCCGAGCTGACTTTAGTGGGAAGTATCTTTGTGTGCGTTTTGGAGTTCTAGGATTGGTTTAGAGTCCTATTCCATGGGTTTTTTGGGGTGGCTATGTGAGAGCTGCGATATGTTGCTGCTGCTATGCCGCCATCTTGGCTCCGCCCCCCTACTTTGTAGTTATTAAAGTATTAATTATGTTAAAATATTGTCATCAAAAAATATTTTTTAAAAACTCAAGTTCATGGACCCTGGATTAAATAAAACCTTCTGCTCTAGAAATTTGGGAACCACTGAAGGTTTTTGGAAAGGAGAAGTGACATAATCTATCATCTTTCTTTGAAAAGTTATTTTGCAATGAATGAGTGAGTGAATGAATGAGAAATCATTACACACTTACTCTATGCAAAGCACAGTGTTAAGTGCTAGGGACAAAAATAGAAAAGCAAGATTGGTGCTGCTGCTGTTTGTGTGATGCCATGACTTGCAAGTGAATTGGATTTAAGTGAGGAGGGCTGTGCAAGGTCACCAGCCTCACTTTTTCCTCTGAAGCCATCTGGGTCCAGTGGCCAGATAGAGATCGAATTGATTGGATGAAGTGGGACACATTGGCCTTTTCAAGCTGATGTCTTTTAACAGGTTTCAGTCTGACTGAGGCAAGCCCATTCCATTCTGAAGGAGCTCACCTTCTTGAGATAACATATGGAGGAGACATGGAAGATGGATTATCGAGGAGACTGATCAGGAGATTGGCTATTACAGTAGCACAAATGAGAGATGATGAAGTAGTTTGGTGGTTGTGTGAGTAGGGAGAAGGCTTTGGTTATGGAAGGTATTGTGGAGATGAAATTGACAAGATGTAGCAACTGACTGACTGTGGGGGTGAGTCATAGATGCCTCTGAGGATACGAGGCTGGGTGACGGGGAGGATGATGCTGGCCTCAACAGAAATAGGGAAGTTTGCAGGAGGAGCAAGCAGGTTTATGGGGAAAGATTAAGAGTTCCATATGGACATGTTGAGCCGTGGGGAACCAAAGAACTAACTTAAAGACTATGTGGAACTTCAGGAGGGAAAAGAAGATTACAGAGATTTGAGTATTTTTTACATCAAGCCTAGATGTTCCTCTTTGCAAATTGTCCTTCTTGTTCCTAATTCTGTCCTTTGGAAGAACTAGGTCACCTCCTATCCACGCTTACTTAGTCTAAGCAAGTTATCCTCATCTACAGAAGCCATAGATGAGTCCTGATTATCATTCTTACACTAAGATCTTACTACTAGTATTTAGGTCCTAGAAAGGAAACAGAAAGAGGGCTTTCAAGGTAAAACTCTGGCTGCCATCTTATGGACTTTTACCCTACAGAGGAAGGGCCTAGAGTGTGTGAAACAGGCAGGGTGGTGCAATGGAACGTGCTGTTAGATTTGGAATTGGAGGATATGAATTCAAATCCTGCCTCAGTTACTTACAACCTATGTGTGACCTTGGACAAATCATAATCTCTCTGGGCTTCAGTTTCCTCATCTGTAAAATGAAGGGCAGCTAGATGGCACAGTAGATAGAGTACCTCACCTGGAGTCAGGAAGACTCTTCCTGAGTTCAAATTTGACCTCAGAAACTTATTAGCTGTGTGACCCTAGGCAAGTCACTTAACCCTGTTGGCCTTAGTTTTTTCATCTTTTGAATTCAGGGAACTCATTTTGAACTGGAGAAGGAGATAGCAAATCACTCCAGGATCTTTGCCAAGGAAATCCCGTATGGGATCATGAAGAGTCAGCCGGGATTGAAATGATTGAACAACAAAAAATAAAATATAGGATGATAACTAGAAGGGAGAGCAGGGGCAAATGAAGTTGGTTTTTTTTTTAAGAGTGGGGTAGATAGGAGTATGTTGTAGGTAACAGGGCAAAACCAGGAGGTGGGAAACTGAAGATGAGAAATAGAGATGGAAAAATTGATGAGGCCAGCTCCTGGGGAGAAGCTCAATGTTCCACACCCTGGACCTTTGTAAAAGAATGAGGGGAAATGTCTTCTCATATCTGTTCTTTGGCACCAAGATTCTGAAATATCAATTTTGTTTGTTGGGTGACAGTCCTTTCCATTTCTCTTAGTACTTGGGTGTGTATAATCCATGCCTGGAGTTTGGAGAGGGATAGGTCGAGAAGCCAGGGGATTTAAGGGTTGAACTGGTTAACTATGCTCATTCACCTCCTTACAGGACAAAGAGGAACTGCAGGTGGAATTCCTCCTGGAAAAAGGGTGAGTTCTGCAGGATTCTGTCTGTGCCCTCAGGCTTAGCCATAGCTGTTTACTGTCATAGAGGACACGAGTTCTTGGGTCATTCTGTGCACCTGAGGCAAATTCAGTGCAGAAGGGAGTAGAGAAGGATTGTGGTCCATAGGACTGATTCCCAGTTTATCACTCATCCCAGGAATGTATGAGAGTTGCCCTATTTCATCTGATCATGGTGCAGAGAAGAATGACCACTCCTTCAGAGCAACTGGGAACCTGATATGCCCCCCCTCTATGGGTAGTTTATAGTCAGAGAACCCTTTCTCAATCTACTGCTTGTCCTCTGGCTTCCTGGGAGCTCTCTGTACCTCTTTCTAACTGAATGGAAAAAAATCCAAAGAAGTTATAGCCCTTTTCATAGTGTTCTGGGGCATTCACACTCAAGGGACCTGGAGTTTCCCTCACCAAGCCTGGATGGAGAACTAGCTCCTTTGTGTGTCAGCACTTTGGGGAAAAGCCCAATGGCACTGTCCTAGTTACTTCTTTGTGTGCTAAACTGAAGAGGATTTCACTCCCACCCTTGGATCCACAGACCTAATTCTCAGAAACACCCTGGACTCCTGGGGCTCTAAATCAGGACTAAGACCTCCCTGGCATGCCGCTGTTTGAACTTGGCTCTTACCCCAGCTTTGGGAGGGGGAACTCAGCACCCTGGGCTTGTTTAGCTGTTTAGATTGTGATGTTTTAGTAGCTCCCAGGTGCATGAGTTCCTTGTTCTCTGCAGAAATGTGCCTGCCTCTGAAGTTATCACTAATGGGATCCTGGTGGTGAGTAGAGAAGGGGAGTTTTGAGGAGATCCTGTTGCTGGGTGATGGGCATCTATTTAATCCTTCATTGTGCATTTATACATTATATATTAATAACCAAGGATTAAGATAGAATGATGGAGCCATCCTTAGAGGGTTTGGGGAGGCTGTAGGAGCATCATGGAGGGCAACTCAGCTACCAGACTCCTGGGCTTCTGTGATGCCTAAAGGAATTATGGAGACCAACATTTTTCCCTACCAGTCCCTCTTCTCTGTCCCTACTTTAAAAACGCTTCTGGTGTTAGCCTCTTCCCTACCCCAAGACCCATCTGACCCTTTCATAGGACTGGCTTCCTAGGGCTTCCTGAAGCTCTGAAATTCTAGCAACATTGACTGCATCCCTAGTAGGCCAGGTTTCAAATGAGGTCTTCCTTAGAAACTTGTGAGAGGCTGAATGGGAATCTGGAGGGACTGGGTCAGGAGAACACTATTCAGGCGAGGAGCAGAGTATGAGTCCTGAGCATCAAGTCCTGAGTAGGAGTAAAGGGACTACTAAAAGATGCTTTGAGAGGGGCCTCTCCAGCCCACCTGCCTGTCCATGATCCCTCTATTCTTCTCCTTATCCATAGGCCCAACCCTGTCTGAGGATCCAAGGCACCATAGAAGAAAAGGCTGTTGCCCTGTGGCAGGAAGATAGTGAGTTTCTCTGGCTGCCTGTGGTTTCTTACTTTCTCCTTGGATAGGTTTAAGGCTTTCAGTGGCCTGGCTTTCAAAGAACTGAGAGAGAAGGGGAATTTCTTGGAGGATTTGTCAATCTCAACGTTTTTTGAGTAATAGCAATAAATAGGATCTAAGTTGCTGGCTCTGAGAGAGAGTCTGGGAGGAAGAGAGTGGGAAGCTTTCTCTCTCCCTTCCAATAGGTGTGAGAGAGTCAGCATGACCTAGTGGACAGGGTATTTTGACTTGGAGTTAGAAAGACCTGGATTTGAATCTTGCCTGAGACATATACTAGCTGTGTGACCCTGGACAAGTCAACTAACCTCTCTTAGCCTCAGTCTCTTTATTGGTAAATGAGGGGCTTGGCCTCAGTCACCAAGGTCCCTGCTAGCTCTTAAGTCTATGATCCTGTACTATCTCTACCTCCTCACTCTATTCTCCCCTCCCATTTAACTTCTTCTGTAATATATCACCTTTCCCTTCCATCATTCTAATTTCCAGCCCAGGCTATAAGACCAGGGAACAGGAGTTAGCTGTGGGGCACTTGGTGTCTTTGGGATTACCCCCTGAACTTTTTCTCCTTGGCCCTTTGATCTCAGGAGACAGGGTGATAAAAGTGTCAGTGCCTGGGGCCTATGAGAAGACACAGTCCTTTCCCAGATATCCACCTCAAGAGGAGGGCCCTGCAAACACCTTCATCTTTCATGTGAACCCTATCCTGCAATCCAGGCTGAACATAGTTTTGCAGCAGGTAAGGGAGGCCTATGACTTTTCTAGGCCCTGTGTACCTCTACTTTCCTATGTTGATTAATATATTTATCATATTTAACATTTCAGGATGGCAAAGTCTCCATAATTTTTTTGAGGGAGGGAAGGAATTGACAAATATTTGAGTATTTGCTATGTGCTAGGCTTTGAAGGTGGAGGGGGGAAGGTAGGGTGCAGGAGATATGTGGGTACTGCTTATGGTCTTGCTGGGGAAAGATAGACACATGAAAAAAATACTAATGATATTAGGCATAATACAGTAAGTGTTCAATGAGAACGGAGTTACTGATGGTAGTAAAAGTAAGCATAAGTCAGAAGGATGTAGCATTTGAAAAGTTTGAGAAACATAATTTCTGGGTAATTAGTCACTTTATTAACAACTAGCATTTTTAATAGAAGGTTAGTGGCACTCTGGAATGTCAAAGATAATTATGGTGGCAGGCTCACGGCTTATATGCCGTTAGAAGAAGGGTGTTCTGAGATGCAATCAGCTCTTGAATGGTTAACCATTAATGAGAGATGGCCTTTACAAAGAGAAGTGAGCTCACTCTGAATGAGGGGATGAGAGTGACATCATGTCAGCTCTCGGACAGAGAAATGATCCTATACCTTGCTCAACCTTGGGCAATCTAGAGAAAAGGATCTATCTCTACCCAAGCTTGATCGAGTGGGATTCACCTTAAATTAGAGATTCCTTGTAAGGTTGGGTGGTGTCTGACCAAGATTGAGGAGAGTTAATTCCATGCCCTTCAGGAGACTGAACTTTGAAATAAGGACTATAGAAAAAAACCAAACTGTTGATGAATAATCATTTCTGCCATTGAGTTGGGAGACTAGACTGCCAAAGGGGTCCATGACATAAAAATGTTTAAGAACTCTTGACCTTGACAAATTGCTGACCTGCATGGGTAGAAGAAATTTTCTCATCTATTAGTCACAGTAAACAAGCATTTATTAAGTGCCCGCTGTGGGCTAGGCCCTGTGTTAGGTGCTAGAGATATAAAGCAAGGGGAAAACTTTCCTTGCTGTTTGGGAACTCGTAGTCTAATGGGGGAGATGTCTTGGAAACAACTGTATACCAACACGATATGTACAGGATGGATTTGAGACATTCAGCAGAGGGAAGGTGCTAGAATTTAGGAGGATTGGGGAAGGCCCTTTATAGAAGGTGGAATTTTAGCTGGGACTGGAAGGAAACCAGGAGGCAGAGATGAGTGGGGAGAGAATTCCAGGCATGCTAGAGAGCCATTGAAAATACAGTCTGGAGACAGAGTTTCTTATGTGAGTAACAGACAGAAAGCCATTGTTAGAAGATCACAAAGTACTTGGAGCTAGGTAAGGCGTAAGAAAACTGGAAAAATAGGAGGGGATTGGGTTAAAAAGGGCTTTGAATGCCAAACAGGAGGTTCTCTATTTGATCCTAGAGGTGAAAGGGGTCTGCTAGAGTTTAGTGAGGGGGTGGAGAGGGGTCAGACTTATATGTTGGGCAGATCACTTTGACAGTGGAGTGGAGGTTAGCCAGAAGGAGGGCAAGAGACCCACCAGCCGGCTATTGCAATAGTCCAGGTGTGAGGTAATGCAGGGCAGTGTCAGAGGAGAGTGAGTCACATAGGAGAGATGGTAAGAAAGTAAAAGTGAAAGGCCTTGGTAAGAGATTGGATCTGGGGGGTAGTAGTGAGAGTGAGGACAGCCAAGGATGATACCTGGGTGACGGGGAGGATGCTGGTGTCCTTCATAGTAAAAGGGAAGTTTGAAAGAACCAAGGATTTGGGGGAAAATATGATGAGTTCACCCGGAGGTGCCCATTCCAGTGAAATCATAGGTCTAGGCAAACAAACAGAAAGTGTATTATTCAAGAGCTTCTAATGTGGGGCAACTTTTTCTTGGGGACCCTGGTGGTTTCTGACTTCAGCTTCTATTCTGTCCTAACCCATTTTGATTGGCTGTTTCCTTTTCCCCCAGAGTCCTAAACTGGAGACCCAAGCCAGGATACTGGGTAAAGAGGAGATTCCCCTTTCCTCATTGCCCCTGGACCAGGAGGTGCCGCATTTGGTGACTCTGGGAGAGGTAAAATCCTAACATTGGAGTCCCAGGTGGCCCAGATTATGCAAATCTCATCATCTCTGCATGTCCCCTGAACTGCCACGGTGGAGCCTGGCAGCAGTCTATGTAGAGTTCAGGCCCAGGAGGATGAGAAGCAGTTCTTAGGATCTGTCATCTTGCCTGGGCACTGCTAGCTGTAAAGGCAGGGTAGAAGAAAGGTGTGGCAATATGTGACAGTTTACCAGACTGGGTAGAACCAGTACTCACTCTGGACCCACCTGGATTCAAATCCTGCTGCTTAAGACATGCTGTGTGACCTTGGGCTGGTCATTTAACTTCTCTCAGACTCAGTTCCTAATTTGTAAAATTAGGCTACACTAAATGGCCTCTTTAAGGTACCTTTCAATTAATAGCTAGCATTTATATAGCACTTTAAGGCTTGCAAGGCACTTCACAAATATTATCTCATTTTATCCTCACAACAACCCTGGGAGGTATTATTATCCCCATTTGACAGATGAGGAAACTGACACCAAGAGGTGACAAAAGAAGGTAAGAGTCTGAGGCAGAATTTGAACTCATGTCCTCCTGACTCCAGATCTAGCACACTCTCTCCGTGATTCCACCTGGCTGCCTCTAACCCTATATCTAGGATCCCAAGAGTCACTCTAGAAATGAGTTCTGGCATTGGGGTCTGGCACTGCAGAGGGAAAAGGAGTAGTTGGCGGAGCACAGTTTCTGTAGGAGATGGGTATGTTAGACGTAGGCCAGATGCTGTAGATCACGTCTGTTTTCTGTTTCAGGGGTTTAAGCTGAATCTGAGCCTCAAGGCAGAAGTGAGGTGAGGTGACTCTGGGGGAAGCTGGGCAACAGCTATCCAGGTTGAGTCCCCAGGCAGTACACTGGGCCATCTCTCTGAGCTTGCCTCCCTCCATCTACCACCCTGTTCCCTTTGCTACGCTTTCCCCCTCCCTACTGAGTTCAGGCTGTCCAACACAGGCCCATGAGGTTTGGTTGGTTGGGAGATCTCTTTTCTTCCTGGGGATCCCGTGGGTTCTGTCTATGGGAAACAACAAATCTGGGCCTATGCTGGAGCTGCTTCTATAGAGAGGGAGGGATCCTCCCATTTTGCCCTCCCACCTTTGTGTGCATTCCCACCTCTCTTCTCCCATGGAGGGCAGCTCCAGGGACCTTGATCTTCGCCTTGGTTTTGACCTGTGCAAAGGGGAGCAGATGTTCCTGGACAAGAGGAAACAAGTAGTGTCAAAGGCTCTACAGAAGGTGCTGGAATTGGACAAAGCCCCCCGAAATGATCAGGTATGGAATATAGCCCCTGGACCACAGGGTCAGTGCGACCTTATTACCTTGGGGCAACGGCCTTGTCCTTGTATCCCTGGCGTGTTCCCACAATGCCCTTAGTTCAGCATATAAACGAGTGTGTACAAATTATATACAGAGTATATTTAAAGCATTCAAGGCACTGGGGGACATCCAGTGAAAATGCCTGGAGTCAGAAAGTGTACCATGACCTTAAAATCTCTAATAGTGGAAGGTTTAAACAAGATGGATGCTGCTGCAGTATTGTGGTTTCATTTGATATGAGACAACCTGGCATCTGTCTGGCTCCCCCCTCAGATATAATCTTTGTCATATGTTCAAATAGTGAGGAATGGTTTTAATCTCATGACTAAGTTAGATGTGGGTCACATAATATTCATGTTCCATTTAAAAAAATTCTGAATCTTGGGCAATTTTCTCTTATAACAATTTTAATTCTTTTAAATTTTTTTAAAATTAAATTTTTTTTTAAAGAAACTTTTAAATTTCTAACTGTGATGATTAAAAAAATTCAAGCAAGGACAGCTAGGTGGTACAGTGAATAGAGCACCAGCCCTGGAGTCAGGAGGACCTGAGTTCAAATTTGGTCTAAGACACTTGACACTTTCTAGCCGGATGACCTTGGGCAAGTCAGTTTACCCCAATTGCCTTGCCTTCCTCCCTCCAAAAAAAAAAAAAGGGAGTTTGAGAGACATAGTTTCTGGGTAATTTAATCATTTTATTAATAAGGCCAGCACATTATTAATAAAAGGATGATCATTTGGCCATCTCTATCAGAACAAAGACTATCGGGGTGGTGGGCTCACAGTTCATTATACCCTTCAAAGAGTTAAGTGTTCATGAGGGATGGCAATTGACTCTGATTGGATCACCCAGTGGGAGGTAATCTATATTAAAATGAGGGTCTTTGGGGTACATGACTTAGATCATCCAAATATTGGTCAAAGAAACATCAATTTCCATAAGCACCTGTCTTGACAAAAGGGAGAATCAGCATGTTCCCAGACCCGTCTGAGCAAACACAATGAGCAGGAATACCACATCTATTAGCCCAAACTTGGGATTTCTTTTACCGTCTGATTCGATGTTGGCCTCGGTCAGTCTTTAAGAGAGAGTTCCCACACTGGTTGGTTTTTGGATGAAGAAGTAGAAAAGGAGAAAAACCTTGATCTGAATGTAGTAATTACTTATTAAATACAAGGGAGAAGCATTACAGAACTGTCTCCTTCACTCCCTCCCCACTCTGTACTAGAGAAGGCTGCCATTTCTCACACACACACACACACACACACACACACACACACACGTATAGATGTATGTATGTAAGTATGTAAAACTATACTCTTCATACTTCTATTTATCAGTTCTTTCTCTGGAAGTGGATACATTTTTGTAGTTGATTTGAATGTTTACAGTACTCATTAACAGTTACTCTTTGAATGGTCTTGCTGCTGCTGTATCCAATTATTTCTTGGTTCTACTCATTTCATTCTTCATTATTTCCTGCAAATCTTTCCATGTTTTTCTAGAATCAGCCTGCTCATCACAGCAGCATTCTATCACAATCATTTACTGCAGTTCAAGCCATTTTTCGGTTGATGGGAATTCCCTCAATTTTCAGTCATTTGTCTCCACAGAAAGAGCCAATGTATATATTTTTGAACATCTTCAGGGTAGGGAGCATGTAGCCTCAAGGCTACATGTGGTTCTCGAGGTCTTCAGGTGCGACCCTTTGACTGAATCCAAACTTCATAGAACAAATCCCTTTAATAAAAGGATTTGTTCTGTGAAACTCAGACTCAATCAAAAGCTGTACCCAAGGATCTAGAAGGTCATATGTGGTCTCGAGGCCACAGGTTCCCCAATCCTGATTCTAGGTTCTTTTCCTTTTTCCCTGACCACCTTAGAAAACAGACCTATTAGTGGTATACATTTTAGTTTTTAAAGGTATTTATTGTCCAAAGCGATATAAACTTAAGTTTTCTCAGATGAATATATGCATGCATGGGAAGAGAGTAAACCAATAAAATGTTAAAAAGATGAGGCCAGATCTCTGAGCAGCCAGATAAAAAGGAGCAGTAATTCAAAGTTTATTCCAACTATAATACAGGTAAGGCAGTTGGATGATGCACTGGACAGAGTGCTGGGCTTCAAAACAGGAAGACTCATCTTCCTGAGTTCAAATCCAGCCTCAGATACTTAGAGCTGTGTGACCCTAGGCAAGTCACTTAACTCATATTTTCCAACTCCATTTTCTTGTGCCTACCTAAACCAGAGATAAAACCAAGATACTCATAATCTGCCCCAATTTATTAAGAGCTTGGTTGTCACAGTCACGAAATGGTAACACTGACTTTAATGCCCCCAACAAGCCAGTACTAGACCTTCTCCCAAAATCTGCCTCAACGTAACCATATTCAGGTGATCCAAGAGTATCACCTGCTGCAAATGTGGAGCTTGGTTTAGTAGAATCTATATGTATAAAGTGCTGGGCCTGAAGTCAGGACAACTCGTCTTCAAAGACTTAATTCTTCAAATCTGGTCTCAGACACTGTGTGACTCTGGGCAAGTCACTTCACCTGTTTACCTTAGTTTCCTCATCTGTCAAATGAACTAGAGAAGGAAATGGCAAAACACTCTGGTATTTTTGTCATGAAAACCCCAAATGGGGTCACAAAGAGCCAGATACAACCGAACAACCACAAAAAAGTAATGCAGGTTGTTCTGGCTTTAAGGTGGCATCATGTGGCATCCTTCTGAGTTTATTCCCGAGATAATCTGTTGAACTTGTCTCTGTTTTATAGATCCCTGCACTCTTTGGCATAAAAGGGGCCATCTGGGTTTGAATCACATAGCAGTGAACAGAGAGGCTAAAGAACTTTAGAAATAGTTGTAGCAGGACATGACTGTGATTCTAGCACATCAAGACAAATACTGCCATTGCTGTTAATATTTGGAGGATAAATTCTTGTTGTAAATGCAGTCTTAGGTTCTTGAAGGGGGTCGTCTGCAGGAAAAGGAATTTGCCCTCCATTTCTTCAAAGTATACAACTCTGACATGGGTTGATATTGGGTCCCATGATTGTGGCTTGCTAATGAAACATTTTATCCCCAAGTGAACTTGCAGAACAATGTCCCGGAGGGTTGTGGGTCAAATCATAAGTTCCTTTTAATCAGTTTTAGTGCGTTGGTGGGGTTTTTTGTTTATTTCTTTTAGCCCGATTGAGCTTTCTCAGTGGGTAGAAGAGGGAAGGAAGAATCTTGTGGATTTCTGTTTCCTCAACTACTTTGGATTTGGTCTCGTCCCCCCCTCCCCCCATCTACATGTGCTACTCCATCTCTCATCTCTGTCTTTGCATTGGTGGTCCCCAGTGCTTGGAATGGGGACCCCTCCTCCTCCTCTCTGCTTCTTGGAATGGCCGGTTTCCTTCAGAATTCAGTTCAAACATCATCTTCAGACATGAAGCCGTTCCCCTGTACTCTCTCTACCCTTCCACCCACCATTAGCGCTCTTCCTCCTCAAATTACCTTAATTTATTTTGTATCTATTGTGCACTTTGGTCTCCAGTAGAAGGTAAACTCCTCTAGTGTCAGGTATTTTCCTTTTGTCTTTGTGCCTTAGCACATAGTAGGCAATCAATCAATAAAGTTATAGATGTCCTATGATGTGCCAGGCACCATGCTGAGCACTAGGTATTCAAAAAGAGGCAAAGACAGTTCCTTAATACATATTTGATTGATTGATTTTTGTCTGATCTTCAGGTACCAGTGGTGGCTGTGCTGGGCACTGGGGGTGGTACCAGAGCCATGACATCCTTGTATGGCAGCCTGAATGGGCTACAGGACCTAGGTTTCCTGGATACTGTGACCTACCTGAGTGGGATCTCAGGTTCTACATGGTAGGTGACTGTAGTGCCAACACAATATTCACAGCACTGATAGTGACTGTAAATATGCCAGGATAGTGCTCAATCTCAAAATATAACAGATTCTCCATATAGAAGACAGAAGCAAAACATTTATTCAGATACCAGAAAACCAAATCCCACCACCAGGAAACCAAATTCATTATAGCAACATAGAAGTTAATACACGCAGCAGAGCAGAGAGCCACACCATCCTTTAGCCTTCCCAGAAACATTTACTCACAAGCCTAATTTTCTGCCTGCTGTCTTCTCTCCTCCTTCCATCTAGCTGCTCTGACTCTCAGCTTCCTGTGGCTCTGTTCTACCCTCTTATCATAGGTTCCATGTGATTACATTCAGCCTATTAAGGGGCAGGGAAGATCTTCAAATTCCCATTCTCATTATGGTGACAGACAAGAGGACCTGAGGGCTCTGACTCCTTCATCTTGGGAGCTGTCCTATTCTCCCAACGACTCAGGAGTGAATGTCCCTGGTGGGGTCAGGTACCACTGAGGAGGTAGCTTGCATCATAACATTCCCACTGAAAGGGAAATGACCGCGGTGCCCAAGAATGCCCATATCCATAAACTCAGGTTCCTGACTTATGAATGGATCCAGACACAAATAAGAGTGAGGTGGTAGTGACCCCTGGTGTCTTGGGCTGGACTACGCCTCTTTTCTCCTCTCTCTTCCCTTGGTCACCATCTCAGACCTGCAGTGATGATGCTCCCTGTTCTCCAGGTGCATTTCTACCATCTACAAAGACCCGACTTGGTCCCAGACATCACTGCAGGGCCCAACGAGGCAAGCAAGAAACTTTGCGTGTAGTAGCAAAACAGGAGCCTTCTTGTCTCACCAATTGCGCTATTATAGCCAGCAGCTGATGGCCCGAGAGAATAGTGGCCTCCGCGTGTCTCTCATTGACCTTTGGGGTCTCCTTGTTGAGTATTTCCTGTATCAGGAGGTATGAGAAGGGCTAAGGGAGGGGGGAGAGACAGGTGGCAGATTCCCCTCTAGGCAGACAAAATGATTTCCCTTTTCTCATTACTTCTTGACTCTCTTTAAAAAAAAAAAAAGTTTACTTAATTTTAAATTAACAAGCATTTATTTTCTCTCTCTCCTAAAACCACGATGGGAAAAGTCGTGATGTAGAAAGGATAACTGTATTTGTCTTTATAATGTGGTTACTGTATAAATTGTTTTCCTTGTTCTGCTCACTTTACTGTGTACCAGTTCATACAAGTCTTCCTAGGTTTCTCTGAAACTTTGCTTTTCATCATTTCTTATAGCATAGTAGTATTTTATCACATTCTTATACCACAATTTGTTCAGTCATTCCTCAACTATTGAATATCCCTTCTTTGCCACTGTAGAGAAAGCTTATGAACAGATCCTTTTTCTTGGATCTTTTTGTAGCATAGGCCTGGCAGTGGTATTTGTGAGAGAACCTGGGAATTTGGCTTATGCTCCTATAATCCAAGATACCAAGGTACCTGGCAACAGGCCTTTGTAACTTTGGTGTCTAGAAGGAAATAAGTAAGCTCTAGAAAACTGGCCTAAAAAATACAAACCAACAAAATGAGGGTGCATATCACAACCAGAGATGATAAGAAACCAATAACCTGGCTTAGAGCATCCTGAGCATGTGAACCTCAAGGCCACAAAGGTGGCAAAGGGATGGTTGGGTGGGTGGGTGGGGGGAGTGAGACAGAAACAACCAAGTCCAAAAGCAGGAGGACTGAACTTCTAGTCTTTCTGCCTAGAAGGCCGAGCCCTTCTTTTGTCCTGTCTAGGAAAACCCAGTCAAGTTGTCTGATCAGCAGGCAGCAGTTGTTCAGGGTCAGAATCCCTATCCCATCTATGCAGGCATCAACGTCCATGGCAATGTGTCCAGCCAGGATTTTGCAGGTTTCTTGGGTTGGGGAGAGTGGTGGAAGCTGGGGCAGGAGTAATCCCCATAGAGAGTGGAGGGGGAATTATCACTGGGAAGGGTATGATAGGAAGCTGGTAGATGTTGGGGTATAGCCATAAAATGGGGCTATGGGAAGATTGAGGAGAGAGTCATTCCCCCTTTTGAATACAAGGGATGGAGGATGGGAGGCAGGGCCCTTTCACCTGAAAGTTCTCTGGGTAATACTCCCTCCTCTCCTTTTTAGAGTGGTGTGAGTTCACTCCCTATGAGGTTGGCTTTCCCAAATATGGGGCCTTTGTCCCCACCGAGTTATTTGGCTCTGAATTCTTCATGGGGCGTCTGCTTAGGTCTCGGCCAGAGCCTCGGATCTGCTACCTGCAAGGTGAGTTCAGTGACAGAGGTAGGCATGGTTGAAAAGGGGTCAGGACTCAGTGTCAAGCACTGTACCCACCATCTCATAGGGCAGTGGTGTCAAACCCAAATAGAAATGAGGGCCACTAAAGTGTATGTAAGGATCCCTGCTATCACCTATTGACTTCTTTTCAAAATGAAATATAATCTATATTTTATTTATTATTTTGTTAAATATTTCCCACTTACATTTTAATCTGGTTTGGGCTGGCAGCATTCAGGAGTGTTGTGGGGCCATGTATTTTGATATCTTAGCCATAGGGGACTCCTGCATTTGTGGGGTGGGGTGCTAGACAGGGCAGTGTAGACAGAGGAGTGGGAAAGAAGGAATGAGTTTTGGTTTGGGTTCTGGAGCCAGGGATGAAGTACCCTGAACACAAGTATCTCCTTCCTCGCTTACACTTCTCATTCTGCAGGTATGTGGGGTAGCGCCTTTGCTATCAACCTGGACGAGATCTTCCAGAGGACAATTGGCTCCAGGATTGGCTTCCTGGACTCTCACAGAAGTAGCATTAATGAAAAAGGTGGGAATGGGAGGGGGGCCAGAAAAAGGTGAGGGCAGGGAGGGGATTGACCAGAAACCTGACTGCCTTTTGGTTCCTGTTCCTGGGGACCTTGGTAGAGAGTGAGGAGAGGAGAGGGTCAATAAAGAATCTAAATATTGAACTGAATTCAGGGAGCTTTTAAAACTAGAAGTCTGGAGGGGAAAAAGAAGTAGAGGTGCAAAGAGGTAGAGTACAGAGGAGCACCAGGCCTGAGCTAGAGGTAATCTGGGGCATTCTAAAACCAGAACCTTGACCAGGCAACTGTTAGTGGACAAGTGTGTTGAAGCTCCTTTTACTACTATATCTCTCCCTCCTTCTGCCCCATCTCTGTCTTCCTTCTACCCTCCCCTACTGCGACTGGAGCAGTAGGTAGAGTGCTGGGTCTGGACTCAGGAGGATTGGAGTTTAAATCTAACCTCAGACACTTACTAGCTGTGCTACCCCGGACAAGTCACTTAATTTCTGATTTGCCTCAGCTTCCTCATCTGTAAAATGGGGATAGTAGCACCCATTGCTCAAATGAGATATTTATAAAAGTGTTTGGCACAGTGCCTGGCACATTATAAGCACTATGTAAATGTTAGCTATTGTGATTTTTATTAGCCTATGTTTGCCTCGGGTTCCTCATCTGTAAAATGGGTTTCAGAATAGCACATACCTCCCAGGGTTGCTGTGAGGACCAAATGAGACGATGATTGTAAAATGCTGAGCACAGTGCCTGGCATGTTACATAAATGCTATTTGTTTTTATTATTATCTTAAACATTTAAAAAAAAGCATTATTTCTTATTATTATACCTACCATCTTCTAATTCTGCACCTGTCTTCTCTCCCCTCAGATGATGAGACCTTACAGCTGCTGGACCCAGCCCGGTTAAAGACACAGCTCTATGTCCCACAGGGCATTTTCACCCAGACCATTTTGGACATCTTCACCTCCCGCTTCACTTCTGGGGAAAACTTCAATTTTATCCAAGGACTTTGCCTGCACAAACACTACACTGAGAGCAAGGAATTTTTAACTCAGAAAGGTGACTTCCCCAAAAGACTCTGACACTCAGTCAGCCCTCCTGTTTGTGGGTTTGTCTCCTCTGGGTGTCAGTGCTGAGTGATGAACAGGAGATAAGGGTGAAGGTGGTGTCTTGTTAGATTGTGTGTGTGTGTGTGTGTGTGTGTGTGTGTGTGTGTATGTGTGTGTGTGCTTTTCTCTCATAGCCAGGGGGGATTCTAGGAGAGGGCAGAAGGAAAGGAGGTCAGAAGGGAGTGAGTTCAGACCTGTGCCCCAAGCCTCACATGCATCTCTTGCGTGTTAGTCTGGATGCAGAACCTGTGGCCTTGAGGCCACGTGTGGCTTTCTAGGCCCTTAAGGGTAGCCCTTTGGATCCAAATGTTTGGATTCTGTCAAAGGGTCCCGCTTGAGGACCTAGAGGGTCATATGTGGCCTCAAGGCTGCAGGGCCCCCACCCCTGTAATCTGTGTGTGGGAAGTGGAAATTTTTGCTAGGTAGACGTGTCAAACATCAGCTAATGATTAATAATAATGATAACAGCATTTATAAAGTGCTTTAAGCTTTGCAGAGCTCTTTTACATGTTGTCTCATTTGGTGCTCGCTACAATCCTATAAGGAGGGTGCTTTTACTATTATCCCCTTTTACAGATGAGGAAACTGAGGCTGAGAGATGTTAAATGACTTGCCCAGGGTCATATTCTGCCAGCAGGTGTCTGAGATACAGTTTAAGCTTGGGTTTTCCCAACTGCACATCGTGACCCTCAGTCTACCCTTCTGCCTAGCTAGCCAGGCTCTCAAAAATGTTTGGTGTGAGGCCCAGCTCATTGTGGGCATTTATTAAATCTTCCCTCTCTCTCTCCCTTCCTTCCTCCACCCTCCCTCCCTTCCTTCCTTCCTTCCTTCCTTCCTTCCTTCCTCCCTTCCTTCCCTCCCTTCCTCTCTTCTTCC
>CM053589.1:42359792-42388570 GCA_028646515.1 Pseudochirops corinnae | reverse complement strand
GTAGCCACTTTAGCAAAGGGCCTAGGGGCAGGGAAGATCTTCAGATTCCCATAACAGAGAGCACTGGCCTCAAAACAATCTCTCAGTCCCCCTGCTGTCTGCAGGCCACAGGCGGGAAGCTGCAACGTGGAGGCGGGTGCAAAACCTCTGCCTTTCGCTTTTCCGCTCTGGAGGCCTTTCGGCCGGACTGCTTTTCTCTCCTGATTTCGCAAGTCCCATTGACCTAGTTCTGAACACTACTCGCAGCTGCTGCTAATCCGCTCACCGCTCCTCTCATCTGGCTGCCCCTGGGGCTCAGCAGCGGCTTCAGGCCAGGCTGGTTTTGGTTCGCAGTGCTGATATGGTTCCTCATAGCCAAGCTGACTTTAGTGGGAAGTATCTTTGTGTGCGTTTTGGAGTTCTAGGATTGGTTTAGAGTCCTATTTTATGGGTATTTTGGGGTGGCTATGTGAGAGCTGCGATATGTTGCTGCTACTTTGCCGCCATCTTGGCTCCGCCCCCCCATTGCTGGACTTTTCAACATTGCATGACATGCTTGCCTGCCAACACCTGCTTATTAAGAACTGTCAGGAGAGTTGACCAACTGATGAGTTATAACCTGCATTTTGTGTGTTTATTTGGAAAATGATGTAATCACTACAACTTTAACTCTGTTACACAACAGATAAAACATGTATGGTTTTTCAAAATTCACTTCTTTCCTTATGCTTCCACTGCCCCCTTAATTTTATTTAGTGCCCCCCCTCCCCAGTTGCACTCAAGGCTACTACCACCTCCCTGAATCATTCCAGTGTCACCTGCCTATTGTGGGAACCTTTGGGAACCTGTGCTAGTCTAGAGCCGTGGTATCAAACTCAAATAGAAATGGAGGCCATGAAATCATATAAGAATCCCTAAGGACTGCATTTTGACACTGAAAACCATATATTGGCATTCACATTTTATTGCATTTTAATTCAGTTTTTGAAATATGCTGCCATTACATTTAAAAAATATTTCCCAATTATATTTTAATCAGATTCAGGAGGAATGTTGTGGACTTCATGAGACCTGTAGGTTTCATGTTTGACACATCTGCTCTAGAGGATGTGGAAAAAGTGGGCATTGTGAGAGATACTTGGCACTGTTGGGGAAAAGACTCAGTTTAGTAGAGAGGTTATTTCCAGTTGGGAAGGGGGTGAGGGTTAGGATAGCAAGAGGAGAAGGATAGCTGTGGTAGAACATGGTATAAATTATAGCAACAAGGGCAGTGCGGAAGAGAGTAGTACTATATATAGTTAAACCCGAAAACAAGCCAGAAGAGACAGGGATGAACTTGGGGTAAGAGAAGAGCAGATTGGATTGGGAAGCAAAGGGCAGGAGGTTGGGCATTGAGTTTATTTATTTTCCACATTTATGACTTGATGGACAAGTAAATTCTGACTTTCCCTACCGATGACCTCCAATCCCTTCCCAGGTCCAGCCAAAGACAAGTTTCAAGGTCTTAGAGGTAATTAACTTTCTCTACCCAGCATCTCCTGCCGCTGCATATTTCTATATGATTTTTTCCATTATTTTCAAAAGTTTTCTATTTCCTCATGTTGTTTCATTTAAAAAATCTTTGATTGATTATTTTAAAAACTCTATGATTGATACCTGTCTGTATGTGAAGTCTGTGCCAGGGAGGGCAAATGGAAGATGTCAGTGACTAACTAGAAATATTCAGAATTTAATTGGGTCAGAGATCTAAATCTGTTCAAACACTAGGGTTTCTCTCTCACTGGAGGCTCCATGAGCTGTATGTATGAGAGGATTTTATGATGATAATTTTTATTAGTAATTCTTAATTAAAAACTCCTAAAATAGCAGAGAGAGTGTTATAAGATTGGACTTGGAAGCCTTGAAACCACCATGACAGTTTCCCCTTAAGGGAGGCTGCAGTTTCTGGAATCTATGTATGGAAACCATTGTTTTAAAATTAGTCCTGAATAGTTTTGAGGCCATAATGACAGTCAACCCTTAAGAGAGAAGAATAAGTTTGCAGAACAAACTCATGGGAAAATATTGACAATAACATTTGTTGAAGGTTCTGTAGCTGTATCCTTCAAATAACATTTTTTGAAGGTTGGTACAGCTATGTCCCTTAAATTGTATTTTGTCTACCACCAGCTTGTTTTTCTCCCTGATAACCCCTCCCCCAAAATAATATTTTGCCCTGACCCCTGATATATAATTTGGTCACCTCCATAGAGGCCATCCAAAATCCTAAGATTATGAATATAAGAAGCTCACTCTCAGAAGAGCGCTTTAGAGTACCCCTTCCTACTGGTGCACCCCACTTCCTGCTGATCAGACTGTGTCTCTGTGCTCCCCAAAGCAGTGCTGCCCTTATGTGAGTTATACTATATGTTAATGTGTCTGAGTTGTATATTGGGTCCTTTTCCCCCTCTCTTTCCTTTATCCTTTTCCCCCACAGCTTGCAATAAAACTTTGTATTGAACTGATTCCCATTGTTTCACATGTTATTTTTAGCAAACTCATTAAGGGATTGTTTTCCTCAATATCCCTAGTGGCGCTCAGGCCTCTCCTTAGACATAAACTAGCTACCTGGATAAGGATTTAACCTATTGACAGCTGCATTTACACTGGGAGAGTAGGGCACTGTGAGCCCAGGTGTAGAAAGCAAGGGTCAATAGGGAAGTCCTACATCCATCCTCTCAGGAGGGACTCCCTTTTGCCTCAAAACAATTGGCCCAGTGAGTTGAGTATCAAAACACAGAGAGACTCAGATAAACTGGGACTATGTGCCCTAGGCTGGAAATCAATCAGTCAATCAATCAATATTAAGCTCCTACTATCTGCCAAGCACTGATTGAATTGAGGCTGAATGAGGCTTTGAGATGGGAGGAGGAGAAGGTGATCTTCTTTTGTCCCTTGGCCCTATTCAGCTTCTCATTCCTGCTTCTACCTCCCTTTTCTTCCCCCCCCCCAAAAAAAAAAAATGCTCTGCTGAGCTGAATCTACAGCTTGGTGGGCACATAACTGCTGTTAGTGGAGAGATGAAGTCCAGAACAAAGGAACTGCTACCAGCCTACTTTGAAGTTCAGTTCTGAGCACAACATTTTAACAATAACTTTAACAAGCCAGAGGCCATTCAAATGAGAGAAATAGGAAGAGACCTGGCTTCCATATCCTGATTTGATTTTCTACTTTGACTCTGAACAAGTTACTAAACCTCTTTGGGCATCAGTTTCTTCACTCATAAAATGTTGAACTAGATCAGCGGTTCTCAACCTGTGGGTTATGTTCAATCTGTAACAATGAAAATACATCCTGCAAATCAGATATTTACATTACAATTCATAACAGTAGCAAAATTACAGTTATGAAGTAGCAACGAAAATAATTTTATGGTTGGGGGTCACCACAACATGAGGAACTGTATTAAAGGGTCACGGCATTAGGAAGGTTGAGAACCACTGAACTAGATGATCTCGGTCCCTCCCGACTCTAATAAATCTGTGATCCTGATGGTGAGGAGGTTAAAGGAAGGATCACAACAGGGGAAGGATCAGCTGAATGAAATTGGAATGATTGTCCGGGAGAAGACTCTGGGAGGAGAGCAGCAAACAGCTTTCTTCAAATATGTGACGGTCAGAGAATTACTCAATGTGTGACCCTGGGCAAGTCACTTAACCTCTTTGTCCTAGTTTCCTCATCGGCAAAACAGGGATAATAATACCTCCTAGGAAGCACATTTAGATTCAGTGTAAGGAAAAATTCCTAACAATTAGAGATTTTCCAAAGCAGAAAGGATGCTTTGGGAGGCTGTAGGTTTCCTTTGACTGTAGGTCTTTGAGAGGAGTTCAGCTGACTATGTGGGTGAAAGGATGTTGTCTAGGAGATCTCTGTTCAAATACAAAATGGATTAAGTGACATTTGTGGAGATGATTGCTGAAATCTGGTGAAATTTTTCCTTAGCTCCTTAGAGATACACTAAGCTACAATTAATATGGCCATATTTTCAAAGTCATAAGTTGGGACACCTGGTCTGGCAAAGGAAGACTCAGTAAAGAAATCAGGATTGTCTCAGATTTCCTGGAATGATTGTCACTGTAACTATGCATGGCCAAGAGAAAGATCAACAGGAACTCTGTGGTGGGTGGATATTGGGGAAGAGAGAAGTCTTGAGTCTTAGTGCTTCCTTCCCTCCCACATGGATCATGGTGAGTCAGGCCCACTGACTCTGTCCCATACCTGTTTCTAGGCTCTAGTCAGTTACTTCCTTATGGTATTTGTCAGAACTGCACCCTTACTCCAGGGCAAAATTAAAAAAAAAAAGTGAGGCTGACCTTGGTTTGCAAAAGACAGAATTAGGAGGGAGAATCCAAGAATTCTAATTCCCACCCACTGAGACTCATCTGGACAAAAGCTATTTCCTCAGATGCAGGGAGGGATGTGCAGGTGTGCATAAGTATACCCTACATCCTGAGCTGAGTGAGCCCTGGGCAATGTCCTTGTATGCTTCAATTGGATGCTAGTTTCATTTGAGATACTAAAATAATCAAATTTCAGATGAGTTATTGTAGGATCAAGTGGCGAATTGTTCCCTAGTCCCCATCAGCTTTATTTTCTTTGCTTTAAAAATGTTTTTTTTCTAAAGTCGCTTTCTTCATTTAAACATACTCTCATTATAACTATACCTTATAACAAAATGTAGGCAGCAGGTGGCGTGGTGGAGCTAGACAGGCTGAGCTGTCAATCATCCATTGACTCCTCAGACCTATTCAACTTACTAGTATGGATGGAGTATCATGAAACATGTAATGCACCCGGCATAGAAATGTGTTTTCTCATATCTTCTTTGTCTGTGTGGGATACTGGATAGAGAGCTGGCCTTGGGAGTGAGAAAGATCCAGATTCAAATCCTGCCTCTGATATGTATTAGCTGTGTGACTATGGACAAATCACTTAGACTCTTAGTGTTCTAGGTAACTAAGACTGTAAATTGCAGAGAAGGTGTTGACATCCATTAGTTGAGTTTCCTCTTTGGGAGATGCCTCTTGTTATTCGGTCATGTCCAACTCTTTGTGACCCCATTTCTTGGCAAAAAATACTGGGGTGGTTTGCCATTTCCCTCTCCAGCTCATTTTACAAAAAAGGAAACTGAGGCAAACAGGGTTAAATGACTTGCCCAGGGTCACACAGCTAGTAAGTGTCTGAGGTCAGATTTGAACTTGTGAAGATGAACCTTCCTGATTTCAAGCCTAGTTCTCTGTCCATTGCACCACTTAGCTGTAACTTCTGACCTACTACACCATCTTCCCAGAATTCCCTGTTCCCCTACAGCATTCAGTTTTGATTTACATTGACTTAGTCATTCTATATGAATTTTTTCTTGGTGGTTATTTGACTTCAAATCAATTCATATGAGTCTCCTCCGTATTCAATGTTTCTTACAGCATAGTAATATTCCATTACATTCATGTATAATAGTTTGTTTTAGACATTCCCCAACTGACCCTGTTAGTTCTTCCTCTAATCCTTGTCTCTTTGAAATTCTACAAAGATTTTGACTGGTAAATAACTTGATTCAATAAACATTCATTAATATCTGTGATGTGTAAGGTAGAACCCTAGGAAGCTAATATGTTACTAACTTCAAGGAGCTTAAGGTCCAATAAGAATGGTATAACATGTATAATGAGACTTCTCATAATGCTTCAAGACTATATCAACAGGTGCTTCTTCTACCCATGCGCATTGTAATCTGTCCATCACTGGGTACCACTCTAAGTCTTTGTACTCTGACACATAACCATCAAGAATACAGGATCATCTCCAACCATTTTGGAGATGTCCCCAAAGGGCTATAAAACTGTGCATACCTTTTGATTCAGCAATACCACTGCTAGAGCTATAGCCCAAAGACATAAAAAAAACAACAACAACAAAAAGAGGGGTGGAAGGTCCTATTTGTACAAAAATATTTATAGGAGCTCTTTTTGTGGTGGCTAAGAGCTGGAATGGAGAATTAATTGGGGAATGGCTGAACAAGCTATGGTATATGACTGTGATGAAATATTATTGTACTATAAGAAATAACAGACAGTATGGTTTCAGGGAAAATCTGGAAAGATTTAACATGAACTGATTCATAGTGAAGTGTGGAGAATGAGGAGAACCCTGTACAGAGTAAAAGCAATATTGTATGATCAAGAACTGTGAATAACTTAGCTATTTTCAGCAACGCAATGATCTAAGACAATCTCAAAGGACTCATGATCTGGCATGCTATCTGTCTCCAGAGAAACAACTGATATTGTCTGAATGCGGACTGAAACATGGTATTTTCACTTTCTTTCATTCTTTTTAAAATTCGAGTCTTCTTGTACAAAATGACTAATATGGAAATGTTTTACGTGATTGCATATGTATAACCTATATCTGATTGCTTACTGCCTCAGGGAAGAGGGAGGGGAGGGAGGAAGGAAGGAATAGAATTTGGAACTCAAAATTAAAAAAACAAACACACCAAATGTTATAAAATTGTTTGAACACGTAATTGGGTAAAATGTATTGAAAGTTTAAAAAGCAAGAATGTAGGATCATCCCTATGTCAGAAGAAAGCTATAGTAGAGAACATATATGATGCATAGTGGAAATAATAATAGCTTGCACTTATGCAGTTCTTTAAAGTTTGCAAAACTCTTCATCTCTTTTGATCCTCACAGCAACCCTGCAAGGGTGGTAGTTAATATTCCCATTTTACAGATGAAGAAACTGAGGCTAGGAGAGATTAAATGGCTGGTCTAGAATCATACTGTTAGGAAGAGTCTGAGGTTGGATTTGAACTCAGGTCTTCCTGACTTGAAGTCGAACAGCCTATCCACTGCACCACTTAGCTGTGAAGGATTTGTATTTTATCCAATAGGCAGAAGGGAGTTTTTTGAGCAAAGGAAAGACAAGGTCCTAGGGAGATTGTCTTGGCAGCTGTGTGTGAAGAATGGATTGGAAAGGAGAAAGATTGGAAACAAGGTTGAGGGCTGATGAGGATCTGGACCACAGTGGTGACAGACTATGGGAAGGTAATCAGGGCACCGAGCATTTATTAAGTGCCCATCCTCTGTGCCAAGGACTGTTGTGCTAAGCGCTTCAGATGCAAAGAAAGGCAAAGACAATCACTACCCTCAGGCAGCTCAGAATCTAATGGAGGAGACAAACATGTAAAGGACTATATAAAAACAGGCTATGTACAGGATAAATTGGAGATAATTTCAGAGGGAAGGCTCTAACATTAAATTCCTTCTGTCTCTTTTAAGAGAAGAAATATTAAAGATAAAAAAATCCAGAGCAACGACTACCTTTAACTTAGCCTGACCATTACATTTTACCCAAGCCCATACTTTAGAATACACAAAGCCAAGTCCCATTGCCTTGTCCTTTCTCATCCCATGCCTCTTTTGTTATCTTGGCTTCCCATCAATGTTGGGTTTCATTCAGCCAATCAATCAGTAAACATTTATTAAGTGCCTACTGTGTGCCAGGCATTGTGTTAAGCACTGGGAGAAAACTGTGGGAGCTTCAGTGGCCTTGGCTAGAGCCATACAAGTTTTAAAGCTTCTGCTTGCTCTCAAAGATCATGATGCTCCGACTGTATGCAAATAAAGGCTTCCAGTAATTATAATTTGCCAAGGACTTTCCCTACTTTATCTCATTCAATCCTCTTGACTGAATATAAAGTAGATAGTACAAGGATTTTTATCATTCCCATTTTATAGATGGATAATTCCATTGATCAAGGCAAGGGAAATCAAACTGAGGGCTAGATTTGGACTAGTTGGATAGTTTAGTTTGGTGCAATGGATAGAATCTTGGACCTGGAATCAGTAATATATGGGTTCAAATTCTGCCTAAAATAATTCCTAGCTACGTGCTCCTAGGCAAGTCACTTAATTTCTGTCTACTTCAGGTTCCTCATTTGTAAGAGGTGTCAACCTGAAAGTTTGGTTAAAGGAGACAAACAGGGTAGGTGATGTGTAAATCCATATTATTTATTTGCTTAAAGTTAGTCAAATACATAAGTGTATGGAACCAGATAAAATCTGACTGCCTGAACAAAAGTATGAGAAGGCTTAAATACATTTTAGAACCATCCCAATTCAGGGTGGCTGTCACTCAAATTTCTGATCTTCATATATGTTTGATCATGGTATGAGAAAGAAATTTTAAAAACTGAATAGGTGGTAAATATAATAAAATAAGAGAGCTGACAATGTGTCAATTGAAATTATGACCCAGGATAGCTGTATTTTCTTTACCATTAACATGCCATAACACAGTATATGTGAAAAAAAAATTAAGATATGAAAAAGTCCCATTACTCAAGATAGTGTCTCGGGTTAAGGGTGTCATCCTTAATGGCCATAAAGTCAGCTCCATCTGGCTTTGTTGAAATAGGAAGAGATATTAGAGAATAAAGAAGCTGTTAGGTCCAGGCTCTTCTTTTGGTTGATTAGTTCAGACTCTGGACCTTAATAAGGTTATTAAATTGATATTAAATTATTATCAGAGTGGAGGAGTAACTCTTACCTCCCAGAGTTGTTGTGAGGATCAAATGAGATAGTATTTGTAAAATCCTTTGCAGACCTTAGAGTGCTATGTAAATGCTAATTATTATTATTTGAACCTAAGAAAAAGGGCTTGTTTATATTGGAAGCCTCTAAGACACTCATTTTAAAGATAATTTTTATTCATTTTAAGCTTAAATACAAAATAAGAAAAAAAGAACATTTCCATGTGCTCAGTAGAACATGAGAGGATTCAATATAAAACAATAAACTTCCATTTCACAAAAACCCTGCACATTGTTAATAAAGAAATAAATCCTACACATTGTTTTCAAAGCAACCCAGCTTTTCTGTGCTTCTTTCTAGGCTTTCTTTTGTTCTCTGTTCTGCACTTTAAATTTAATTTAATTTTTTCTCCCTCTCCCCCTCTGCCCTAGAGAAGGCTACAATTAAATGTGACTATATATAATATATATATGTATATATATATATATATATATATATATATATACACACACATATCTATAAACATACACATACACACATATATCTATATCTATATATGTATATGTTAAGAGCACAATATGTATATTTCTATTTGTCAGTTCTTTCTCTGGAGGTGGATAGCATCCTCCTTCATGGGTCCATCATCTTTAAAAAAAACCAATCAAAAAGTTGCTCAAGGTCAGAGGATAGGTTGCTTCTATGACCCTGCTCAGAGAGGTGGGCAGTAGCTAACCCTTTTTCTCTGGTCAGCAGTAAGATGTGAGATTGCTTTCCAGCAAATCTTTTCCTGGATTCTAATGAAATAATAAATGCTGAGGTGTTTTCTTTTTTTCCCTTAAGCTTCACACCCTAAATCTGACCACTTGTTTCTTACCTGATTGGAAGGTTTCTGATAACTCAATATTAACTCATTTTCAAATAGCTTCTTCTCACATGCATAACCATCTCACCAATGCAAAGACTAAACTCCCAATTGTATTAATAACAATTTAGGTACTATGTCCTCTTCTGATCTCTTTTCTCTGTCTTATTACTTGTAACTCGTTTTTGTATATATTGTTCTAATTCTGCTTTCTTCTCTTTGAACCTTTTTGTATAAATATATATTTTAATATTCCTTGTGTTGTCATTTTAATATTCTACTATGCCCTTAATAATAATACTAGCTAGCACTAACATAGTGTTTTAAAGTTTGTGAAGCATGTTAGAAATGATATATGATGTCTCATTTTATCCCTACTATAACCTTGGGAGGTAGGTACTATAATTATTCCCATTTTATAGATAAGAAAACTGAGGTGAATACAGGTTAAGTGACTTTCCCAGGATCACAGAGCCAGTCTGAGTCTGGATTTGAACTCAGATCTTCCTGACTCCAAGTAGGACACTATTCCCACCGTACCACTTGGCTAAAAGATTCCTGGTCTAGATCAGCGGTTCTCAACCTGTGGGTTATGTTCGATTTGTAACAATGAAAATACATCCTGTATATCAGATATTTACATTACAATTCGTAACAGCAGCAAAAATATAGTTATGAAGTAGCAACAAAAGTAATTTTATGGTTGAGGGTCACCACAACGTGAGGAACTGGATTAAAGGGTCGTGGCATTAGAAAGGTTGAGAACCACTGGTAGATGAAACAGCACTGGATTTAGAGTCAGGAGATTTGGGTTCAAATCTCAACTTTTGCCTTGGGCAAGTCACTTATTTTTTCCAGTCCTCAACCTCCTCCTCTGTAAAATAAGATGATCTGCAAGTCCCCTTGCAGCTCTAAATCCTATGGGCCTAGTATTTTATTACACCAATTTACCACAATTTATTGAGTCATGACTCAATCATGGGGTATAAGAATTATTTCCAGTTTTTCATATTACAATAGAATAATTATGAACCTTTTTGTAGAGGTGGGTCATTTCCTTGGCAATATATCATTCTTGGGAATAGAGTTTCACTAGTGGAATCACTCAAAAGGTACAATAATACATTTTGTAACTTTAGAGTTTATTGCCACATTGTTCTTCAAAAAGGCTATGCCCAGGGAGACTTTCTGAGTTCAAATCAGGTATCAGATGCTTACTACCTATATGATCCTAGGTAAGTCACTTAACCTGGATTGCCTCAAAAAAAAAAAGTGCACCAGTTTACAGTTCAACCAAATATATAGCAGCATGCTAATTTCCTCAAAATCCTTGTCACCATTAAATGTTATCTTTTTATGCTAATCTTATACATCTAAATCCTGAATAATTAATTCCATGAACTGCTTGAATTCACACTATTTGAAATAATAATTCTATGTAAAATATGATATTGGTTCCAGTCCAGTGGAAATATGCATTGAAAAATGATGTGATCAATTTAGAGGATTCTTTATTCACATTGATCAGGACCTACCTTTAAACCTGTTGCCTCCTGAGTAAAGTTAAAATATCTTTATCTGGCATTGAATGCCCTCTACAATATGACATCTTACCTCTCTATGCTTTAACCAGTCTTTGCTCTCTGGCTATACCCTATACCCTCCCACTTCCTTGCCTTACGCCCAAAATGTTTTCCCTCCCTCCCTCCTTCTCTTCATTTGTGGAATTTCTATCCATCCTTTAAAATTCATCCTTAACACAGTATTTGGCACATAGTAAATGTTTAACAATTGCTTTCCCTCATTCATTCATTAAAATCCAGTCCAGATGCCACCTCACCTATGAGGAACCTTCTGTTTACGTCAAGTCAGTAATAACCTCTTGATAGAATTTATTGAGAGCAACTAGATGGCACAGTGGATAGAGTACTGGGCCTGGAGTCAGGAAGACCTGAATTCAAATCCAGCCTCAAACACTTGACACACTTACTAGCTATGTGACCTTGAGCAGGTCACTTAACCCCAATTGCCCTGCCTTCCCTCCTCCAAAAAGCATAAAAGCCCAACCGAACAAAAAATTTATTATTTTATTTTTTCCCCAGTTACATATAAAAACAGTTTTTAACATTTGTTTTTAAATTTTTAAGGTTCAAATTCTCTCCCTCCCTCCCTCATCGAGAAGGCAAGCAATTTGATATGGGTTATACATGTGTAGTCAGACGAAACGTATTTCCATATCAAGTTGTAAAAGAAAACAGACCCTCCCCCCAAACCCCAAGAAAAATACAGTTAAAAGAAAGTGTGCTTTGATCTGCATTCAGACTCCATCAGTTCTTTCTCTGGGGATGGATAAAGTTTTTCATTGTTAAGTCCTTCCGAGGTGTCTTGGATCATTGTATTGCTGAGAGTAGCTAAGTCACTGACAGCTGATCATTGTATAATATTGCTGTTACTGTATACAATGTACTCCTGGTTCCACTCATTTCACTTTACAGAGAAATAAAATTTCTTTTTTTGGGGGGGAAGGGGGAAGGCAGGGCAACTGGAGCCAAGTGACTTGCCCAAAGTCACATAGCCAGTAAGTGCCAAGTGTCCAATGCCAGACCTGAACCCAGGTCCTCCCGACTCTAGGGCTGGTGCTCTGCACCACCTAGCCACCCTGATAAAATTTCAATAAGGTGTATTGTCTGCCCTACAGTTTAGTAGTGAACTAAAACAAGTATAGAGCTAACTATAATAAGCTTCTTGGCACAGTGGATAGATTGCTGGACTTGGAGTCGGGAAGATCCGACTTCAAATCCTGCCCTAGGTGATCACTAGTTATGTGACACTGGGCAAGCCACTTTTTCTCTCTGAACCTCAGTGTCCTCATCTGTAAAATGGGGATAATGATGGCACCTACCTCCTCGGGTTGTTGTGAGGATTGAATGAAATCATGCACGTAAAACACTTGGCCCACCTTAAGCTGCAATAGAAATGGCAGCTACTATTATTCTATTATTAGTAGGAAAGCACAAAACTCAGTGCCCTGTGAGGTCTGAGGCAGAGAAGGGTGTTATAGATTGGGAGGATCAGGCGAGGCAAAGGATATCCAAGAGGATATTGGTCATTGGTCAGTGATGGTTATGTGGCATAAGGAGAATGGAAATGGGGGGGGGGGCGGGGAGCTGCTTTCCAGAGGACATGAGAGAGAAGCTCTCGTGGGGGGGGGAGGGGAGGAGGAGGACTGGTCTGGAGAGATGGCAAAGTCCAAACTTCAGGAGAAAGAAGAGAGAGGAAGAGGTGGGAAAGCACCTTCTAAACAGGTAACCCCTTTCTGGTCCACTGGTGCTTGGGGCAGAACCTCAGTTCCCACATCTGGCCAATGGAGGTAAGACTATTTGCCCCATTTCCCTTGGAAGTGTTATAGAGATGGGGAGCTATTCTTTTTTCAGCTGCTATCCTTTCCTTGCTGTTGGGGGCCTTGGGTGGCAACCTCACCTGGGACAAGGTTGGGGGACTTTCATTAGGCTCATCTTGTTTCCCCTTCTCTACCAATCACAGCATCTCTGGACTGATTCATTCCTTACCTTCCTGGTTTGCTCACATTCAAAATACCACAGACTACTGTTGACCTTCAGATCCTAGAATTATAGCTTTAGAATGGAAAAGAACCTTAGAGGTCCTCAGGTCCAATACCCCCAATTTTATAGATGAAGAAACTAAGGCACAAAAACATTAAGTGACTTGCCCAGGGTCATACAGCTTTCAAAGACAGGATGTGAATCCAGGTCCTCCTGACACTAAGTCTTACAGTCTGTCCACGCCACTCTGCTGCCTCTCTCAGATCCCATGTCTTCTTTCTAGGCAAAGGTTAACTGTCTCTAAGCCACAGACTCCTGTGGCAATTTGGTGAAGCTGATGGACTCATGAGAATAATATTTTTAATGTATAAAATAAAATACATAGAACTACAAAGAAAGCCAATTATATTGATATAGTTATCAAAGTATTTTAAAAAATCAAGTTTACAGACCCCAGATTAAGAATCCCAGCTTTATGGGCTCCTTTCTTCTCTTTCTCAGCTCTGCTCCTTAAATTGCCACTGGGGCAATTTTTAATGGCTTAGGTTTAATGGCTTAGGCCCTTAGGTTTAGGGCCTGTTGGGAGGCCCTACCTAATTTAAGTTCCAGTTTGACCATGGGAGGAATGATTTCAGTGTTTCTCTTTGTTAGGCAGCGTGTTATACTGGCAAGTGAGCTAGATTTGGAGTGAAAAGTTTCGAGTCCTAGTCATTGCCACTTGCTACCTTTATGACCTTGGGAATATTGCTTGACCTTTGTGGGCCTTGATTTCTCTATCTGTTAAATAAGGGGGTTGGACTAGATAATCCCTAACTTCTTAATCCCATAATCTTTCTCTTCCTCCATATGTCACTCACACATATCCCAGCTGAGGTCCAATCTACATGTATGATACATACATATATTTTAACTAGGGGAAGCTTCCCAGGGAATAGGTAAATTGAATAGTAAATCCAACAATTTTGCACAGGTCATATTAGAAGCCACAGCTCCCAGCTGTCCAGGGAAGCCCAGGTATTGTCCTGTGACCTTATAGATCTTGCGGGAGGAATGGCTGTCTCCTGTTAGGACTTTTCTTGTTGCTTTCATATTTTTTAGCTTCAGCCCCTCCCAGCTCATCTGACTGCTAAAGAAACCTAGGTCCTGGCAAGACCAGATTATCCTCCCAGACCGATAAGGGCTAGAGTGAGGACTAGAACCCAGAAATCCTGACTTCTAATTAAGCTGATTCATCGGAACATTCTGGTGTCATAGAGCTGAAATTGGGTGTTGCCTTACAGACTTTTCAGCTTTATAGGTCTTGGCCAAAGGGATGAATACTGTGTTTGAGTTGAGTCCTGCCCTGAGTTTTAGGAAATGAATGTTAATATCTGTACCAAAAGCCCTGGGCTGCGTGTTTGGGTTCTCTTCTCTGGTGAACTGTTCCCACTCCGCATTCCCAACTGGGCATTGCTTTGCAGATTTAAGGCAACGGTAAATTGCTGATGGTAGCTGCCTCAAGGGGCAAAATGATGAATGGACATTTAAATAGATCCTATTTTCTAAGCTGCAGCTTTTGAGGAGTTGTTCTTTTACCATCTCCTTGAAATGAAGTACCCTTCATTTTGGGACCAGTGTAGACATCCAAGAGATTTGGAGATCTGTTGACCTTGGTATGTGTTAGAGACCATTTTCACTGAACAAGAAGCAGATTTTTTAAAGTCATAACACCTTAACAATCTTCTAGTCCAACTCTCTCCTTTTGCAAATGAGGACATGAGAGGGGGATGAGAGAAGCTGAGTCACCTGAAGTCATAGTTACTTAGTAGCAGAGAAACTAGAACCCAAGTTTGAGGATCCCTACTCCAGGGCTCTCCTCACTAAATCACTCTATCTTCCCATTCTTTTGGTTTGGGACTGATTTGGTCAGGTCTTCCTTCATGGCAAAGGTTTAAACCAGTGGATCCCAGAACATTGCCATCAATCCAGCCCTGACTTGCCCACTTACTGAGCATTTGTTAGGAGGAGTTGCCTTGGATTCTGTGTTGCAGGGTTCTGTCTCCAGTGGTTTCATTCTTTGGCACAGAAGAAACATCTCAATTTGACTTTCTCCAGGGAATAATGTATTAGAGCCCAAAGCATCCTCCCCTCTCTATTCTTCTCTCCTTTCCATTCTATCCTTCATTCCAATTCCAGAAGACTCTTTCTTAAGCATTGATCTCTTTATATCACTCCTCTAGTGGTTCCCTATTACTTTCTGAGATCACATTCTTTTACCATTCATTCAAGACCCTCTACCACCTGGAACCACCTTGCCTTCAAGCCTTATCTCATATTATTCCTCTGGGCACTATGTGGGCCAGCTAGGTGGGGCAGGGTGTAGGGTTCTGGGTCTGGAGTCAGGAAGACTCATCTTCCTGAGTTAAAATCTGGCTTCAGACACTAACTAGCTCTGTGACTGGGCAAGTCACTTAGCTCATTTGCCTCCATTTCCTCATTTGTCAAGTGAGCTGGAAAGGGGGTGGCTAGGTGGCACAGTGAATAGAGGACCGGCCCTGGAGTCAAAAGGACCTGAGTTCAAATGTGACCTCAGACATTTAACACTTACTAGCTGTGTGACCTTAGGCAAGTTGCTTAACCCCAATTGCCCTGCCTTTCCCCCTCCAACAAAAAGCAAACAAGCTGGAGAAGGAAATGACAAACCACTCCAGTAGCTTTGCCAAGAAAACCTCAAATGAGGTCATAGAGTCAGACATTGCTGAAACACCTGGAAAACAACAAAGTGCACTATGTATTCCAACCAAATTAGACAATTTTCTGCCCCTAAATAAATGCTGCGTCTTTGCTTGGCTTGTGTCCCATGCCCATACCTGGAATGTTTTCCCTCTTCTTTGCTTGTGGAATTTCTATCCACCCTTTAAAGTTCAGTTTAGAGGGCACCCCTTCCACAAACCCTTCTTTGCATTAATATTAGCTGTAAGCTTCTTGAGGGCAGGGATCCATCTTACCTAACTACCTAACATAGTTCTCTGTACCTAATAGTTGCTTAATAAATGCTTGTTGAAAGGAAATTTTGCTAGTCTCTTAGGCACTCCCAAAACAGAAACAAAAATAAAATAAATGTAGCAAAGCAAGATATTGTAGCTTTGGCATATGAGTACTGGAGTATACTAGGGAAAACTAATACTTTTGGTGTGAGGGCTTGCTGAGCCCTTTTCAGGGCTGCTCATTCACCTTTGATGGCTGCCTGGCCCTCAACTCTCACCTGTGGCTCTGAGAAGCTGTAGTGTTTGCAGTAGCCACATCATATTGAAACTGTCTCAGCAGATAGGCTAAGTCGGGTTGAGGTTAACCCATGGCCCACAAATCTGTTGGTAAGTTAGTGTGGTGTTTATCCCAAACATGTGAAGACTTCCCCTGGCAGAATGGGCGGATGTGAGCAATTTATTCCAATGACTATCAAGGTAGCCAAAGCAGACTCTGTACTTGGCCAGGCATGGAAGATGCCAAGGTGATGCACTATGACCGAGGTCATGGCCAGGCATCTTGACTTCTGTCTTGTCAGATGACTGTGGAAGAGAGAATGGGGCTGATGACATGCAATTCTGCTTCACTTAAATCCAATTGATGCATGAGTTAAGAGACATCACTCATCCCATTTTACCATTTTCACCTACCTCAGAGTCCTGTGGTGACAGGCAAGTGATAAAGCAGCAGGTGTGAACACAATGGGAGCTGTAGCCACAACCACAGGTAGCCAAGGTCATAGGGTTGTCTTCTCACTGGACTCAAGCGGCAGTGGGATTCGGTAGCCCCCTTGGTGACTGAGTGGTCTTTTTTTTTTTGAGGGGGGAAGGCAAGGCAATTGGGGTTAAGTGACTTGCCCAAGGTCACACAGCTAGTTAAATTTCAAGTGTCTGAAGCCACATTTGAACTCAGGTCCTCTTGACTCCAGGGCCAGTGTTCTATTCACTGCACCATCTAGCTGCCCCTTGAGTGGCCTTTTTAAAAGGACTGCGTTGCTTACTTCCTAGTATGAGGAAGGTGTTAGAAAAGGTGCCCTAAAAATTGTCTGCTTCACCCAACCCTGGCCTGCTTACCGAGGCAAGCAGGAATCCTACCTTGTGGTTGAAACACAAAAAAATATACAAAAACTTTTGTGAAGATGATTCCACTCACCATTGGTACATGGAATGTGTATGTGGTTATGGGCAACAAGAAATCTAGTGAGTCTGAAAGTTGAATAGCTCTTGTGAGAGAACTCAGCTGCTATTCCATCCAAATAGCAGCTCTGAGTGAAACAAGGCTGGCAAATGAAGGCCACCTTATTAAAGTTGAAGCTGGATACATGTTTTTCTGGAGGTGGCCACAATGACGGGGAGCACCATGCAACTGGCATAGGTTTCATAATCAAAACAATCTAGTCAACAAGCTTGTATGCCTTCTAAAAGGAGCAGAAGACAGGATCATGACACTGTGATTGCTGCTTGCTGGGAAGTGCCAGGTCACCATCATCACTGAGAATACTCCTACCATGATGAGCCCTGATGAAGTCAAAGAAAAATTTTATGAAGACTTGGAAACCCTTATCATCAATGTGCCAAAAGAGGACAAGTTGGTAATTCTGACTGACTTTAATGCCAGAGTAGGCGCAGATTATCAGGCTGGCAAGATGTCCTTGGGAGTAGTGGAATTGGAAAGAGCAAAATGGTCACCAAATAAATACTGAAGACTTATGCAACTCATGGCCTTCTCATCACCAATACTGTCTTCCATTTACCTAAACACAATAAAATATGGATGCACCCTCACAGCAAACCTTGGTGTTTGCTAGACTATGTTATTGTAAGAAGAAGAGACAGACAGAATGTGAGAGTGATGAAGGCAGTGTGTGGCACAGACTGCTGGACTGATCACAGACTTATCATCTCCAAGCTAAATATTTGCAAATAAAAGTGGGGCCCCAAGACTACTACCAAAAGACTGAATGTCAATAGATCAGAGCATTTTTCCATGTGTAAGAGTGGGCACAGGTTGCTAAATTTTGATCTTATTTCTCCATATTAATGGGTCCAGTTTCTCAGTATTCTAGGGCAAGAGAACAAATTAAACAAATTATAATTTCTATCACCTCCAGTTTCAAAATTAAAACCCTTTGTTTGGCTCTTCAAGCCCTTCATAACGAGGCTCCTTTCTACCTTTCCAGTCTTCTTGCACCTTACATCCCCCTTTGTAGTCCATGATTCTGTAACACTGGTCTCCCTCTTGTTTCTCAGACATGACTCCCTCTCCTGACAGCATTTTCATCCTCTGCCCCCCATGCCCAGAACTGTCCCCTTCTTCTGCTTCTCAGGTCCCCTGCCTTCCTTCAAATCTCAGCTCAGCTCTTGCCTTTTGCAAGAAGTCTTTCCCAGTCTTCCTTAATTTTAGTGTCTTCCTTTTCAGATTGTCTCCAGTTTATCCTAAATATATCTTATTTGTAGGTGGCCCTTTGCAAGTTGTCTCCTCCATTACACCGTGAACCTCTTTAGAATAGGGACTAAATTTTGCCTTTCTTTGTAATGCCAGTGCTTAGCACAATGCTTAGCACATAGTCCGTGCTTAATAAATGATTTTGACCAACAATTATTACACAGACATAATAAACAAGGTTTTAGAAAGTCATTTCTTTATAAAGAAATTTTGGAGAGCAGATAGTTACTTCTTTTTAAAAACAATTTTTTACATATATTTATTTTATTTTTCCAATTTAAATATTTTACTTTTCCAGTTACATGTAAAAACAATTTTTAACATTTGTTTTTTAAAATTTTGAATTCCAATTTTTCTATCCCTACCTCTTTTCCCTTCTACTTGAGAAGTAAAGAAATTTGATATAGGTTATACATGTGCAGTTATGCAAAACATATTTCTGTATTAGTCATGTTGTGAAAGAAAACACAGACCAAAAAAAAAAATCAAGAAAAATAAAGAAAGTTTAAAATCAAGTATGCTTTGATCTGCATTCAGACTCCATCAGTTCTTTCTCTGGAGGTAGATAGCATTTTTTATCCTAAGTCCTTCAGAATATAGATCATTGTATTAGAATAGCTAAGTCATTCAAAGTTGATCATAGTACAATATTGCTGTTACTGTGTACACTGTTCTGGTTCTGTTAATATCACTTTTCATCAGTTCATATAAGTCTTTACAGGCTTTTTCTGAAAGTAGCCTGCTTGTCATTTCTTATAGGATGATATTATTTCATCACAATCATATTCCAAAACTTTAGTTATTCCCCAAATGATGGACATTTCCTCAATGTCCAAGTCTGCCACCATGAAAAACACTGCTATAAATATTTTTGTATGTGGAGATCCTTTTTCTTTTCTTTTCTTTTTAAAAATCTCTTTGGGATACAGACCTAGTAGTGGTATTACTGGGTCAAAGGGTATGCATGGTTTTATAGTCCTCTGGGCAGAGTTCCAAACTGTTCTCCAGAATGATTGAATCAGTTCACAACTCTACCAACAATGCATTAGTGCCCCAATTTTTCCATAATCCCACCAACATCTGTCATTTTCATTTTCCATCATATTGGCCAATTTGATAGGTGTGAGATGGTACCTCAGGGTTGTTTTAATTTACATTTCTCTAATCAATAGTGATTTAGAACATTTTTCAAATAGTTACTTCCAATGGCAGTGACAGAATGACAATGGTTCCTATTGGAACTATTGGGTCACTATTCATCAGGATTCCTGAGAACTTTGGATTCATTTAGGATGGGCCCAGACCCTCTGGACCACAGCTGATCAGAACTGTCCCCCTGGGTGAGTTCTGAAATAGGTTGGTCCCAGTGAGACCAAACCCAAGAGGACAGTGGAGTTAGAATGATAAAGAACTACTCTACCTTCGACTCACCAAGCTCAGGACAAGGGCTAACCAATCAGTCAATCACTAGTTGGATAAAAGAGCCAATCTCTCTCTTCTTTGCTGGTCTCAGGGCTATCATGATTTCAGGTGTCTTCACTGAGATCTACAGCACAGAGGTGACCAGGGCGGCTCACATCAAGGACCTCAGTTTAGAAGGTTGCTTCAGAGATTGGTACCAGAGTGATTTTCACCCTCCAGCTCACTCCAGCATATGGTCTTTCCTCATCTCCTTCTAGGGTGCCTAATGTGGACAGTTTTCTGTTTGTATAGATTTTCCTTGTTAGCTTGGCTTTGGAAATGGTGCCCCACCCTGGAGCCTTAGGGTGGTACCTTGAAGTATAGGCAAATGAATAGTACCTTGTAGTGAAGCAAGGGGAAAGGCTCTCAAATGTGGGAGTCACCCAGAGGGTGGAGCCCACATTTGTTTATAGGACTCTTGATCCGCTGAGGCCATCAGATTAAAGGCACCATCCCTACCAGGGCTGTCACAGCAAGCCAGCCACCTGGGGAGCAAGCTGTCTTCGCCAGGAGCTGATTGAGGAGTATTTTCAGCCAGAGGGATTATTATGCCATGGAGAGCCCTGTGTCTGAGGGACTGTCCTGCTATCCTCACCAGGTAACAGTGCCTTCTGCGCTCACAGATAGACTCAGAGGGGCTTTTGGAAGTCGGGGCTCAGCTTGGACTGGGGAGAATTTCAGCTATCTGAAGAAAGCAGACTGTGTACCTTTGTCTGGGCTGAGGGGAGGTGTGGGATGAGGGACCCACTATTCTCTGACCTGGTTTGAACATAGTCACAGGTACTGGAGGTACCACATCCAGAGAAACTGAAGTGGAGAATCAGAGGCAGAGAGATATTGGATATTAGTTATCCAATAGCCTTTGCCTGACAGTCACACTCATTTGAGATGGCTCCTACCTGCTGGAGAAAATCAGGATTTGTCTCAGGATGGGAGTTCAGCCTCTCCCTTTGTATTACAGCAGGGAACAGACTGGTAGCCTATGGGTCCTTCGTGTTCCAAGGAGTCATGAGAATCTATGTGACATTCAGTGTTTATCACCCTAGCACAGAATAGTGGACAGAGGGTTAAACCTGGAGTTGGGGAGAACTGGGCTGAAAACTCACCTCTGACACTTACCAGGAAGGTAATTATGGGCAGGTCACTCAATTGATCAGAGATTTATAATGATACCTGTAATACCTACCTCATAAGGGCATTGTGAGGTTCCAATAAGAAAATGTGTGTAAGGCATTTTGCAAACTTTAAAGCCCATTGTAAATGTCAGTTATCACTGTAATTAATGGAACTGAAGCTGGAGTGCCAGGGAGGGAGAAGATTCCATAGCTCTCCATGGTGCTGATGTCAGCTCTGATTCCCTCATGGGAAAACCCTGCCATCTCCCCGGCTGTCCCAAACCCTGACCAGGTGATGGGCAATCAAAATCAAATGACAGGAGGGATAGCGTAGTACGGGCAAAACGGCATTAGCTCTGGGGTCAGAGGACCTAGGTTCAAGTCTTGTCTCTGATGTTTACTTGTGACCACTGTGACCTTGGGTAGGTCACTAGCTATCCTGGGTGTCAGTACCCTTGTCTGTAAAACGAGGATGTTGATCAGAGTTCAAGGTCTATGACCCTTTATGTGAAGTTACTGATAATGGTGTGTTCTGTCTCATCCCTCAGTTCTGGACTGTTTCTGGAGCCTTTGGAGCCATGGAGGCTGTGTTCCAGGGGTCTGGATCTGGAACTGAACTGATTACAGACAAATTTCTCTGTTCTACAGCTGCTAGAAGTTTTGATCACCTGGGTAGGAGAAGAGTAGGGGCCTTAGGGATATTCCCTAAAGGGAGGTGGTTAGGGATCTATCTCTTCCTGGGATTTGTGGCCTTTCTCTCCCAGAAGAGAAATCATATAGGTAGAGCTGGAAAGAATATCAGACATCTGGTTAAACCCTCACATTTTACAGGAGGAGAAACTGAGGCCTGAGGAAGTTAAGTGGCTTCCCTATGATCACAGAGGCCAATAAAGATCAGACAAAGAATTTGAACTCAGGACTTGTGACTTCAGAACCAGGGCTTTTTCTACTATAATAATTTCCCCTAGGACCCACCCTGCCCTAGATTGGGTCCCTCTGTATTAGGGAGATAGCATTGCTCTCTAGGATTAGACCTTTAGTCCATCCGGGGTGAGCCCTAGCCCTGATTCCCCCCCTTCCCCAGAAGAAAGGCAAGGGAAGGAGGAGGTTGTGGGCTTCTTGGGATATGATCGGAATGACTTCCTGCCACCCCTGCCCCAGAACAGCCTGTACTGACCCATTTTCCTTCACTGAGTGTTTCTGACCTCACTCTATGCCCAGGCTCTTGTCTAAAGGTTCCTTGGACTGGGGGTACATACACTAACAGCGAGCATTCATAAAGTGTCTTAAGGTTTGCAAAACGCTTTACAAATCTTTTCTCGTTTGACTCCAGGAACAATCCTGGGAGACAGATGCTTCTGTTATTGGAGCAGCTAGGCAGTACAGTAGGCAGAGGGGTGAATCTGAAATCAGAAAGATCTGAGTTCAGGTACTTACTAGCTGTGTGACCCTGGGCAAGTCACTTAACCTCTATTTGCCTCAATTTTCCCAGCTATAAAGAAGAGATTTTGGGGCAGCTAGGTAGCATAGTGGTTAGCATCTGGGCCTGGAGTTGGGAAGACTCATCTCAAATCTGGCCTTAGACACTAGTTGTGTGACCCTGGGCAAGTCATTTAACCCTATTTGCCTCTGTGCCTTGTCTATAAAATGAGCTGGAGAAGGAAGTAGCAAACCACTCTAGTATCTTTGCCAAGAAAACCCCAAATGGTGTCACCAAAGTTGGACACAACTGAACAACAATAACAAGGGCGGGGGGGGATTATAACAGCACCTACCTCCCAGGGCTATTGAAAGAATCAAATGAAATAATAAAGGTAAAGTGCCCAGCATCTAGTCAATGCTGTATAAACGTTAGCATCCGGGTAGCTCGGTGGATAGAGTGCTGGGCCTGGAGGCAGGAAGACCTGAATTCAAATCTGACTTCAGACACTTCCCAGCTTTGTGACTCTGGGCAAATGGCTTAACCTCTGTTTGCCTTAATCCACTGGAGAAGGAAATGGCAAACCACTCCAGTATCTTTGCCAAGAAAACCCCATGGACAGGATTGATGTGCTGTGGTCCATGAGGTCACAAAGAATCAGACATGACTAAACAACATCATTATTATTATCCCCATTTTATAGCTGAGACAACTGAGGTAGGTAAAGGTTAGGGGACTTACCCAGGGTTACATAGCTTTAAGTAGCTGAGGTGGAATTTGAACTCAGGTCTTTCTGACCCCAGCTTTGGGGCTCTACCCACGGCACCACCCAGTCCCTCCCCAGCTGCTTTTTATCTGCCAGGCACCATGGTCTTGGAACAATAGGCCTCCATGCCTCCTTTGCTTTCCTTGCCTGTTCTTGGAGCTCGAGGCTTTGGAGCATGAGTGTGAGTTTCTTGAAAGCCAGGATCAGGTCTCTTACTTCCTGTTAACATAGCAATTAGCAAAAGACTTTACATACGGTGGTCCCTCAATAGCCATTTTTTGGCCAATTGTTTATTAATGAAGCTGGCCTCTCATAGGACCCCAGATTTGGAACTGGAAGGGTCCTTAGAGCCCTTAGCTTAGGCAGTGCAGCCTCAGACTTGGGGTCAGGACAATTTGAATTTGAAGCCTGCCTGAGGCACTTCTTAAGCGTGTGACCTTGAACAAGTCACTTTGCCTCTCTCGGCCTCAGTTTCCTCATCTGGAAAATGAGGATAAATAATAGGACTTCATCAGATTGTTGTGAGGATCAAATGAAATGACTCTTGTAAAATGCTTTGCGTGCTTTATCTTTTTTTTAACTTTTATTTTTAAAATTATTTTAAAAATTATTTTAAAATTAATTTTAAAATTTAATTTAAAATTAATTTTAGTTTACAACATTCAGGTCCACAATCCCTTGAGTTTCAGATTTTTTCCCCATCGCTCTCCCCTCTTCCCCATGGTGGCATGCACTCAGATACAGGATCTACAAATATCTTCACATTAATCATTAGTCAGGTTGTAAAGAAGGATTATACCCAATGGAATGAACAATGGGAAAGAGGAAACACAACAAAACAAGAAAAAGAAAGAGAGCAGGTAGTTTGCTTCAGTCTACATTCAGACTCTGTAGTTCTTTCTCTGAATGTTGACATCTCTTTCCATCATGAGTCTTTTGGAGTTGTTTTATGACTTTTCATTGCTGAGAGGAGCCCAGACTATCGAGTTTAGTCATCACACATACGTTGTGTCTGTGATTGTATACAAATTTCTCCTGGTTCTGCTCTTCTCACTCAGCATCAGTTTATATAAGTCTCTCTAGGTTATTATGAAGTCTACCTGCTCATCATTTCTTATAGTACAATGGTATTCCATTACATTCATGTACCACAACTTGTTCAGTCATTCCATAATTGATGGTTATCCCCTTGATTTCCAATTCTTTGCCACCACAAAAAGAGTTGCTATAAATATTTTTGTACATACGGGTCTTTACATACTTTAAAGATATGTTTTTATATAGTATAAATGACATATGCTATGTAATATATATTATATAATACTATATAGTATATAATACATATACTATTCAGTACACATATTCCTAATATATGTAATATATTATTATAAATAATAAATTATATATAAATATACAATATATTAACATATAATATATGTAATATGTTATACATTTATTGTAAGTATATATATTCCTAATATATGTAATCTATAGTATAGATTACATACAGTATTATATATGCTTAGTACATATAATGAAGAAGGATAGAGAGAGGGGATTTCTATTGAAATCCTTTGAGGGTTTGTCATCCAAAAAGAATTACTGGACTCAGCTGTCTTTTGGCAGAGTTATAAAAGTTTATTGTTAAGCAGGCAGGAAAGGGTGGTAAGGAGACCTGCAAGCTGACAGGGATCTAAGGTAGAGTTACAAAGTTCTATGTTACACTTTGCAGTGGGCAGGGGGTTCTCAGAGAGAAAACCTGCAAAGTGCAGGGTTATAGAGTTTAAGAATTACTCTCTGCAGTGGGCAGAGGGTGTGATAGAAAAAGCCTGCAAAGTGCAGGACTAGAGATGCAGTTTTTAAAGATAAAACTGTCAGCCATAGATTCATTATGCCAACTAGGTGGGCAAGGGTGGAGTTAGGCAGGTGTTAGGGAGGAGCTTAGTGCTTAAAGGAACACGCACTTTTTACATCAACTGTGCATGTGTATTGCCCATAATTCACTGGGAGAAATTTGAGGGGGGCAAGCAGGGGAGGTGTGGTTTTTGCCTTGAAACATCATAAAGTCAGCCAGAGGTCAAATTTGAATGAGAAGTACCCATCCTGTTTGCCATCAAAGTCCCTTTTGATAAGATGGATGTTGGGAAGCTGGGCTAATTGGGGTTTCAGGATGAGTCTTACACAAAACAAAGAGGTTAATGGCTAAACCTCACAAACTGATGGATCTGCTGTTTGTGAGGAGTTATCTTACTGATAATCCATTGAAGGATTCATAGTTTGCAGCTGGTCACTAAAACAAAGAAGGTATACATTTCTCTAACTAAGGAATGCTTTTAAAGGATTCATTGGTATGGCTTGTTATCATAGCTATTGAGTTAATGGTTTTAGGGAAAATGCTTTTAGGCTGGGGGCAGGGGAGAGACAGAGTTAATGCTTTATGGCTGGGGGGGAAGAGTGGCTTTTACAACTTAACTGCACAGGTTGATGTTACAGACTGATGTTACATACCTAGGTGCCTGAACACAAGTGAGATTTTTTTTAAAGACTGAAGTTACAACAATGTTACAAAATTACAAAGTCACCCCAAAATATTACAGAGGCACCACATCTTTACTACATATTATATATAGTACATAGCACATATTATATATACGGAAGTATATTTACTACACAGTATACAGTATATATTACATATGTGCATATGTATATATTTAATGTGAACTCCACAAACTCCAAGAACCCCAATTTGAAAGAGTCTGTTCTAAGAAAGAGACAAATGAAATTAGGGTGTGTGTGTCCATGGTTTAATTTCTCTCAAGCTGGCTTGACATGCATTGCATGGGAGTTACAGTGCAAAACTAAGCTCCCCTTAAGGGGGTCAGTTCAGAACTCGCTTGATGTGGGATTTGGGGGTACAGGTTATATGCCCTTCCCAAGGGATACCAATCAAATCTGATTGGTTGACATGCTGGAAGGTGGGCTATATTAAAATGAAGTTTTTAGTACATGACTTAATTCACTTAATCCTGATCAAAAAGACATCAGTGTCCATATCATATATCTTAACAATAGCGGGGAATCAGCATTTTCTCATACTTGTCCAGGCAACGTAAAAAGCAAGAATAGATCCATTTAGATTCGATCTTGAAGTTCTCTTGAAGAAGAACTGAACTTTGAAAGAAAGGGGAATGGGGAAGCTCTGAGTTTCTAAGATAATGATTACTAAGAAAAATCATTCTTCACATTATATATCATGTATACTATTATTTTCAACTCTTTCTCTCCCATCCTCCATTTTAGATATGAGGAAATGGAGACCCAGAGATATTAAGTGAATTGTCTAACATAAAACAGGTAGTAAATGGGAGAACTGGGGTTTGAACCCAGAACCTGGGACTATAAAGGCAGCCTTCTTTCTGTGGTGCCATGCTGTTCTCCAACTATGCCAGCCCAAGGATTAATAGCAGCTGCACTAGAATAGTGGAGAGCTAGTCTTGGAACCAAGAAAATTCAGTTTAAATCCCACCCCTGATACATAATGGTAGGCAAGGCTTTGGGCCTTGGGAATGAATCATTCAGTAGTCTTTATTCTGATTGTTTCAGTCAAGTCTGACTCTTCATGAACCCATTTGAAGTTTTCTTGGCAAAGATGCTGAAGTGGTTTGCCATTTTGAGTTCATTTTACCGATGAGGAAACAGAGACAATCAGGGTTAAGCGACTTACCCAGGGTCACATAGCTAGCAAGTGTCTGAGGCTAGATTTGAACTTGCGAAGAGGAGTCTTCCTGATTCCAGGCCTGGTGAGCTATCCATTGGGCCACCTAGTTGCTGTACTCAGTGTTCTAGGGAACTTGATAAGGCTATAAATTTTGGATCAATGCCCTCTGCATTAGTAGAGAGAGTTCCTTCCCTAGACTTCCCAACAAAATCCCAGATCTAGTCTACAAAGACAACAATTATTATTTCTACAGGGTCTTAAGATTTCCAAGTACTTTCTTCATGATAAGGGCAATGGAGCAAGCATTTATATTGTGCCTACTATGAGTCAGACACTGGTCTAAACCTTTTACACACATTATGTCATTTGAAACTCGCAACAACCCTGGGAGGTAGGTGCTGTTATCCCCATTTCACAGATGAGGAAACTGAGGCAGATGAAGGTGAGGTGACTTGCCCAGGGTCACATGGTTAATAAGCATCTGAGGCAGAATTTGAATACAGATCTTGTTATTGGACTCTACAACTAGATTCTCAAGGAAAGTTGTATGTTGAGCAAGACTCAAGATCAAAGATGTGAAGGTGGTTGCAGAGCCAGAAAGCCCAGATCCATTGACATTCCAGTGGCTACCAGGGAAAACATTTTCAGACTTGTAAGATTTCTTGAAGGTGTCCCTTGGATTCTATATTGTTATTATTTCAAAGGTATATTTTTAGTTAAATGAACTAACCTGACTGTCATATTATTGAGGTTTAGAGTTGGGAGTGTTCAGGTGTGAAAGAATTCACTTAGACCTTCTCTTTTAGCCAATGAGAGCTTTTTATTTTATGTGAAAAAGCATCACAGCCCTCCTTAGCAAGAAAACTAAGAGAGACTCCAATATTTGGGGGAGTTACACTTATATAGCAGTTTCAGAATGGCAATGTACTTTTAGAGGTTTTTATGGCAGTTAAAGATTAAAGATAGGACAGAATGAGGGAGACAAAGGGAATTATTATTTTTTTTGCTTTTTGGAGGGGGGAAGGCAAGGTATTTGGGGTTAAATGACTTGCCCAAGGTCACACAGCTAGTGTTAAGTGTCTGTGGCTGGATTTGAACTCAGGTCCTCCTAACTCCAGGTGGGAGTACTCTATTCACTGAACCACCTAGCCACCCCCAAAGGAAATTCTTTATGGTTTAAGGATTTAAGGACAGGGCAGGAGGATACAACTTAAAAATTAAAGGACCCAGGAACACAAGATAAGGGAGACAAAAGCAATTCTTTTGGTACAGGTTCAAGATGTGGGGGAAAGGACTTTAGGGAGCCTTCAGGTTACAGAATAAACTAGAGGCTTCACAAAGTACTGGAAAACCAACTCAACCCTTAGGGCACAATTTGTATCCACATCATTTCCACACTCAACCACTAGGCAGGAGAAATCTTGATGGGGGGAAGGGTCGAAGGTCATTGTCTTCTTTGATCACTTTTCTGGCTGGTCACATCCTGGTCTTATCTCCTATCTCACCTCATGCTTGTTCTACTCTTTTCTACCTTATCAATATAGAACATTGCCTTCACGGGAAATGAATTCCTTTAGACATTTCCTAGCCCCTCGACTGGGTCTTGCTGGGAGTTGAGGTATCTTGGTGATTTCATGCAAATCCTTCTTGCTGGAATGAGATGATGGGATCTTGCCCTGGGAGCTAGAAGAGCAGCTGAAAAATCAGAGAGGACACAGTGTGCTCACTGTGGAGAGGTTCTGTGTAATTTCACATGTTCAGCCTGTATTTGATTGCTTGTCCTTCCAGTGGGGGTGGGTGACGAGGGAGGAAGAGAAAGAATCTAGAATCTTAAGTTCTATAATCGAATGTTAAAAAAAAAAAAAAA
>CM053589.1:42326722-42359292 GCA_028646515.1 Pseudochirops corinnae | reverse complement strand
GGAGAGAATAGAGTGGGGGAGGGGGGATACACTGGGATGGCTGTTTTGGGGTGGTCGGTAGGGGAAAGATGGGAAGAAAATTTGTAACTCAAAATTTCGTGGAAACGAATGATGTAAACAAAAATAAAATAAAAAACTTAATTAAAAAAATAAAAATAAAATAAAAAAATTTAAAAAAAAAATTAAAAAAAATTAAAAAAAGGAAAAATGAAAAATCAGAGAGGAAGCCCAGAACTGACTCTGCAGTGGGATATACAGAATGTCTGCTCTTCCCAACTTGACCAGAAAGTGGATTCAATCTCTTCTTTCCTAGTTCATTAAGGTCTGGCTTACCAATCCATGGTCTCTCCTCCCCAAATATTCAAATATGCCTAGAGAGACCCTGCTCTAGTAGGGTGGTAGTCATGATAGGTTCAGGCAGAGATATAGCTGGGTCTCAGCCCCTTACTGGGAAGAGGCAGTGGGGTAGAGTAGTCAGAATGCTGGACCTGCAGTCATGAAGATCTGAGTTCAAAACTCATCTCTAACCCTATTAACTAGATGATTAGTTAGTGTCTCTGAGCCTCAGTTTCCTTATCTGTGAATTAGGGATTATAACATCAGTGGTCCCTACTTCACCAGGGTTTTTATAAGGATTTAATGAGGTGGAGGCAGCCTGTTACAGTGGAAAGAGTCCTCACTGCCTCTGAGGTTGGAGGGACTGCCCTGTATTACAGGCCTAGATCTATGACTGTTGAATCCCAGATAATGGATATAATCAGTCAACAAACATTTATTAAGCACCTACTATTTGTGCCAGACACTGTCCTAGGCTTTGGGGGCATAAAGAAAAAAGAGAGGAAATAATGTGTGCACATATAAATGCAAAATTGGGGGGCAGAATGAGGAGCAAGCATTTATGAAGTGCCTACCATGGGCCAAGCACTGTGCTTTACAAATATCGTGGACGTGGGGGTGGGGAAGGAGGACATCAGGGAGGAAGAGAGGAAAGACTTTATATAGGAGGTGGCACATGAGCTTTGTGTTTTGGAAGGAAACCTTTTGCAAACCTTAACATAAATAAAATGTCAGTGATTATTATCATAGGCCTCGGGGTTCCCACCCCACTAGCTTTCAGACCTCTCTCTGTGCTTGGACTCAAGGTTTCCTTGCTTTCAGTGTTTCTTAGACCTACCTGGGTCTACCTCTGAGTTGTCTGTGAAAAAGCCACAGCTTCTCGTAGAGCCCAAGATGGTGAAGTGGCCAGTGTCCCAGGATTCTGAGTAATATGGTGCTCTCTCTCTCTCTCCAACTCTCTCTCTCTCAGACTTTCTCTCTCCCCCCCCTTTCTCTCTCCCTCTCTCCCTCTCTCTCTCTCTCTCCCTCTCTCTCAGACTCTCTCTCTTCCCTCTCTCTCTCTCCCTTTCTTCCTCTCCCTCTCCACCCCCCTCTCTCAGAGAGATGGTGGATAGAGTACTAGTCTAGAAAGAAGAGTCCAAGTTAAAATCTTGCCTCAGATATGATTACCTGCACAACCTGAGGCGAGCTACTTTGTTGTTGTTCAGTAGTTTCAGTCGAGTCCGAGTCTTCATCACTCCTTTTGGGGCTTTCTTGGCAAAGATACTAGGTTTGCCATTCCTTTCTCCAGCTCATTTTATAGATGAGGTAACTGAGGCAAAGAGAGTTCAGTGATTTGTCCAGGGTCACACAGCTATTAAGTGTCTGAGACTGGATTTGAACCATTCCTGACTCCAGCCCCAGCGCTCTATCCACTGCACCACCTAGGGCACTTAACCTTTTTTCAAATCTATTTGTAAAATGGGGATAAAGGAACTGATGAGATAATGTATTAAAGTGCTTTGCAAACCTTCAAGGTTATATAAATGTTAGCTCTTATTACCAAGGGAGAAAGCTGAGTCAGTGGACTTTCCATAGGAAAGCCTCATGGAAATCAGTATCAATGATCCACCACTGATTGACCCCACAGTTTGGTTAGGTGGGAATCATCCCAATCAAAGAGACCAGGCTATGGAAAGAAAGCAATTTGGCTTACAGCCATTTATTAGAATCTTAGAGGAGAAAAAACAATAGCTGGGCAGCTAGGTGGCACAGTGGATAGAATGAAGGGCCTGGTGTCAGAAAGACCTGAGTTCAAATCTGACCTCAGACACTTACTAGCTGTGTGACCTTGGGCAAATCACTTAACCCTGTTTGTCTCAGTTTCCTCATCTGTGAAATGAGCTGGAGGAGGAAATAGCAAACTGCTCTACTCTCTTTGCCGAGAAAATTGGGTCCAAAGAGTCTGAAACAACTGAACAACAGTAAAAATGGGAGAGCAAGAAGAAGTTGTTACAGAGAAAAAGTCCTGGTCTGGTTATTAAATCCCTAGGGCTGGGGGATACTGGGGAGAGCAAGTGTCTGATGCTAAATTAGGATGACTAAGGTTTCACTTAAAAAAAGAAAAGAAATCTTTCCAAGGAAATGACAGCTTTATGAGACAGAGCAGAAGTAGAGACCTAAGAGAGCCGATCAGGGCCAAGCAGCCCCAACCTGCAGTGTAGACTGATGGGTTAGGAGGTGGCACCAGGAGGAGATGCTATAGTGTCCCAGCATTCCTAGAGGGGCAATTAGCCAGCCAGCAGGAGAGGGAGCTGCAGAACCCTTTGTTGCAGGAGTAGAGGGCTGTCAGATTGGTCTGACTGAGGAGCAGCTCTCTGAATGGAGCTAGACTTTTCTATATCCCCTCTCCCCAAGTGAACCTGGGTATTCCTGACCATATCCATCTTCTTTCCACATTGTCTCTTCTCTAAAAAGCATTGGCCTTTTCTCATCCTGTCCTTCCAAGGCAGGCATCTCTAAATGTGGTCAGCACCTCTGACCAAACTCTACACTGGGGCAAGGTTTTGACCTCATTTTCCTTAATGAGTTTTTATTCCCATGGGCTCTTAAACCGACTTCTTCCTGATGAGTTTGATCTTGAGCATCTGGGAGGCTGGGAGGGGATCAGACTGAGTATTTTTTTGAAACCAAGAAAGCTGGGTCAGTTACCACCTTTGGTTGAGGGCTCATTAATGGGAAATGTTGCTCAGTGTCTTTCTGGATCATTAATCACCACAAATTGAGGAAGACAGCTCTCGTGACCACCCTAAAGAAGCAGGCAGCTGGCAGGGACACTCCCAGGGCCACATGTTCCTGATCTCACCAACCAGAGGCTCTCTTGGATATTGATCTGTGAACCACACTGGGAGTCCCTTCTCTTGCACTTGCAATAGGAAGGAAGGATGCAATGTGCCCAGAGGAGGGTGGAGACAGCAGTAGCTGCAGGGTGTATGGCTTGTGATGAGACAGTGACAGTCTTGTCCCGGCACAGTTCTCTGAGGGGGAAGGAGGGTAGTGGTAGGGGAGGAGAAAGGCTGACACATTTGGAATTTAGGTTGATGAGGAGGTGACACACGCGCTATGTCTTTCCTTTCAGCCATTTTTCAGTTGCGTCTGAATCTCCATGACCCCATTTGGGGTTTTCTTGGCAAAGATACTGGAGTGCTCTGCCATTTCCTTCTCCAGCTTATTGTACAGATGAGGAAACTGAGGCAAACAGGGATTAAATGACTTGCCCGGGGTCACACAGCTAGCAAATGTCTGAGGTTAGATTTGAACTTAGGTCTTCCTTCCTCCTGGCTGGATGTCCTATCAAAGCCCAAAACATTTATTAAGTGTCTGCTATGTATCAGGCCCTGTGCTAAGTGGTAGGGACACAAAAATAGGCAAAAGACAGTTCTTGCCCTCAAGGAGCTTACAATCTAATGGGGGAGAGAGAGACAACATGCAAACAAATATATGGAAAGCAAACAATTTACAGGGTAAATAGGGAATAATTAACAGGGGGAAGGCACTGGAATTAAGAGGGGTTGGGAAAGGCCTTTGGTAAAAAAAAAAAAAAAAAAAGAGGTAAAAGAATGGGATTTTAGCCAGGATTTAAAAGGACCCTGGGAAGTCAGTTGGTGGAGTTGAGGAGGGGTAGCATTCCAGGCATAGGAGAAAGTCTGAGAAAATTCAGGAAGGGGGTGGGACTTGATTGCCTCTTTTAATCATTGTCTAAACCCATGTTCTTAAGAGACAAAGAGACTTATGGGATCATACGTCTAAGCGATGGAAGGAACCTCACAGATGAAGAAGCTGAGACCCAGGGTTATGATCTACCCAAGATTAGAACTCAGGACCTCTGCCTCCAGAGCCAAAGCTCATTCTTCTTCACCATGCTGACTCCCAGCGGTTACTATAATGCTCTCCCTAGCTACTATACCTGAGTTTTCATCACCACTAGTTTTTAGGACTCCCATTTAACAGTTGAGGAAACTGAGGCAGACAGAGATTAAGTGACTCACTTAGTGTCACTAATTTGTAAGTGTGTGAAGTCGTATTAGGACTCAGGTCCAGCACTCTATTCACTAAGCTACCTTAGAGGTCTCAGGATACAAGTCTCAGGAGATCTTTTGGAGAGGTTGCAACAATTCTGCACCCATGAGGGCTCCACAGAGAGCAGAGTGCCTCTTGGTAAGCTTTGCTGCTTTCTTGACTTGGCTTTGAATGTTATGATTAAGAGACTTGTTCACGTTGTGTCCCCTTCAGGGTGAAACCTCTCCCTGCTACCAGCTCTCTGTGAAGATCCTGGAAGCAAGGAACTTGTCCTGGGCTGACCTATGTGAGTAGCTCTCCTCTTGATTCCAAGGAGGCGTAGTCATACTCTAGTCTGACCAGTCCACAATTCATGGAAAGGATCTAGCAGGGTGTCTCTGTGTGACTTGGTGTTGCTTTTTCCCCCTTCAGAGAAAGTTCATTTTCCTTAATTTTTATTATCTTTTATTCATCACCTTCATTTTTGACTTTTTCTTCCTCTAACCAGCAAGCCATCTGTTGTCAGTCAACAAACATTTATTAAAAGCTTACTATATGCCAGGTATAGGGGCACATGGTGGTGCAGTGGATTGAGCGCTGGGCTTGGAATAGGAGGACCTGAGTTCAAATCTGGACAAGTCACTTAACTCCTATTACCCAAGTTTCCTCATCTATAAAATGAGCTGGAGAAGGAAATAGCAAACCACTCTAGTATCTTTGCAAGAAAACCCCAAATGGAGCCATGATGAGTCAGACTTGACTAAACAACAACAAAAACAATAATATATTCCAAGCCCTGTGTTGAGTATGGGGGTGGAGGTGGAGGTTACAAAGAAAGACAAAAACATGTACACTGCCCTCAAGGAACCCACATTAAGAATAAGAGAAGGGGCAGGGGTGGCTAGGTGGCACACTGAATAGAGCACTAGCCCTGGAGTCAGGAGGACCCGAATTCAGATCCAGCCTCAGACACTTAACACTTACTAGCTGTGTGACCTTGGGCAGGTCACTTAATCTCAATTGCCCTGTCTTCCCCCCTCCAAAAAAAACCAAACAAACAGAATAAGAGAAGGGGAAAAAATTGGTTCTGCAAAACTAACCAAAACATCAACCCAGTTGGACAGTATATAGTGTTCCATATCCATAGCCCACCATGTCTTCCACAAAAAGATGGAGTTGCATTTGTTTCTCCCTTTAGGGAGAAACGTGCATCTAGGATTCTTCAAAGATTTGTGATTTCACTAGTAGGGATGCTCCTTCCATCGATTCAGGTCATGGTCCTTCTTTGTCTCAGCAGACAGTCTTTGTGAGGCATTGCCAATGAAAAAGTATCTCATCCTGAGGTAGCCTGGTGATGCATTTCTTTGATCTTTTCCAAGCTGAGGAGCAGACAGCAGACACAATCTATTGTTTGGTGTGTGCTCCAAGCCTTCCCAAATGGTTGGCAGAACTTTCTCTCTTCTGAGACAGACTTTGGGAAGCCAGTCTCATTTCTATGCCACAGTGAAGCTTCACAATAAGACCAGACTATCCAAAGAACAAGAGGCATCCCAATAAAACCATAATTTATTCATTCAATGTTTTATTAAGTGCTAGGTCTTGGGATCATAGGATCAAAGCTAGAAGGGACCTTGGGGTCATCTAGTCCATGCCCTCATTTTACAGATAAGGAACATGGGACTCAGAGACTTGAAGAATAGTTAGGATTTGAACCCTGATCATTTGAACCCAAATTCATCACACTTTCCCACTCTACCACATTGCCTCCCTTTTGCTAAGGAAAGAGAACATACAAAGTTGAGGTCCCTGATTAAAGGAAACTCCCGGTCTAATGAGCTAATAGTTATTGACTCTGATAAATAATGGGGTCTTAAAATGGAATCCTGGGGAGAGACTGCCCTCAGGTCAATAGGATATGGGTGCAATGGGGGCAGCTAGGTGGTGCAGTGGATAGAGTGCTGGGCTGGGAGTTGGGAAGACTCATCTTCCTGAGTTCCAATCCAGCCTCAGACACTTACCAGTTGTGTGACCCTGGGCAAGTAATTTAACCCTGTTTGCCTCAGTTTCCTCATCTGTAAAATGAGCTGGAGAAGGTAATGGCAAATCACTCTACTTGCCAAGAAAACCTCAAACAAGGTCATAAAGAGTCGGATGTGACTGAAAATGACTGAACAACAACAAAACTTGACATCCTGCTCTCTCTCTTTATGGTAGTAAGTGAGGCTGACCCGTATGTGGTCCTACAGCTGCCAACAGCATCGGGGACCATATTTAAGACCAAAACTATCTCCAATTCGAATCATCCCATTTGGAATGAGACCTTCAGCTTCCGGATCCAGAGGCAAGTCAAGGTAAAGACCAGACCCCAAAGGAGTGAACTTGGCTTGTGGCCTTTTCCAGAAAGTGGACACACCCCCTCAGCATCCCACCCCCGGGTGAGGGGAGGGAAGCAAGGGTAGATCTCACCCAGGGTGGAGGCAGAAGCTTCTCAGGGATGGAAAGAAGCTCTCTGTAGAGCTGTCAGAAAATGAGACTCCTTAAAAAAAGGGAGATGGTTGCCATTTGTATCTCTAATAATATAATTTAATACTTGAAGGTTTTCAAGGAGTTTCACATATATTTCCTCATTTGATTCTCAGAAAGACCCAGTGAGATAATTGCTACAATTATTATTGTCCCATTTTCCAGATGAAGAAACTGCAGCCAAGAGAGGCTAGATATATGCTGTATGCGTATATCTGCATGTGTATGTCTGTGTTTATGTGCATGTCTCCACCTTTGCACACAGAATTACGGACTTTATAGTTGAAGGAACCACATGGATCATTTAGTCTAACCCTTTCATTTTTATAGACTGCTGGACTTAGTGTCAAGAAAACCAGAACTTAAAATCCTGCCTCACACACTTAGTAGGTGTGTGACCGTGGTCAAGTCAGTTAGCCTCTCTATGCCTCGGTTTCCTCACATGTAATATATAAGGGTGGCCTCTAAGATCTATTCTGGTTCCCCACTCCTGAATTCTAAATCCAAATTCCTAAGAGATAAAATAGTTTATGGGATCTAAGAGCTGGAAGCCTTAGAAGATGCCCTGTCCTTGTCCCTTTCCCTGTATTTGGCCAAGGTCACCCAGCTTGTCATGTGTTGTGTCTGTAAAAATATGTATATCACCATGCATAATTATCTTTCTTTCTTTCTTCCTTCTTTCCTTCCTTCCTTCTTTCCTTCCTTCCTTCCTTCCCTCTCTCCCTCCCTTCCTCTTTCTTTTTTTTTCTTTCTTTCTTTTTTTCTTTCTTTCTTTCTTTCTTTCTTTCTTTCTTTCTTTCTTTCTTTCTTTCCATCTATCTATCCATCTATCTATCTATCCATCTATCTATCTATCCATCCATCCATCCATCCATCCATCCATCCATCTCTCTCTCTCTCTCTCCATCTATCTATCTATCTATCTATCTATCTATCTATCTATCTATCTATTATTTATATCTCCCAAATATTTGCTTCTGGGTCTCTAGAATATTCTAGAGCTGAAAGTCTATGATGCAGATTTAGTCACAGAAGACGATGTCCTCTTCACTGTCTTTTTTGATACCATTGAAGTCAGCCCTGGCAAACCCCTTCGAAAGACTTTCTCTTTGAATCCCCAGGTAAAGGGGCATTGGAATTCTTGGGGAAAGTTTCCAGGGCGAGGTGAATTAGGTGACGACATTATCTCTGCTGTTCTCCATCTGCCATAAAGGAGAAGAAGCTCCCCTTAGGAAGGGGGAGCTATGGAATCACGCAGGGGCTTTCCAAAGACGCGTGTGTATACATGTGTGCGACATGCTGGCGACCCCCCTACTGTCTCAAGGAATTAGTATTATTTGACTAATTTTTGTTTCTGTTTTTAAATTTTAGTTATTAATTTAAAAAATTGCTTAAGTTTTTTTTTTAGTTTGATGAATAAAAGATAATTTGTTCTATATTTGAAGTGAGAGGCAGATGTGGCCTAGTGGATAGAGAACTGATTTCAGAGCTAGGGAAAACTGACTGCCTCTGATACATATTGTGTGACCCTGGGCAAGTCACTTAACATCTCCATGTTCGAGGAAACTCTCTAAGACTGTAAGTTACAGATAAGAACCTGACTTACCTTGATAGGGGATTTGGAAAATAACAGATCTAGTCTCTATTCTTATTACTGAACATTCAATAAAGATTCACCTTAATTAAAAAAAAAATTTCCTAGGTGCACATCCTAAGGTGTGTAGCTGTGGGTCCCTCCCATTGTCCTTTGCTTGGCACTAGGGGTTATCACCCAGCACCTGGCACCTAGGTGGCACCTAATAAATGTTTATCGAGTGCGACATATGGGGTTGAGCATTCAGGGAGAGAGGAGAGTTCCTTCATCTGTTCCTTTCCTCTTGGGCTTTCAGGGACAAGAAGAGCTAGATGTGGAGTTCCAAGTAGAGGAAATGTGAGTACATGTGGAAAGCAAATAGGGCAAAAAGTCATGTGTGTGTAATGGAACAGAATACAGAGCCTATTTCTGATTGGGGTTCACCCAGGTCCTGTTCCAGGTTTCCAGGTTCCTTTTGGACACTCAAGAGTATCTGTCCAGCAGATGGCAATGCTGACATCTGGATTTTCCCAAAGATCTTATTCCCTTGTCCATAAATATAGCAAGAAATTTGGGTCTTTTTTTGGGGTGCATGGTATGCGGGGGGGGGGGGGAAGATTAGGTGATGCAGTGCATAGAGCATTGACTTGGTGTCAGGAAGATCCAGGTTTAAATCCTTCCTCAGACACTAGCTATGTGGCCTGGGCTTCTCTCAGCCTTCATCTCCTCATCTCTAAAATGGGCACAATAATAGTGTTGTTGGAATATAATGAGATAATATATAAAAAGTACAAGCCTTAAAGTGCTATATAAATGCAATTTAGCTGCTATTTTGGGGTGGGTAGGAGGATTGTTTCAAAATTCCCTCTGTTCACATAGAACTCCCTTAGAATGTGCTCAGTATTGTGTCTTCCTAGTCTGGAACTGGTGACAATCTGGGTAGCCCCTCACTAGGGTTCAGTGAGACCCTAATGGTTTTATTCCCTAATTGGGACAGAGACTCCCAAGGGTGGGAAGGTGTGTGTGTGTGTGTGTGTGTGTGTGTGTGTGTGAGTGTGTGTGTGTGTGTGTGTGTGTGTATTGATAGGACTAGAACCCTGAGCTCTCTCAGTCTCTGGGGATATTTGGCTCAGACCAGGACAAGGAGGGTTTACTTTGCATCCCATTCCCTTTCCATGTCTGATGATCAATGTTTTGATTTCTACAGATTGGATTCTCCAGAAAACCTCATCACCAACAATGTCCTTGTGGTAACCAGATTGTGGGGGCTTTCTCTAGGAAGATCAGGAATAGGAGCTGGGGGTTTGAGATATCAGAATAAGGGGGCTGGAGGGTTAAGGCAGATTCTTAAAGCAGGAGAGTGAAACCAGTGTCTAAAATGTTGTTTATTCCATCCATCCCTCAGGCCCACACAGGGCTTCAAAATGGCAGGGCCTGAGCAGGCCTGTTCACTTGACACCAAGGACATGCTTGTAAATGTTTAACAAGTATTTCTCTGGAGAAAAAAAAGAACCTCTTATATACTTTTAAGTTTTAAATTGAATTATTAACACTTTCTTAGGTACAGACAATCAATAAAACAGACTAAGCCTTGATGTGTTGTGTTTGCCAATTTCTAAAGTATAAATGCTCACAATAAAAATATGAAAATCTTTTTTTTTTTCATACCCCTGCTTGACACTAGCCCCTGGGGCAGGGAAGGAAGGAGGAGACTGAGACACTTATGGATGTCCTAGTGAGAGCTATAGGAAATGAAGCTAGAAATTCCAAGTGGCTTCTAGGTCTCTATACTTTCTTGATTAAGCTTAGGATCATATATCAGGAAAGGACTTCAAGAGGTAATCTGGCTTGGTCCTCTTCCTTCAGGAACACCAACATCATGGAATCACAGGATATTTTATCCTTCTCTCGCAATTGAGCCAACTGAGGCCCACAGGAGTTTCACTGACTTGCTAACCTACTGTATTTCTTTTCTTTTTTTCTTTATTGTTAGAAAGATTTTAATCCAATATATTTTAGTGTTTCCCCAATTACGTGTTAAACAATTTTTTAACTTTTTAAAAAAAAGTTTTGAGCTCCAAATTCTATTGGACTTCCATTCTAAGAACTTGGGATTAGGGTGGGTGACCTAACTCCTCTCTATGCTGGTTTGGAGTTGGGGCAGGAAGCAGGACAGATTTTAGGAAGGTTCAGTCCTATGAGATGGCCACCAGGTGGGAGTGTGATTCCATCTACAACTGCTCTGAGAACGATTGCCTGAGAGTTGAGGATGAGATGTTCTAAAAGACTCCTGCTCGAATCTTTCAGAATACTGAGGGCAGGAATCTAGAGGCAGCTTCTGGGTCTTTTATCCCTCAGGTCCTGAGGAGAAACGTGGAGATTATCCAGCAAAGCTTGCTTTTCTTCCCATTCTGATTTTTATAACCTGGATTTGGGGCAGGGAGGGGAGTACATAGTTCTCAGAGTTGGGTGATGGGGAACATGAGGCCTCCTACACCAGCATCCCTCTCTCTCACTACTATGTGTTCTAGGCTCGGGAGCTATCCTGCCTGACTGTGCAGATGGACAACACAGGGAGCACGGCAGCGGTTACAGGTGAGCCCCAAGTCATGCCCAGAACCAACCTCATAAGATGGCAAGTGATAGTCCTGCCATTTTCTGCCTTATTTGGAATATTGAATTCGAATCAGGGCACCACATTTTAGGGAGGCCATTGATAAATTCAGGTGCACCCAGAGAAGAGAAATCTAGAATCAATTATTCAATTAACATTTATTAAGAGTCTACTATGTGCCAGGCACTCTATAAGCACCTCTGATGTCAAGGAACTTACAGTTAAATGGGGGAGACAACAGGCAAACCACTATGTACAATCAATCAACAGAGGGAAGGCTCCAGAGCAGTGGTTCTCAACCTTCCTAATGCCGCAACCCTTTAATAGTCGTATGTGGGTGTGTCTGCATGTGGGGGATAGAGGAGGTTCTTAAGACCATCGGAAATATGTGTTTTCCGATGGTCTTAGGCGACCACTTTGACCCTTGTGAAAGGGTCTTTCGACCCCAAGGGAGTCGTGACCCACAGGTTGAGAACTGCTGCTCTAGAATTAAGAGGAAGTGGGGAAGGCTTCCTGTAGAGAGGGGTGTTTTACCTAGGCCTTGAAGTAAGCCAGAGAAACCTGCAGGTGAAAGTGAGGAGGGAGAACATTCTGGGCATGAGGGACAGTCAGTGAAAATGACAGTTGGGAGATGGATTGTCTTGTTTAAATAATATTAAGGAGGTAAGTGTCACTGGATCAAAAAATGTGTGTGTGAGGTAAGTGTAAGGTATGAGAAGACCATAAAGGGAGAGGGAGAGGGGAGGGTCCAGAGCAATGACAGCTGTTGCCTAAAGTGTGGTTGAAATATTTTAGCCTGGAGAAGAGAGTTCTTTGGGGGACACAATAGAATTCTTCACATATATGAAGGGTTGTCTTGTCAAAGAAGCAGGTGATTTTTTTTTCTGCTTGCCACCTGAGGACAAGTACTAGGAGCAGAGGGTACAGAGAGGAAGTTCTTGGCTTGCTTTAGTTAAAAGCTCTCTAATAATTAGAGCTGTCCCCAAATGGAATGGGGTACGTTGGTAGTATATTGACCCTCACTTTGAAGACTTCAAGTAGAATTGGATGACCACTGGTCAGGGATGTTGAAAGAGAGAACTCCTGATCAGATCTAAGTTGGAATTGATGGCTCATTTGTCCATCCATCCATCCATCCACCTACCTGTCCAGCTATCCATCTGGCCATCTTTCTATCCATCCATCCCATCCATCTATTCAACAAACATTTATTATTAGTAGTAGATTTAGAGCTGGAAGGGACCTTAGAAGTAATCTAATCTAACTCCCCCAGTGTGGGGACACAGTGGAGAAAGAAATGGCAAAACACTTCAGTATCTTTGTCAAAAAAAAACCTATGGACAAGTCCATGGGGTCATGAAGAATCAGACATGACTGAAAAGGTTGAACAACAGTAACAACACTACAGTGTATAAATTATATGTACAACAACACAATAAATGCATATACAATACACTTTGTATACATTATATATACAAAGTACTTTGTATATACTTTGTACATATATATGTTATACTATTTTATATGTGTAATATTATTATGTATTATTACACATAATATTATTGTGTATTATATGTATTATTATAGATACAATATATGATAGTATAATTAATATGTTGACCATGCAAAAAACATAAAGTCATTTCTTGGGGGAGGGCTCTAGGAGAGGAGGGTTAGGAGGTGGCAGTTGAGCTAAGCCTGGAAGGGAGCTAGGGATCTTAAGAGGCAGAGGTGAGGGAGGAATCCACTCTAAGACTAGGGAACAGTCTATGTAAAGACGTGGCCAGAGGAGTTTATATTTTTCCCTTTAGGCAATAGGGAGCCACTGTACTTCCAGCAGGAGAGTAAGAAGGTCAGATCTGTACTTTAGGAATATCACTGATCTCTGAGGTTCCTTCTCCCAATTTTGAGATTCTGTGAGTCTGGAGAAATGGGACTGGGCTGGATTGTCCTGGGGACAAGGAATATTGCTGAGGGGCCTCTATGTTGGGATGGATTTCCTAGTTCTAATCTTACTCACCTTTCACAGCATTAAAGTGGATGGTAACACAGCTTTTCTAGGCAGGGAGGTCTCTGTGGCTCTGAAGGAGAGAACACTACTGTTGAAACAACACTACTGTTGTTTAGTCACTCAGTTGTGTGTGATTCTTCCTAAGCAGTTTTCTTGGCAAAGATACTGGAATGGTTCACCATTTCTTTTTCTAGCCTGGCCCCATTTTACAGATGAGTAACAGAGGCCAATAGAGCTTAAGTGACTTGTTTGGGGTCACATAGTTAGTATCTGAGGCTAGATTTTTAACACAGATCTTCCTGACTCTGGGCTGGGGGGGGGGGGGGAGGCTCTATTTACTGCACCACTAGCAGACCTTTATAAAGCAGTTTAATGTTAATAGTAACAATAGCATACATATAGGACCTTAAGGTTTTACATAGCACTTATGTACAGTTGTCATTTGATCTTCCTCAAAGCCTTGTGAGGCGGGCACTACAAATACGGCTAGCCGCATTTTACAAATGCCAGACGTCTGGGACGTTAAATGCCTTGCCCATGGTCAGACAGCTGGCAGATGTCAGAATCTAGGTCTCATCTTACTCCAAAGTGCTTATTTTTTTTCTGTTATACCACGCCGTCTCTCTGTCTGACATGGGGGAGCTGGGATGGAGAAAAGGTCCCAAATATCTATTATGGGCAAGCCTGAGGTGAGACTCTGTTACCTTAGTTAAGGTAAGGAGTGCTGAAGCCCCAATCTCTGAACCTCCCCACCTTCTTTCCTCAGAGAACAAGCTAGAACTGACGTTGAAGGGATCCTACGAGGACACTCAGACCTCTGCTCTGGGATCCGGCATGGCTGACTCAGTCTTCTTCCATTATATAACAGCTCAAGAGACAGAGATGAGGGGCTGCCTGAAGGTAGGTCTTAGTCACTTGGAATGTCTCCCCTGCCCACCAAACAATCTTTTAGAAGGCATAGGGGAGAGATGGCTGGATTTGTAGTCAGGAAAAACTGGCATAGAGAGGTTAAGTGACTTGGCCATGGTCACATAGCTGGTATCTGAGGTAGGATTTAAACTAAGGCATTCCTGGCGCTAAGTCTATCCTTGACCAAGGTCCCTTCCTGCTCTAAATGTGTAATTCTCTCATCTCCCTTGCCTTCACACTGCTAAGGCTGGTCTGAGGATGTCTTTCCTTTGGGTGGGGGGGGAGGCAACTATTCCCTACCACATACCTTCTTCCTCAAAAGTGACTAAGATGCTGGAGGTACCAGGTGGCCCTGCCTGAATGGTAAGGAGGGTTGAGGAGACCTTCTTAGAAATCTGGCATGGATGGGGTCTTATCTCCTCTTGGCAGCTGCTGACAGGTCCCTTTTCTTTGTAGAGCCTTGCAGCTGGTGGAGAGTGTGAGGGCAGCTCTGGTGAGAATCTCACTGTGCCCCTGAAGTACCTGCCTAGCGGGGAGGAGGTGGCAGTCACTGTTCCTGCCCCAGATGTAAGCAGTTTCTCTTTCTGGCTGCCAGCCTGGGGTGGTCATGGAGAGACTGGTATTATGAGGGTGTGGAGGGAAGGGATCCTGGACTTTTAGCTCCAAGAAAAGCAGAGTCGTTGGAGCATATTTACAGTACAAAGGGTGGGATGATTTTTATGTATGAGTAAAATTCTTCCACTTGTTTATAGGCCACAGCATTGAGGCTGAAGCTCAGGGCCAATTCTTGGTAAGAAACTACCTGTGGGGTAGAGGCCGGGGAAGGGGCTGTGGGAAGCAGAGAATGAGGATTGGGAGGATTCCTATGGGAGAGAATGATCAGCAGGAGGATGGACACATGAGCTCCCCTCAACAGGGGCTCAGAGGGACTCTGGATCTCGAAGGGGCCCCGTGATTTACCTTCTCCTCTCAATCCCCATTACAGCTCTGAGAAGCTGGCTGTTCGCCTGGGCTTTGGGCTATGTGATGAGGAACAAATATTCCTAAAGAAGAGGAAGCAGGTGGTGGCCAAGGCCCTGAAACAGGTTTTGCAGCTGGAGCGTGAGCTGCAGGAAGATGAGGTTTGAGCAGTGAACTGGGGAGGGTTTGGTAACGGCTCCTACTTTTCTCCCATTATCCCAAGCTCTGGGGGTTAAGAGATGCCCATCTGGGGACAGAAGACCAGGGCTCAAATTTCAGCTCTACTCAGGATCAGGGGAGCCTGGATTTCAAATTGGAAAGGGCTTTGTGAAGTCATCTAATCCAAACCCCTCATTTTATAGATCAATCAGTTAATCTATCCAGCAGTCAAAAAGCATTCATTAAATGCTTAATACCTGCCAGGCATTGTGCTAGCTGCTGGAGATAAAAATGAAAGTCTCTTTTCTCAAAGGATTTCCGTTCTACCAGCTTTTTTATACTATCTCATTTTCTCACTTCATTCTTACAATGTACCTGGGAGATATATGTGTATACACACACATATAATACGTGAGCTATATAATATATGTACATATGTTATATGTAATATACATATACATATCAGATAGTATTACTTCCATTTGACAGATGGGGAAATTGAGGCAAAGGAAAGTTAAATGACTTATAAATGCTCATTGACTTGACATGGCCAATAAAGTGTCAGAGCCATGTTTCAACTCCAGATCTTGACTCTTTCCACTCCACTCCATGGTCTCTTTGCTACTAAGTAAAATGGGAGCTCCATGAATGTTTGTTTCTTAATTTCCAGGCTAACTGCCCCTCATCCCCTCGGGATGTGTATGTGTAAAAAAACCCAAAAAACAAAACAGAACACAAAGCCAGGGGAGACAACAATGTATACATATAAGTAAACCAAAATATATATTAAATAATTTAATAGATGGAGCACCAGCAGCTGGGGGTGGGAGACCAGATGAAAAAACCAAGATTCAGAGGCGTTATTTTTGTATTAAAATTAAAAAAAAATATTTTTTCTCCCTCCCACTTTCCCCTAACCCCAGCACAGAAAACACACACACACACACACACACACACACACCACTTTCTTTGGAATAGATGTGCATAGTCGAGCAAAACAAATTTCCACATGGACCATGTTCAAAAAATATAGGTCTTGTTTGGGATGAAAAATACCTTTCATCCTTAATTTTGTGAAAAAAACAAACAAACAAACAAACCACAGAGATCTCTTAGGATAAGAACAGGAGTTTATTCTCTTCCCCAGGAGAAGAGGGCAGTCTTCCCCATGACTCATCATGGAGAAGAGGCAAGTTACAAAAGATAGTGCTGGAATTTATAACTTAACTTAGTCAAGACCCCTCCTCGACTGTTCCCTCTCTCATTGGTAGAGAGGCATACTTCACCAAGTTCTTCCCCAACCAGGACAGCAAGAAAGGAAAGGGGGGGAGGGTCCCACCAAGGCGGGGAAAACAGACAAAGGGAGATAAAAGTGATTGACAGAAGCGATGGAGAAGGAGGAAGGGAAAGTTAACAACCCCAAATTGAGAAGTTTTCACTTGTCCCATACAATCTCATTCTGCATCTAGTATGTGAATGTAATACTATTGTGATATAAGAGATGTCCAAAGAGACCCTTTCAGGGGAACACTTGTATGAGCTCATGTAGACCCAAAGAAGTTAAAGATCATGTTCAAGGTCACACAAGACAGGCAGTAGAATTGAGATTCGAGCTCACTTTCTCATACTGGTTCCAGTAGATTTCCTGATGGGCCTCACTTAATTCTTCTATGACCATGAGCAGGTTCTGCTGGATATTTTAATACCTGTGTGCCTTTGGGCAAAGTCACTTCAACCTTCTTCCACCTCAGTTTCCTCATATGGAAAATGAGGGAGTTGCCTCTGAGAGGCTGATTTTGCATTTATACTCCCATGATCTGGCTTCAAATACCACCTCTGATACTTAACCCTCTGTGTGACTGTGGGAAAAGCACCCAGTCTCCCTGAGCCTCAGTTACTGACTGTGTTGTATCTGTTCTGAATGGTGGTAACAGGTTCCAGTCATCGGGGTCATGGCTATTGGCGGAGGGGCTCGAGCAATGACATCTCTGTATGGCCATCTCTCTGCTCTCAAGAAATTGGACCTCCTGGACTGTGTCACCTACTTAAGTGGTACTTCAGGATCTACCTGGTGAGGTCACTGCAGGGAAGTTGGGGAGCTATGTGTAGAAGGGTAGCATGGGGTATGGAGGAATTAATGGGAGGCCTAAGGGGGATGGCCCAGGGGGATGGCCCAGGAAATAGACTGAATGGATACAATAGTGTGATCTGAAAGGGGGAGCATAGGAGCTCACATCCTCTTCCCCAAATATCTCTCCGAATGTTATCACAGGGTCTGAAATTTTATTGTTTAGAAATCCATTCATTTGAAAGGAATTCCTAAAGGATTCTTACAGCATTTTCAATCCATTGTTAAAAACACAAATATTAAGGGGTCTAACTTTAAGCTTACAGTCAGTTCACACCTAAGAGGAGATTAATTGACAGCTACCTAAGATCAAGACTGGGAGGATAAAATACAGGATAGCTACCTGCAACGTGAGGAGAGAGAAAAAGAGAACAGAGAAAAAATAAGAAGTCTGGTCATGATGCAAGAGAGCCATTAGTTGGGGACACTTTGCTGTTTCCCCAGGCTGGGGGGCCCCTTTAAGGGTCTGGAATGAAGAGGAGGAGTTCAGTGAAACCACCCAGTCCCTCCTGGCTTCAAAGTGTCCCTCTCCCCCTGCCCATCAGGACTTTGGCTAGCTTGTATGAGGATCCTGACTGGTCACAGAAAGACCTGGAGAAGCCCATCAGCCATGCCAGGGAGCACATGAGCAAGAGCAAGCTGGGTGCCTTTTCTCTGGGGCGCATGAAAGGGTACCAGCAGGAGCTGAGACGGCAGGCTGAGGAGGGGCACCTCCCTTCCTTTGTGGACCTGTGGGCCCTAGTCCTAGAGTTCCTGTTACATGGCAAGGTAAGATCTAGCTGTGGGTTTATGTGTGTGCATGCATATACTGGAGTGCCCATGTGCATGTGTATGTATGTGTGTGAGATTAAATTGTTTGGAATCTGAATCTAAGGTCAGAAAAGATCTTTATTCTTTCTCATGAGGAAGGACCCTACCCCCTGTCGCCCAACATGGCGTCTGCAGGGAGAGAGCGACAGGTAGACACCAGCCTAGGGTTATATAATCTTCCAATGCAAAAACCCAACCCCCCCAACTGGCCTTAACTCTTTTTGGTAGGGGGGCTGTCCCACAACCTAAGCATGGGAATCTCTCTGAGACAAAGGACCCGGAAACATGTGGGTGTCCAGTGAAAGCAGTCTTGATTTTATTTGGCATATCTTCTGTTGTGTTGGCTCTGGGGGAGGGTCTGCATTGTTCTAAGCCCCAGATCGCTTGGAGATCACGTGACTTGACCTTAGGCCTAGTGAATACTGAAGCCATTCTAGATTTGATTTTTCAGAATGGGGAAATTTCACTATAAATTATCCCTCACATATATATTCATTCATAGGTGCGTAACTGCATGTTTTTATGGACTAACCAGGCTATCAATCAATAACCATTTATTAAGCTCCTACTGTAGGGGTTTAGAGCTGGGAGAGCGAGGTGCAGGTGTGAAAGAATTCACTTACACCTCTTTTAGCCAATGGAAGCTTTTTATTTTACATGAAAAAGCATCACGAGCCTCCTTAGCAAGAAAACTAAGTGAGACTCTGATATTTGGGGGAGTTATGCTTATATAGAGGTTTCAGAATGGTGATGTTGGGGCAGATAGAGTACTGGAGCTGGAGTTAGGAGAACCTGAATTCAAATCCAGCCTCAGACACTTAATACTTACTAGCTGTGTGGCCTTGGGCTGGCCCTGCCTTCCCCCCTCCAAAAACAAAAAAAATGGTATTGTAGTTTTAGACGTTTTTATGGAGGTTAAAGATTATAGACAGAACAGGATGACATAGGATGAGGGAGATAAAGGGAATTCTTTATGGTTTAAGGATTTAAGGACAGAGCAGGAGGACACAGTTTAAAAATTAAAGGGCTCAGGGAATACAGGATAAAGGAGACAAAAGCAATTCTTTTGCTACAGATTCAAAATGACAGGGAAAGGACTTTAGAGCACCTTCAGGTTACAGAATCAGCTACAGGGCTTTACAAAGTATTGGAAAAGCAACCGTTAGTGTTATTTTTAACTCTTAGAGCACTACTCGTATCCACATCATTTCTCTACTCAACCACTAGGCAGGAGAAATCTTTCTGAAAAAGGGTGAAGGCCATTGTCTTCTTTGATCACTTTTTTGGCTGTCACATCCAGGTCTTATCTGTTATCTCACATCTTGCTTGCTCCATCTGCCTTGAGCACTCTTTTCTGCCTCATTACTACATGCCAGATACTGTTCTAGGTATTGGGGGAAGATGCAAAAACAAAATTAAAACCTGGAGCCTTGCCATCGCAGCATTTATATTTTTATCAGGGGAAGCAACACGTATGCACTTGAATTAGCTTATGAACCAGTCAGTTTGTCAATCAATAAGCATTTATTAAATACCTACAATGCCAATTTGTACTGTGCTAGGTGCTGGGAACATGGAGACAAAAATGAAAACAAAAGATTTGTCCTCATAGTACACGGGGAAGCAACATTTTAGGGGAATACAAAATATAAACAAAATAAAGATAATTTTAGGGGAAGGAGACACCAGCAGTTAGTGGGGAACAGGAAAGGCCTTGTATAGGTTGTGGCAATCCAATTGTGCTTGGAAGAAAGCTAGAGATTCTAAGAGGCAGAGGAGAAGAGAGAGTGCATTGCAGTCATGGAAGACACAGCCTATGCAAAGGCAAGGAGGTGGGATCTTGGGTGTAAGGAATGACAAGTGGGCCAGTTTGCTTGGAACATAGAGAGCATGAAGCAGAATAAAATGTACTAAACCTGCCAAGGTAGATTGCATAGAGCCAGATTGTGAAAAAGCTTTTAATATCTCATATAAAATTTAAGCAGAGGTACCCTTCTTTGCCACCCCATCTCCCCAGCCAAGGGAGGCTTATGGACCACCTTGGCCTTTAAATAGAGGGAAGAGCCAAGCAGTTCTACTGTCAAAGGGAACTGAGGAGTGAACTGGAAGGAAGCTGTTAGAATATTACTATTTTGGTGAATTTAACATTCTATGAGACAATTTTTTTCATTTTCAAATATTTTTTTTCAATTACATGTAAAATTTTTTAACATTTATTTTTAAAAAATTTGAGTTCCATACTCTCTCTCTTCCTGTCATTGAGAAGGCAAGAAATTTGATACAGGGTATAAGTGTACAATCAAGCAACATGTATTTCCATATTAGTCATGTTGTGAAAGAAAACAGATAAAAAAAAAAATGAAACAACAAACCCAAACAACAACCACAACAAGAAAAATAAAGCAAAAAAAAGTATGCTTCGATCTTCATTCAGACTCCATCAGTTCTTTCTTTAGAGATGGATAACATTTTTTGTCATGAATCCTTCAGAACTGTCTTAGGTCATTATATTTCGGAGAATAGCTAAGTCATGCACAGCTGATCATCGTACAATATTACTGTTACTGTGTACACTGTTCTCCTGGTTCTGCTCACTTCATTTTGTGTCAGTTCATGTAATTCTTTCCAGGTTTTTCTGAAAGCTTCCTCCTACTCATCATTTCTTATAGCACAATAGCACTCCATCACAATAAAAGACAAAATTTTAAAGGAACACATAAACATAGATAGAGGCACCTACCTTTGAAGATAATGACCAAATTCAACAGATAAAGCAAATTTACCAAAGATTTTGATGTGATAAGAAGTGTTCTAAAGAAATCGAAGGCAGTCAATGAGGATAAATACTCATGATAAAAATGCAAAACATCTCCAAGAAAATTTCTCCCTGAAGTAACAGTGGAATCTCAAAATGAAGTAAAAAAAGAGATCCATAAAAAAAAAGATCTATTTACATTAAAGGTTTTTCAACAGATGGAGCTCTCGAAGCCATAAAACAATGGTTAGAAGGTAAAGATCAAGTATAAAATATTCAAATGAGGAGAACACTAAAAGCATTTAAAGGATCAATATTTGCTCCGTTTGATAGTGTTGAATCTGCCAAGGAGTTTATAGAACATTCTGGAGAAAAATAACGAAAATATAGAACTGCTGATGCTTTTTAATGTACATAACTTAGCAAAAAAAAATCATTCATTCAATCAATCAACATTTATTAAGTGCGTATATGTGCCATACATTGTGCTAAGCACTGGGGATACAAAAATATGCAAAAGACAGTTCCTGCCCTCAAGTAGCTTACAATCTAATGGGAAAGGCAACACAAAAACAAATATAAAGCAAGATATATACAGGATAAAGAGGAAATGATTAATGGAAGGAAGATACTAGAGAATGAAGAAAGGAAACAAAGTGGAAGCTAAAGGAAAAGCTAAATGTGGAAGAAGAAAAACTGAAGCATGTTTAAGATAATAAGTTGAAATCTCTGACTGAAAAGAGAGTTTGGGTGATTTAGATGGCCAAACCTGTAGAGAAATCTCCATCCACCTTTCTTTAATCAGGGAGAAATAAAGTGGACAGACTTCATAAGAACAGCAAAAGAGAGAATAATCCTATTTAAATGCCCAAAGGAATATAAAACTGCGCATACCTTTTGACCCAGTTATACTGTTACTAGGTCTGTATCCCAAAAAGATCAAAGAAAAAGGGAAAAGGGTCTATATATGCAGAAATATGTAGAATAGTTCTTGTGGTGGCAAAGATTAGAAATCAAGTGGTTGCCCATCAATCAGGAAATGACTGAAGAACTGTGTTATATGATTGTGATAGAATAGTATTGTGCTATAAGAAATGATAAAGGGGATGAGTTCAGAAAAACTTGGGAAGACTTCTATGAACAGTAACAGCAATTTTATAAAAGTAATCAATTGTGAAAGACTCAGCTCTCTGATCAATATAATGATCCTTGGCAGTTCCAAAGGACTCATGATGAAAAATGCTATCCACCTCTATAGAGAGAACAGATGAGCTCTGAGTGCAGGTTAAAGCATTTCTTGGGGTTTCTTTTTCTTTTTTTTCTTTTTGGAGGGGGGAAGGCAAGGCAATTGGGGTTAAGTGACTTGCCCAAGGTCACACGGCTAGGAAGAGTTAAGTGTCTGAGGCTGGATTTGAACTCAGGTCTTCCTGACTCCAGGGCTGGTACTCTGTTCACTGTGCCACCTAGCCACCCCAGCTTTATTTTTCTTGACTTTTTTTTCCCCAACATGGCTAATATGGAAATATATTTTGGATGGAAGGGAAGGAGATAATTTGGAACTGAAAATGAAAAAAAAATTAATGTTAAAAAAATTTTTAAAAGAAAAGGCAAAAATAGCATTGGATAAAGCCAATGAAGAAATAATAGAAACTTAATATTAAGAAACAGATGTAGCATGGAAAGTATTAGAAGGAGAAACAGAGAAAGAAGCTTTGAAAAAAAAATCATTGAAGATCCAAGGGAATTCCTAAATAAATTGAAGTTAAAAGGTTGCAAATTTAAAGGAAAATGGAGGAGGTATAAAACTGCCAAGAATACACCTGAGAAATGAAAAATGCCATTCCAGGTAAAGACAACAAAATCTGATAATGATGAAGAATAGAGAAAAGGGTGATGTTGGGTAATCCCTTGGTGGTGGTGGTGGTTGTGGTTGTCCTTTGTTCTTGAAGAGGACCAAAATGTCGTCTCTAAGCTAGGGTTGAGTTACAGTATGTTCAACTGTGTCCGATCAGATCAATATGAGCTCAGAATTCTCTTCTACAGGTCAGGCCTAAATAATCCACATGAACATTCAGAGTGGAGATGTCTCTAAATTTGTGCATCTCAAATTTCTTTTGAGCTGCTGAAAGACAATCCCTTAGAAGGGTATGAAAAGAATCTGAAAAAAGAAGAACTTGCACCAAAATAATTGAAAACAGAAATGAAGTCACAGATCAAGAGTTTGGCACATTTTTTGTTAATTTTAGATATGTTTTAAGCTCTTTTGGATTTGGATATCTTTAAAAAGAAAACCAAATTAAACCCACTTCAATATCTATCTTAAAAAACAATTCAATTCATAGTGGTGTGGCTAACACTGTATTAGGTATGGTGAGGAGAGATACAGAATAAACACAAGACACAAGACACAACACTTTACCCTCTAAGAGCTAACCCTTTAGCTGAGAGCAAAAGATTAGCATTTGTGGAACAATATGAGGGCATGAAATGATAATATATTACTGAGTCATGATATAGTGAAGAGATGCTTGGATTGGGTTTCAAAGGACTAGAGTGTCTTGAACTCAGTTATAGTTGAGTTGAGTTCATTTCTTGACTAGACTGGAGTCTCTTTACCCCAGCTCTTCCAAGAACACTGGAGAAGGAGAGCCCCAAGAGAAGGGCAACCAGAATGGTAAGGAGTCACAAGTTCACTAAGCATGGATGGTTAAAGGAACTGAGAGTATTTAGCCTATGGAAGGGCAGAAATTATAAAGATATGAATTTAGGATTGATGCCAGGAAAAGTTTCCTAACAATTACAGCTATCAAAATTATGGATTGAGCTATCTTGGGAGCTAATGTGTTTCCTCCACTAAAGATCTTCAAGCACAGACTGGATGACCACATGTCAGGGACATTGGAAAGTGGAATCTTGTGTAGGGGTAGGTTGAATGAGATGACCTCTGAGGCCCCTTCCAATGCTGAGATTCTCTGGTTCTTTGACATACTTGGCTGGGCAAATCCCTTTACTTCTCTGAGCATCAGGTTCCTTGTCTATAAAATGAGAGCTTTGCACTAGACCACTGAACTCCCTTCTAGGTCTAAATTTTGATTGTATCTCAAGTGGTGTTGTCCTACTATAAGTTGCTTTGGAGGTTAGGAAGAAGAGCAATTAGTAGGACCTGAAAAAATCCTTCCTATTTCAGGATCCCTGGGCTTCCTGGAAGAGGTGAAATTTGAAGGATGAATGAAGATTTGATAAGGGGAATGGCATGTATTTAAATTAAAAAAGTGCAACCCTACTCCCCGCCGAACTTACATTCTAAGTTAGAGACGTTTCCCTAAACACCAGGGGATGAGGAAGAGAGTCCATTTTGGGGTGAGAGATTATAGGTGTCTATCATCCCCATTCTATCCTAGGAATTCTATCATTCAGACTAGGGGAGAGGAAGGATTAATGCAATAGGGAGGACCCCTCCAACTAGATCCTATTCTTTAGTCTTATCCTCTCCATAGTTTGAGAGGAGATCCAACAAAGGGCCCCATCATAGATATGAGTCCAGGGCCTTGTTCTTCCCCTTTTAGGGTTGACTCTCCAGTCATTTTTTCCATCTCAGCTACTCTCCCCTCCCCAGGTAACCAAGCACAAGTTGTCAGAGCAGAGGGCCTCACTGGAGCAGGGCCAGAATCCACTTCCGCTATACCTTGGTCTAAATGTCAAAGAGAACAACCTGGAGACCCTGGACTTCAAAGGTAAAATACCCCCAATTAAAGTCTTCACCTCCCTCCAGGTCCAAGGCTCCTGAGATCCTCCTCAGAATCAAGTATGAGCTCTATTCCCATATACATACAGTCAATTGTCAATCATCCAGCATCTATCAAACATTTATTATGTTCTGGGCACTGTCCTAGGTGCTAAGGAGAGGAAAAATGAAAATCTGTCCTCAGGGAGAGACAATAGGCATGTTTTAGTATGTACAGAATAGATATACAATAAATACAGGTTGATTTTTGGGAGGGGAGCACTGGTACTGGGGGGAGAGGATGGAGAGAGTAGGTATCAGAAAAGGTTTCTGTAGGAGAAGGCACCTAAAATTGAAGCTTGAAAAGGAAACAAGGGATTCCACGAGGTGGGGGTGAGGAGGGAGTGCATCTCAGACATGGAGATATAGGCAGGAGATGGAGTTCCAGGGGTGAGAAATGGTATGAAGGCCATTATGGCTGAACCATAAAAGTACATGGAACAGAGTAATGTGTAATAAGGTTTTAGAGGTAGATTGGGGCCTGGCTGTGAAGAGTTTCAAATGTCAGATAGAGAAGTTCATACTTGATTTTGAAGGCAATAGGGAGCCACTGAAGTTTGTTGATCAGGGGAGTAACACAGTCAGACCTGTGCTTTCGAAAACTACTTTGCCAGCTTTGTGAAGGATGGATGAGATGGGAGAGACTTGAGGGAGAGAGATCAATTGGAGCACTATTGCAAGAGTTCAGGTGAGAAGTGAGAAGTGCTTGAACTAAGGTGATGGCCACACCCACACCCATACCCACATCCTCCCCCTCCTTGACCTCTTCCCTCCCCACATAACCCATCCACACACAAACACACACACACATTCTGCAAGGTAGGCCAATAGATTATAAAGCTTCCCATGGCTACAGAGATGCATGTGGGAATAGATAGAGTGGTCAATCCTGGAGTCCTTTATTGTGTTTATATTTTGCATTCCCCATTTATGTTGCTTCCCTCTGTACCATGAGGACAATTCTCTTGTTTTTATTTTTGTCTTCACATTCCCAGTCCTTGCCATAGTCCAGCCCTGGACAGCACCTCCTTCCTCCCTCCTTCCCCCTCCCCATCTCATCTTCCATATTTGTCCCTCTCTCTTTGTGCAGAATGGGTGGAGTTCTCCCCCTATGAGATTGGTTTCCTGAAGTATGGAGCCTTCATCCCCTCTGAGCTCTTTGGTTCTGAGTTCTTCATGGGACGGTTGATGAAGAAACTCCCAGAGACTAGGATCTGCTTCCTAGAAGGTGAGGAGGCTTGGAAGTTGCTTTCAGGACCAATTAAATAGGGAATTCATTCCAGGTATAAGGGGGAAAGGTAGCTACTGGTTTTGAATTAGAACACAACTTTTAAATTGCCTCTGGAGAGAAAGGCTCTTGGCTGGGGCAGGATGAGAAGGTCAGGGAAGAAGCCTTTACAAGAATAAGACTAAATAAAGCTAGGCATCTATCCACCACCCAACTATGGTTCTAGACACAGAGAGTGGAAGGGGGTCTCAGATGGAGCCTCTTCTGGCTCTCAAGCCATAACCCTGCTACTGTCTACACTACAATGAACATTCATTAAACCTCTTGTGTGCCAAGCACTGCTCAAGATGGTGGGGGAAGCCACAAGCTTCTCATCTAGCAGTGTGATAAGACATCAACACAGATATTAAAATATCCAATGCTACACGTTAACTGCATTAAAGATTAACAGAACAGGATGACATGTGGAGTCTAAGAGAAAAGGTCATCATGGGTCAGAGAGTTCAGGCTTCCTGAAAGACATGGCCTAGGGACTAACACAGTGGTTCTCAACCTTCCTAATGCTGCAACCTTTTAATACAGTTCCTCATGTTGTGGTGACCCCCAACCAAAAATTATTTTTGTTGCAACTTCATAACTGTAATTTTGCTACTGTTATGAATTGTAATGTGAATATCTGGTATGCAGGATGTATTTTCATTGTTACAAATTGAACATAACCCACAGGTTGAGAACCACTGGACTAACATTTATTGATTGTGTCCATCATACAGTGGAAAGAGCTCTGGAGTCAGAGGTTCTGAGTTCAAATCCTGCCTTTGAAGCTTATTACCTGTGTGATTGTGGGCAAGTCACTCACTCTCTACGGGCCTCAGTTTCCTTTTCTGCAAATTGAGGGCTTGGACTAGATGGTTTCTGATGTCCCTTCCAACTCTAAATCTCAGATCCTATGTACTGGGCACTGAGATACAAAAGATATTAGACACTTGGGGCAGAAAGGATATAAGATATGGTCCTTTAATATGTGCTTGTTATGCACAAAGCACTTGAGAGAAGAGACAGTATTTTAAACTCTTTCTTGAATGACAGAAAAAATAAACAGGGAATATCTGAGATATCTATGAATGGTATTCACCATGTTTGCTATAGGGGCTTAAAGGAGGCAGAGATCCCTCCAGGCTGGGGTAGTTGGGGAAAGTTTCAAGGAGTGGGGCCTTCAGTTGGGTCATGAATGGACTTAGACAAGTAGCTAAGAACAGGAAAGGTATTCCAAGCAGGGGGTCCTGTGAGCAAAGGGATGGAGGTGGGAATTTGTATGACATGTTCATGGAATGGTGATATACCAGACCACTATGAGTTCCTATAAATATAGAAGAAATAGTTCAACCATGTAGGAGAGTAGTGTGAGATAATGTTGGGCATGGGGGCCAGATTGTGAAAGGCCTTTAATGCCAATCTAAAGAATTTCAGACTTTATCTTGTACCTTTCTCTAAATCTTGGTGCAAATCGTGTATATGAAGATTTGCAGTACATTTAAGTGATGATATACTGTAAGAAGGGAAAAATTTCATTCCTCTTCTGGGACTATCTTAGGGATGAGTCATCATCAAAAAGAATGTAGAGAAGTGGGTAGAGCTGTCGACTTTGAGCCAGGAAAGGTTTGGTCATTCATTAAGGCCAGGACATACAAGGCATTATTTTCTCTTCCCTAGCCAAAAAACAGAGGAAGTCATTTCATTAATTAATCAATCAATCAATTAGTTCTTTCATTCATTCAATAAATATTTGTGTTTGTTAAGCCTTTGCCAGAGTTATGCTGGAAAATGTTCAACAATGGACTCTTCCCTGTGTGTATACATGGTACACTTTTAAGTTTAATCTGCATTAGCAATGTTTTCTCCATCAAGTTTAATCTGCATTAGCAATGTTTTCTCCATCAGTTCCTTGAGTCTAGACAATTAATGAAATAAGAAATTAAGCCCTGATTTATATTGTTGTGATTTCTGATGTGTAAATCAATGCTCACACTGAAAATTTAACAATTGGCTCTCATGAACTTCAGTATACCACTGGCTCCTACCATATGTAAAGTACTATGCTAAGCCCAGCTAGGTGGCACAGTGGGTAGAGTGTTGGGTTTGGAGTCAGGAAGACTCATCTTTCTGAGTTCAAATTTGACCTCAGATGCTTACTAGCTTACTAGCCCCTAGGCAAGTCATTTAACCCTGTTTGTCTCAGCTTCCTGATGGGTAAAATGAGCTGGAGAAGGAAATACCAAACCACTACAGTATCTTTGGCAAGAAAACCCTAAAATGGGGTCACAAGGAGTTGGACACAACTGAACAAAAAAAAAAGTCCTGTTCTGGTGAATAGGCTGAAAGGAAGAACAGACTTTGATATGGAAAAAGAGGAGAAACCTTGTTTCTGATTGGTCCAGGCAACAGAACTCATGCTGGAAAACTCAAGAGATGTCTACAGAACAATTAGTGACAAACGAAGCTAGGATTCTAGCATATACTAGCAGGAGAGAGAATGGAGCTTCATCAAATGGTTGAGCCAAGCTTTGCAACCAGCTAGGGAGTAAGCTTCAAATGAAGCAAACAAGACAGAAAAAAGGGAGACTAGGAGGAAAAAAAGGACTTCCAGGGACATAGGGTAATAAAGACCTTCATAAAGGGTGAAAGGACCAACCACAGGAGCCTGTAGCCCAGGGAAACCTTTACTTTAAATTTTATTGATTTTTGTTTTCATATTACTTACATTTCCTAATATGTTTTTTTCCCCTGCCACACTCCCTTCCCTAAGACATCCTGGAGGATGTCTGTCTTTTTCAGACCCAAACAAGAAAAAGCTTTCTTCCTCCCCAGGGGGGTAGGGGCAGACTTGAGATCTATGGACAACTTATGATCAGAAATCTATAGCATAGCATGGAGCTGAAGGAATAACTTTTGTGGCTGCTAAGTTGTTTTTTCAGTGTCTGACTCTTCATGACCCCATTTGGGGTTTTCTTGGCAAAGATACCGAAGTCATCTGGCATTTCTTTCTCTGGCTCATTTTACAGATGAGGAAACTGAGGCAAACAGGGTTAGGTGACTTGCCCAAATGAATCTTCCTGACTCCAGGCCTAGCACTCTATCCACTATGCCATAGGAATCTACAACCAGATAGAAGACAAAGAAAAAGGTTCTGGAGTAACTAAGAGCAGTGAGGCATGTTGAGTGGATTTCTTGGTCAAATACAAGTTGGATTAGATGCCCTCTGAGGTTCCTCCCAACTCTGAGATTCTATCGTTTTGGAATCAGAGAACCTGGGTTCAATCCTGCCTTTGATGCTGATTATTTGGGTGACCTAGGGATGGTCACAATCTCCTTGGGCCTCAGTTTCCTCATCTGTAAGATGGGTGTGTGTGTGTGTGTGTGTGTGTGTGTGTGTGACTAGATGAAGTCCCTTCCAAATCCTATGATCTCATTTCAAATCTCACCTCTCCCATTTGACCCTGGACCTCAGTTTCCTTATCTGTAAAATGAGAAGGTTGGATTAGATAGCCTCTGAGTAGGCCTTCCAGAATCTACATCTATGACCCTATGGTCCTATGACTCTCTTAGCTCAGGTCAGCAAAGGACCCAGGGCCTAAAGACCACAGTCTAGGCAGTCTAGGCACAGTCTAGGGAGAAGTGAACATCCAGGAAGCCTACCATTTCATCAGAGTGGCAAAGCCCAAAGCAGAGAAATAGAATGGTAAATCTGTTTCCCATTAGGTCATGAAAGCTTGCTCCTGATGGCCTGGGGTTAGGGGAGGGGGATGGTATTCCCTTGCTTTGGCTGGAAGGACTTGGAGCTTGGAGCTGACCTTCCTTGGGGATGGGTCTGGGGCTTCCCTCAGGCCTATGGAGTAACATCTTCTCTGTGAATTTGATGGATGCTTGGTATGACCTCACCAGTTCGGGAGAGACCTGGAAGCAGCATATCCGGGACAAAACCAGAAACATTGGTAGGAAACAGAGATATTGAACGAAAGCCTGGGGCTTTGGGTGGGCACCAATAGGGTAAACAGCCTGTTGGGACATGATCCTGATGAACATTGGATGTTTGGTGTGGGGCAAGGGAAGGGATGGAATTTGTCAGGTTCACTGAAGCAAAGCTAGGGATTTGGAAGTCCCAAGAACCCCAGAAATATAAGACACATCTTTCTTTCTCTGTGTGTCTCTGGCTACAGAAAAGGAACCCCCTGGCTCCCGGAAGACCTCCTGGATCGAGATGTCATGGCTGCATCCCAAAACTGCTCTCACCCAGGCTCTTCAGGGCCTCTTGACTGGGAGGCCTCTTCATCATCAATGTCATAATTTCCTGAGAGGCCTTCATCTGCACCAGGATTACTATGGCCAGAGAAATTTCCACACCTGGGGTGGTGAGGGCATGGCAATTCTCCCACCACCTAAGGAAAGCTGCAAGGCTAGGCTGGAGGCAGCCAGAGTCCAAGCTCCCTGTCAGGGTTGGGGGATTTCCACGTTACAAAAGTTCTGGGGGCATCTGGCCTCCTGCTTGTGGGTTTTGAGCTTTGGAGTAATACTCAGGGCAAGGAGAGCCCACTTTAGACCAAAGCAAGATGAGGAGGTTGGGGCAGAGTTAGGATGAAGAGGGCAGGGGATGGGTCTCTGGGGCAGGCTCGGGGCATGCGTCCTTGTCCCTAACTTTCATTGCCTTTCCCCGCCTAGACCGCCAGCTAGATTCTGACCCCAGCCAGCTGACCCCTCTGCAATTCCAGCTCTGCCTGGTAGATGCTGCCTACTTCATCAACACAAGTTGCCCGCTCTTGTTGCGGGCAGGCCGGAACCCAGACCTCATCCTCTCATTTGACTATTCCCTCAACTCTCCCTTTGAGGTGCCTCTTCCTAGCCCCTACCACCCACCGAGAGACCCTCCCCCATATTCCTCTCGGGGGGCCCCCAACCTATGTTAGGCTTCCAAGGTCAAGTTCCAGTTTCAGCTGAACCACTGACCAAGAACTTACCCTGCCCTCCTAAACCACCTGATGCCCCAAGAGGAGGGAGGGGGCCATTTAGACCCTCTGACATGAAGTCTTTTGTCAGGGTCCCAGGCTAGGAACTTGGGGGTAGGGTAAGTAGTGAGGCTCAGACACATAAGAATGGATATGAGCATGAGAGGCAGCACCATATAGATTTCACAGTGGTGCCAGACTCAGATAGAAACTAGTCCCCATGAGCAGCATATTGACTTAGAAACCTATGAATTAACATCATCTATGTTGTATTGTGTTTTTATTTATTTGTTAAAACACTTCCTTATTTCATTTTAATCTGGTTTAATCCCAATACTTCGGAATTTTACAGGCCTCTTGCCACAATCTCTACCTCTCAGGGTTGTTGTGAGGACCAAATGAGATAATATTTGTCAAAAACCTAAGTGTTTTCAAATTATCCAGTGAGATAATATCTGGAAAACACTTAGCACATAGTAGGCACTATATAAATGTTAGCAATCATTATAATAATTATTTTTATTCAAATCCAGATTCAGATGTTTAATAGCTGTGTGACTCCAAGCAAGTCCCTTTACTGCCCTCTGCCTCAGTTTCCCTCCCTGTAAAATGGAGATAACAATAGCACCTACCCCCCAGGAGTATTGTGAGGATCCAGTGAGGTCACACTTGTGAAAAGTGCTTAGTAAGGTTTCTGGTGCATAGTAGGAGCTTATAAATGCTTCCTCCCTTTGCTGTCTCCTTCTCCCTTCCGCTGAGGAGGATGGTGGGGGTGGGGGTGGCAAAGTGGCCACCCTGGTCTTAAAATCAGGATGGCTCTCACACTCAGCAGCTTTGCAACATTGGGCAGGTCTTGAAGCCTCTCTAACCCCCATCCATAAAATAGAGATAGTAACAAGTAGCAGTCATAACACGCCCTCCCAAGGTTGCTGTGAGGAAAAGCTCTTTGTAAAACTTCAAGCTTATAACAATGTGAGACATTCTAACCTAGTGTTAACTATGAACTAATACCCAGAACAGGAAACAGATTGTCACAATCAAGCTGCAGGGATCCGTCAGAGAGTGAGCAACCGCCCAGACCCCAATACTCTTCTCTTCTGTTTTAAATCGGGCCATGTTAGATGAAGATATCTGGCATTTATATATGTAGGGATTTAGGGTTTATAGAGCTGGTTGATCAACTTTATCTCATTTAGTCCTCACCGTCGACCTGGGATTAGACAACACACATGATTATGCCCATTTTACAGATCCAGAGGCTCTGGTGCCTCAGGGAAAGTGAAAGATACACTCTGCTAAAAAGAGTTAGTAAATGAGGCAGAATTTGAACACAAGTCTTCTGAGTTCAAATCCAACATTCCTTTCCCACTGTACCACTTGTACCACACCAAAGGAATTTTTGTCTTTAAACCAAGTGAATCAGTTTGAGCTGCAATCTAAACTGAAGTATTTTTAGGGGTGGCTAAGTGGCACAGTGAATAGGGCACCAGCCCTGCAGTCAGGAGGACCTGAGTTCAAATCCAGCTTCAGACACTTAACACTTACTAGCCGTGTGGCATTTTCTAAAATTGTTGAATTAGAATGAAACTGGAATGCAATTAGTGGCCAAGTCTAACCTGAAGTGGGGCTAACAGTTCCTGATATGAATCAGAGGACATGAGTTTGAACTCTGCCTCTGCCTTTTATTCCCTGTTTCTATTTATTTATTATTATAAATTATTACAACAAATTATTTATTATTT
>CM053589.1:42310402-42326222 GCA_028646515.1 Pseudochirops corinnae | reverse complement strand
TTTGAAAATCAAGTAAGAGAAGTGGAGGAAAAATTGGGAAAAGAAATGAGAATGATGAAGGAAAATCATGAAAAGCAAGTTAACAGCCTGCTAAAGAAGATCCAAAAATACACTGAAGAAAATAACACCTTAAAAAACAGACTAACTCAAATGGCAAAAGAGGTCCAAAAAGCCAATGAGGAGAAGAATGCCTTAAAAAGCCAAATTTGCCAGATGGAAAAGGAATTTCAAAAATTCACTGAAGAGAATAACTCCTTCAAAATTAGATTGGAGCAATTCGAAGCTAATGACTTTATGAGAAATCAAGATACTATAAAACAGATCTAAACAAATGAAAAAATAGAAGGCAATGTGAAATATCTCATTGGAAAAACCATTAACTTGGAAAATAGATGCAGGAGAGATAATTTAAAAATTATTGGACTACCTGAAAGTCATGGTTGAAAAAAGAAACTAGACACTATCTTTCAAGAAATTCTCAAAGAAAATTGCCCTGATATTCTAGAACCAGAAGGTAAAAATAGAAATTGAAAGAATTCACCAATCACCTCTTGAAAAAGATCCCAAAAGAAAACTCTTAGGAATATCATAGCCAAATTCCAGAGTTCCCAGGTCAAGGAGAAAATATTACAACCTGTCAGGAAGAAACAATTTGAGTGTTGTGGAAACACAATCAGGATAACATAAGATCCAGCAACTTCTACATTAAGAGATCGTAAGGGTTGGAATATGATATTGCGGAAGTCAAAGGAGCTAGGACTAAAAGCAAGAATCACCTACCCAACAAAACTGAGTATAATGCTTCAGGGGAAAATATGGTCATTCAATGAAATAGAGGATTTTCAAGCATTCTTGATGAAAAAACCAGAGTTGAACAGAAAATTTGACTTTCAAATACAAGAAGCAAGAGAATCATGAGAAGGTTAACAGGAAAAAGAAATCATAAGGAACTTATTAAAGTTGAACTATTCACATTCCTAGACAGAAAAATGATAATTGTAACTCATAAGATTTTTCTCAGTATGAGGATAGTTGAAGGGAATATATATGTATATATGTATACATACATATATATGTATGTATAGGAGGGTATATGTGTATATAAATATATATATGTGAGTGTGGACATATGTATGTTCATGTATACGTAGACAGAGGGCACAAGATCAGTTGAATATGAAGGGATGATATCTAAAAAATTAAATTAAGAGGTGAGAGAAATTTATTGGGAGAAGGAGAAAGGGAGAGATAGATTAGGGTAAATTATCTCATATAAAAGAGGCAAGAGAAAACTGTTACAGTGGAGGGGAATAGCAGGAAGGTGTAAGGACAACCTTACTCTCATTGAATTTGGCTTAAGGAGGGAATAACATACACACTCAATTGGGTATCTTACCCTACAGGAAAATAGGGGGGTAGTGGTGAAGAGGGGAAAGATAGAAAGGAGGGCAGATTGGGGGAGAGGGTAGTTAGAAGAAAACACTTTTGAAAAGGGATAGGGTCAAAGGAGAAAATAGAATAAGTGGGAAAAGGGACAGAATGGAGGGAAATACAGCAAGTCTTTCACAATATAACAATTATGGAAATGGTTTGGGTAACTACACATGTACAACCTATATTGAATTGCTTATCTTCCCAGTGGGGGTGGGCGAGGAGGGAGGAAGGGAAGAAATCTGGAACTCAAACTTTTAAAAACAAATGTTTAAAAAAAATTTGCTTTTTACATGCAACTGGGAAATAAGATATACAGGCACTGGGGTATAGAAATTCGTCTTGACCTAATAGAAAGTTAGTGGGGGTGGGGGTGGGGGGATGGTGATGTGGGAGGATATAAGAGAGAACAGACTGGGGGAAGGGGTATTCAGTAGGCTTGCTATTTTGGGGTGGGGGTAGGGGAAAGATGGGGAGAAAAAACTAACTCAAAATCTTGTGGAAATAAATATTGAAAACTAAAAATAAATAAATCAATTTTTTAAAAAGAGTGAAAAGAATACAATACAGTTGATGCATACTTAGAGAGAATATATTAAGAATAAAAGAATAAAAATGAAAAAAAAAAAGAACCCCTGCTTTAAGTAGAAAGATGCAAAGTGTTGACTGGGCTGTCCCTCTAAAACTTCCTCAGTCCCACAATGTCTTATGTAAACTGTGTTGCTCCAAGGTTACTCCAGTGGTTATTCAGTCCCATATTTCCCATCTCTTTGATGCCGCAAGAGGTAGAGAGAGTAGGGCATAAACAAGATACCCCTGTGACTCCTGACTCCTGATGGGCTGAGCAAAAGAATCACCCTCTCAAATGAGAGCAAGAAATTTGGTCTGACTGGCTGAGTTTCCAGGCTGGGTCATTCAACAGAGGGACTTGGTAAATGCTTGAGTCCGCTCCTTAGGGATCAGAGATTCCCACAGATTGTTGGTTCTAATGCTGCCTAGGCCTCACTGATAACCATTAGGAACATCTTTTCTTGTCCTCCTCTGACCAATCATTAGAGACAAGGCCATTCCCCCCCCCCCCCCAGCCCCCTTGGTCCTTTATTAGCAGAATTGTATCTTCTGCAAACAATGGGTTCTTAGTCCAGTTCCCACAATAACTAAACTTTCCAAATGTTCACAATCAGTTAACAAGCATTTACTAAGGACCTACTCTGTGCCAGATGTTGTGGTAAGTGCTGGCAATGTGGGAAAAAAATAAAGGCAAAAAACAATCCTTGCTCTCAAAGAGCTCACAGTCTAATGGGAGTCACTTAGTCAGCCAATAAGTATCTATTAGGTTAAGCACCTACTATGTGCTGGGCACTGTTAGACACTGGAGATATAAAGAAAGGAAAAAAACAGTCCCTGCTCTCAAGGAGCTCCCAGTCTAATGGGAGTCACTTAGTCAGCCAATAAGTATTTATTAGGTTAAGCACCTACTATGTGCTGGGCACTTTGTTAGACACTGGAGATATAAAGAAAGGGAAAAAACAGTCCTTGCTGTCAAAGAGCTCACAGTCTAATGGGAGTCACTTAGTCAGCCAATAAGTATATATTAGGTTAAGCACCTACTATGTGCTGGGCACTTTGTTAGACACTGGAGATATAAAGAAAGGGAAAAAACAGTCCCTGCTCTCAAGGAGCTCCCAGTCTAACGGCAGAGACAACATGTGAATAATGACAAATAATATAGACATTGGATAAAGTGGAGATAATCTCAGAGGGAAGGCACTAGCATTAATGTAGGGCCAGGGAAGACTGCTTGTAGAAAGTGGGATTTTAGCTGAGACAGGAAAGGAGCCAAGGAAGTCAGAACATGGAGGTCAGGAGGCATGGGGCCACTGAAGATGCTTCCCATGAAGCCGACTACATCAAGAATCCTAGGTGCCCAACCCAACAAAATGGACCAAGACGACTGATCTCTTCAGCAAAATAAACTGTGGGCCAGCAGGTAACTTTTGACTGTGACTTTGACTGGCACATAACCAACCAGATTTAGGGGTAGCTAGGTGGTGCAGTGAATAGAACACTGGGCCATCTTCATGAGTTCAAAACTGGCCTCTGATACTCAGACGCTAGCTATGTGACCCTAGGCAAGTCGCTTAACCCTGTTTGCCTCAGTTTCCTCATCTGTAAAATGAGCTGGAGAAGAAAATGGCAAACTACTCCAGTATCTCTGCCAAGAAAATCCCAAATGTGATCATGAAGAATTGGAAAAGCTTGAACAACCAAAACCAGATTTAGATTGTGGTATGGAGTTCTGTAGGTCTGCCAATTGCTCTATTCAGTATTTCATTTGAGCACCTCAACAACCCTGAGATGTTTATCAAAGTCCTTCACAACCTAGCCCCCTTCTAACTTTCCAGTCATCTTATACCTTGCTCCCCTATACATGTTCTCCTGGCTGTTCTGTGAGCAAGACACTTCACTTGGCTCTGGGCATTCTCTTTGACTGTCCCTATGCCTGGAATGCTCTCTCTCCTTTGCTTTGATTACTGACCTCCCTGGCTTCCTTTAAGTACCAAGTAAAAGCTCACCCGCTGTAGGAAGCCTTCCCGAACCCTTCTTAATTCCAGTGCTTTCCCTCGGTTAATTATTTCCTACTTATCCTATTTGCACCCATTTTTTGCATGTTGTCTCCTCCATTAGATTATAAGCTTTTTGAGGGCAGGGGCTGTCTTTTGGCTCTTTTTATATCCCCAGCACTTAGCACAGTGCCTGGCACATAGTAGGCACTTAATAATGTTTAATTGATTAAATTTAAAATTAATTAAATTTAATGGATTAGATTAAATTAAATGGATGAATTAAATGTTTAATTAAATAAATAAATTGGATCTCCATTTTATAGAAATAGACTCAGCAAGATGAAATGACTTGCTCAGGATTTCACAGCTATTGTTTGAAGCACAATTAGAACTTGGATCTTTTTTTACTTCAAATCCAGCATTCATTACGGACACTGTCTCTAACAGTAGAACCTCAAATATAACATCACTTATCCTAGTTATAGAAGACAAGAGTTCAAAATAGAGCATCCAGATTCATTACTGAACCAATCAACTCAATATATGAAAATAAAAAGGCAGGAGGAGTCTCTTCAACAATGCTTTTCAATTTTTTAAAAAATAAATTATTTTAATTGAATGAAATACAATTTAACTGTATCATAATATATGGAATATTATAATCTATTGAAACATTTCTCCAGTTGGAATCATCAATAATAATAAATTACATTTATTTAGTACTTTAACTACATTATCTCAAGTTAACTTCATAATAACCCAGTGAGGAAGGCTCTGTCAGTATCCCTCTCTCATTTTTTAGATGAGAGACTGACCCCTAGAAATGTTGGTGGCAGTTAGCTGGCGCAGTGGATAGAATGCTGGGCCTGGAGACAGGAGTTAAATCTCGCTGTAGATATTTACTAGCTGTATGACCCTGGGCAAGTCACCTCACCCTGTGTGCCTTAGTTCCTCATCTGTAAAAATGAGCTGGAGGAAGAAATAGTAAACCACTTCGGTATCTTTGGCAAAAAACAAACAAACAAAAATCTCAATAAAAAAACAAAAAACCAAGCACACCCTAAGTTGTTTGTTTTGGTTTTTAATGCCTGCATCTTACCAGGCAGCTTCCCAAATGGGAGGGTATTGGTGTTTCTCTCTTATCAGGGGTGTTGGCGTGGTTAGGTGTTTAGACTTGGTTCAGAATAAATACGGACGTCATTGTGCTGGCATGTCCTTTAGAAACCCAAGCCCGAGCGTGGGCTTTCTCTGGTGTCTCCCCTTTGAGTTATACCTGACTTTATCGCCAGTGTTCATGGAATGGAACGATTTTTCTCCCTTAAGGAAACTCTAGATTCCAGAAGGCTTGTGAGAAGACAAAGTGAATAGGGCAGCACCTCAGTGGCAGAATATGGGAAAAGAGGCTAAAATATTTTTTACTAAACAAAGGTAGATAATGTCAGAAGAAGACAGATAAAGAAAAAAGAGAAGAAGCTGAGGTTCTTAGTAACATGGGCAGGCTGCACTTTGTCTCCTAAGCGTGCCTTTCCCATTGGGCACGTTTCCATCTTGGGGCTTTTCTCTTTTTCTACTTTGTCAAACTCTGCTCAAAGTCTGACTCCTCTAACCAGCTTCCTATAAGGAGCTGACATCTTAGCTCCTTTCACATACCAGTCAAATACAATGACACAGTGGTTCTTTAATAGAAGGACTAGAATTTAAGAAGACCTTGAAGGACCAAGCAAATTGTTATATCAATTGATGCTCTTGGATAATTTTTAGAAAAACTGGTGAACTCTCCATTTCACGCTTTTTTTTTGGAGGGAGGGAAGGCAAGGCAATTGGGGTTAAGTGACTTGCCCAAGGTCACACAACTAGTAAGTGTCAAGTATCTGAGGTCAGATTTGAACTCAGGTCCTCCTGACTCCAGGGCTAGAGTACTAGTCACTGTGCCAACCTAGCTGCCCCTCTCCATTTCTATAGGAGACAATTAGTTTAAAGGATCTGTTTTATTTACTTATTTTTTTTGATTGGTAAAATTCTTTATTAATTTGTTTACTTTTAGTTTACCAGATTCAGTTCCACAATCCCTTAAGTTTCAAATTTTCTCCCCTTCCCTCTCCCCACCCATGCCTTATACTTGACTCCTAGTCAGAATTCACAGGGTTTAGTGAAAAGGGTTTGTAGTGAAAGGACCTAGGTTCAAATCCTACAGGTTATAGGTCATAACCTATAATACCTTACCTATTTCATTTGCTTCCTTTAAACTTCAGTTTCCTTATCTACAAAATAAGGTGTGTGTGTGATTGCTAAGAGATCAGAGAAACTAGTCTTTAAGGTCCCTACATCTAAGGTTCTATCTATATCTATGCTGGTATTTGAAAAAAAAATTTTCATAGAAAGCACGAAATATTAACCACAGGGTACTTTTCCAAGGCCCTCTTTTGAGAGGAAACTCCAACCAATTCTATCTTTGCTTCTACTATCTGAAAATAGGGGATTTTGGGGTTCAGAAAGAGCTGTAACTAGGGCCAGGTAACAGAGACTTTGTCCTAGGTGCTGACAGCTGGGGTGGGGATGGTGAGTTCTTCCCCATAGTGGTCCAGAAACTGCCATTCCTGGACTTTGAGATTCTCTGCCAATCCATCCTCCACCCCTCACATACTGGAGTTAGAGAGAAAAGTGAGAGCCAGGAGAGGGAGAAGAGGACAGTCTGGGCCAGTGGTGGATGGGAGAAGGAGTGGGTGAGAACAGGTTACCACTTCCATCTGCAGAGTATCCTCTGTACTGTTTCCCTTCCTCCCCCTTCCCCCAACTCTGTCCCCCAGAGTGCTCTCTGCATGGCTGCTGTTTTTGTCTTAGCTGAAAAAAAAAATCCCAGTTACGCCTCCGCTCCAAATTCCTTGTTCCTGGTATTCTCAGCCTTCTCTGTTCTTTTCAATGAAGCACGGAATACATAAAGACATTTACAATGTCCAAATGATTTTTTACTACAGTGAATGGTAGGGCAGCTAGCTGGCGCCATAGTGCACAGAGTGCTGGACCTGGAGTCAGGAAGACTCATTCTCATGAGTTCAAATCACACCCCAGACACTTACTAGCTGTGTGACCCTGAGTAAGTCACTTACCCTTATTTGTCTCAGTTTTCTTCACTTGCAAAATGAGCTGAAGAAGGAAATGGCCAACCCTTTCAGTATTTTTGCCAAGAAAATCCCAGATGGGGTCATGAAAGGCTGGAAACAATTTAACACCCAACTACAACAATAGTGAATATTAATCTTTGGCCCAAACTAAATAATTGTAAGGTAAATTACAGGTACACGGTTCCATTACTCAGTTTGACATGGCTAAAAATATTAATGCCATCTCTTCCGGATACTTCCTATTTAATCTCCTTCAAGACAGGGGTTTGTCCATTAGCCTTAACCCTCAGTAGTGGATGTCTCACAAACTACTGTCATGTGATGACAAACAGAATTACTGCAGGTGTGCTCCCAAAAGCTGCCCCCCTTTCCTGCCCCTTTCTCACTCCCACCCCCCCCAAAAGCTAGAGGACATGGGTGAGAAATATTGTAATACCTAGATCTAAAAGCTCAATGTGTTTGCTGTAAATGTTGAAAGGAGGGGAGGGAAGCTGGATTTGACCTACAGCTGGCATAAATTAGTGCTAATTACTAACTCCAAAATGATTAGCAGGTGTTATCATTGAGGGGGAAAAGAATAAACAAACTGGCTGGAAGGTAAAATTTCTAGGGAATCTCTGTGCAATTGGAAGCTGATAGATGAACAGGTAAAGCAAACTGGCAGTTTGCCAGGACATCTTCCAGGAGAGGAAGCAAAAGGACTTTGGTTCAATTTAAGACACAGGAAGTATGTATGCTAATAAGAACTATACCAGTGACTTATGGAATATGTGCTGTGTTTGTCTTCCTCCAGAAGCCACTGACCAATTGCAGGATAGTCTTTCTCATTGGATGAGAAGATGAAAGAAGTGAAGAAATCTCTCTCTCTCTCTCTCTCTCTCTCTCTCTCTCTCTCTCTCTCTCTCTGTGTCTCTCTGTCTCTCTGTCTCTCTGTCTCTCTCTCCCCACTTACCCAGTTCTATTTTCATTACTTTTCTCCTCTTCCAGGGCAGTGGTACAGTGGATAGAGTGCTGGGACTAGAGTAAGGACGACTCATATTCCTGAGTTCAAATTTGGTCTCAGACACTTACTAGCTAAGTGACCCTGGGCATGTCACTTAACCTTGTTTACCTCAGTTTCCTCATCTGTCAAATGAGCTGGGTAAGGAAATGGCAAACTACTCTAGTATCTTTGCTAAGAAAACCCCAAATGGGGTCATGAAGAGTTGGGCACAACTAAACACTTATTAAACAAGCTGTCTGAAAGGACCATACCATCTAGACTGCCTTTGTTGATTTTCATAAGGCCTTTGACCAAGTTCTGTATCCATGGTTTATCCATCTACGACAAATATATGAAATCGACTCAAGTATGTTGAGAATTAGAGCTGGAGTATTGGACAGCTATTCTTTATTAAAAAACACTGCCACACAAGGAATTGGAAATTGAAGGGATGCCCATCAATTGGGGAATGACTGAACAAACTGTGGTAGATGATTGTGAGGGAATATTATTATGCTCTAAGAAGTGACAAGCAAGATGATTTTAGAAAAACCTGGGAAGATTTACACGAACTGATGTAAAGTGAAGTGAACAGAACCAGGAGAACATTGTATGCAGTAATAGCAATATTGTTCAGTGAAGAACTGTGAATGATTTAGCTATTCTCCGAAATACCATGATCTGAGACAATCCCAAAATAGTAATGATGAAGCATACTATCTGCCTCCACAGAAAGAACTGATATTGTTTGAATGCAGACTAAAATATGCTATTTTTTCACTTTCTTTTTCTTTTATTCTAGTCTTCTAATACAAAATAACTAATATGGAAATGTTTTACATGAGTGCATATATAAAGCCTATATCTGATTGCTTACTGTCTCTGGGACAGGGATGGGAAGGGAGGAAGGGATAAAATTTGGAAATCAAAAAAATTTTTAAGATGTTTAAAATAGTTTTAACATGTAATTGGGGGAATACACACACACACACACACACACACACACATATATATATACATTATATACATACACATGCATGTGTATGTATATGATTTGTCTTATGTGGCTTAGGATTGAGAAATAGGAACAATGGCTTTACATTGCAGAGTCAGGGTTAGGCTTATAGTCCAGAAAAACATCCTAATAATTAGAAGTATTCAGTGCAATGAGCTACCTTGGAAGGACATGGCTTTTTCTCACTAGAGGTCTTCAAACAAAAGTTGACTGATGTCTTGTCTGATATGCCAAAGAGAGGGTTCTTATTCAGGTGTGGATTAGATTGGATGACTTCTGAGAAATCTTCTACTACTAGATTCTGTGATTCCGTCCAGTTCATCTCTAAATCCTAAAATGTTTTGCCCCTTTCACAACATAACTTTTATACTTATACGAAGAATGTTTTGAACATAGTAGGTGCTTAGGATCACAGTTAGACAAGTATTAAGGGCAGAGGGAGTATTCAAGCCCAGCATGTCTGACTCCAAGTCCAGAGTTCTTCCCTCTGCACTACTCTGCTTAATATGTGTGTGTGTGTGTGTGTGTGTGTGCGTGTATAAAATGTGTGAAACCAGTGAATCTTTATTATATATAGCTTGCTTTTGGAAAAAGTAATTTTATTGTTTATTTATGGAATAAAACAAGCCTTTCCATGATATAGTATAGTAAAAAAGATAATTGCACCTCAAATGGCATATCTATTATGTACAACTTGCTATTCCTGTTAAATATATAATAAAGTCATCATGTAAATTTCTTTTTTCCCTTTTTTTCTTCCCTTTCTGCTCCCTCCCTCCCACCCTAGACATGGCTACCATTAGCCACATATATCTACTTCTAAATATAGATACATATATGTAAAACTATTATATACATACTTATATTTATTAGCTCTTTCTCTGAATGCAGATATCATCTCTCTTGATATGACCTTTATTTTGAATTTTTGAATTTATAGTAGTCAAAACAACTTAGTCGTTCCAAGTCATTCTTAAAACAATATTGCCATTTACGGTACACAATGTTCTCTTGAACTTCACTCTTCTTGCTTGATACATTTTTATGGATTAAATTGAATTTCTTTTCAGAGAGTGACGTTTTCTGATTTTCTTTATTCACTAATCCTTGGGATATACCTACACTGTTTGAATCCTAAGGTCTCCTATGTAATGACTACATTTAGCTTCACAAGTCCAACTGAAGCTGGACTTAGAAGAAAAGGCATGGTCAAGCCAACAAGCATTTATTTAGTGCTACTATGTGTCAGGCCCTGTGCTCAACACTGGGGATACAGAGAAAAGCAAAAAGTAGCCCCTGCTCTCAATAAACTTCCAGTCTAATGGGGGAGACATGGAAAAAACTAGGTATGAATAGGATATATCCTGGGTAAGTTTGAGATAATCACAGAGGGAAGACTCAGGTTGAAGAAGGAGATGAGGCAAGGCATCTGGTGGAAGGTGGGCTTTAGCTGAGAATCTGAAGGAAGCCAGGAGGCAGAGATGAGGAAGGATGTGTTCCAGGTGTGGAGGTCAGCCAGCTAGTGAAAATGCCTGGAGGTGGGAGATGGTGTGTTGCTATGAGGAACCAAAAGCAGCCCAAAGTCACTGCATCTCTGAAAACATGGTGCAGGTGGGGAGTAAAGTCTAAGAAGATTGGAAAGGTAGGAAAGATTATGAAGGACTTTAAAAGCCACACAAAGAAATTTGTATTTGATCCTGGAGGCAATAGGATGCCCCTGGTGTTGACTGATTATCTTTCTTTTGGGCCAGTTGCCATCATGACCAGCCTGGTTTCTTCTTAACCCTGAACTTGAGGGCTGTTTTATTTCTCTCCTCCCCAACTCTTTCTTGGACCAAACCTGTGATTTCGTTGGTGTAGTGACATTTCTGTAAGAAAACTTTTTCTACCACTGCAAATCAGTGCCTTCTCTGCAATTCATATATGGTCTTGGTGCTCTCTGGGGCAGAGTTTAAGCACCTGGCCAGGAGAGATCGATTCTTTTGCTGTACTTATATGTCCCCTAGCACAGGGCCCAGCACACAGTTAATGTTTAATAAATACTTGTTGACCAATTGAGGTCATTTATCCAAAGTCACTTGGCCAATGTGTATCAGAGACAGGATTTGAATCCTGGTCTTACTGACTCTGAAGCCTGGCTCCATTTACCAGGACACATTCCCTCTCATCCATTCACCTATTCTCCAGACGGATTTGGAGTCCCAAATAGGAGCCTTGGGGAAGAAGGTCAGCATCCAGCTGGGCAGATACAGTTTGCCATTCGTGCAATTTTTAGATTTTAAAGGGAAATGGTTGTACCCAATAATCCTTGCAATGTGCCCAAATATTCCTAATGCATTGTGGGTTCCCTTCCCCCCCACATCCCATGATGATGTTTCCTGAGTCTGGGGTTTCATACTTTTTAAAAATAGCTTATGACTGAAGAACGGCTACTGCTGAGCTCTGCGGCGTCAGGATGGAAACATGACCTAATGGTTTCTGTCAGTGCTCCTGGCCTTCGCTTGTCCTGAATTATCTGGGCCTGGAAATAGAGCTCTAACCCGTGGGACTGTGTGACCAAGAAATGCTCTAGAGTGGGGGTGGTGGGAGGCTCAGCCCAGCTTCCTCTGACCTCCTTCAAGGTGCTGAAAGAGCTTTCTCTCCAGGATAAAAGCCTTGGATTCTTTTCTTGATGAGGAAACTGAGGCCCAGATTGGTTGTGATTTGCTCAAGGTCACTCTGGTAATAAATACCCAAAGGAATTTAAAATATGAATTGTCTTTTGCTCTTTTCCTTCAGCCTGACTTTGGTTTCTTTCTCTCTTCTTAATAATTAATCAGATTTATCTCCAGGAAGAATCTTGCGGGTGTTGCTTTCTTATTCTAGCAAAGTTCCCTTGAAACCGTCTTCATTTTCTTCTCATATGCTCTTCCATGAAGGTAATTGACTGTTCTATTATTGAGGAAGGGTAGTGTGCCCAGGACATTGCCCAGGTCTTGCTTAGTCTCATTTCTAGTGGGGCATAGCTAAGCAGTGTGGAGGCAGACCAGGCTGAAAATGAGCCAGCAGGTTCCAGGAGGCAGTCCAGACCTCGGAAACAATACGTCTGCCCCCCAGAATCTCCAGGGGGCTGAAGAGCAAAGCTGGATGGGAAGGGAGTTGAGTGACTCTGAGGACATACAGGATCCAGGGCCACCTGTCTGCCCTCCTTCGCTTCCTACCATTCCCCAGGATTCTCAGGTAGGTCTTGGCAGTCTTGTACTCAGAAAATGTAATTCTTTTTTCTCATGGCATTTCTCAAAGTGCTGTGATCACTGTGAGAAGACAGCAGGAAGATTTCTTTAAGAATGCATATTTCCTTCTGTTTTCATGTAGCATTTTGTTTTGCACCTCTTTAAGGATTATTAATTTAGATATGGAAGGGATTTAAGAGGTCATTTAATCCTATTGACCCCCATAACCCCCACATTCCCTTTATACTGATGAGGAAAGAGAGACCCATATGGGTTAAGTGACTTGTCCAACACCCACAGAAGACCTAGGACTCAAACCCAGTTGTTATAACATCTAATCTAGCACACTTTCCTTTGTACCCTACTATCTCCCAAGGCATTTATCATGAAATAATGTGGTGTTTATTATAACTGTCTATGTTGATACTCATCCAGGGATATACTAGAGCCAGCTTGAACTGACTCACAAGTCAGGATTGTTAAATTTTCAGAGTGAACATTTATACTTCTGAAATCAGAAAATGCTATAAATTGGGATTTGCTGTACTATTTTGTTGATTGTCTAGACTTAAGAAAGTGATAAAGTGTTAACAAGGCAGATTAAATTTCAAAGTGTGTCCTGTGTACATTTTTTGGGGGAGGGAGAGCTGGTTGTCTACCAGCACATCCCTGTACCTATCCCTCAGTAAGAAACATGAGAGCAAAGACTATGCTTGCTAAATGTTTTGCTTTTCCCTACCCTTCAACAATGTGCTGGATATAGGAGATGCCTAATAATTGTTTGTTAAATGATTGAAAAATGATCTTATCTCCTCTTGCCCATTCTGTGTTAAAAATACAAAACCAAAAATAAAATGTACAAAAAATACTAAAATTAAATTTTTATTGATATATTTTGTTTTTTAATCACTTATATTTTCAAATATATCTTTGTTCCCTTTCCCTTCCCAGAGAACCATTATTTATTACAAAGATAGTTTTGAAAAACACTTCAGGGGGCAGCTAAGTGGTTCAGTGAATAGAGCACTGGCCCTAGAGTCAGGAGGACCTGAGTTCAAATTTGACCTCAGACACTTGACACTTAACTAGCTGTGTGATCTTGGGGAAGTCACTTAACCCCAATTGCCCTGCCTTCCCCCCTCAAAAAAAAAAAACCAAAGAAAAAAAGAAAGAAAGAAAAGAAAAATACTCCAGCAAAACTATCCCCCACATTTAAAAATTCTAACTTCATCTGTAGTCTTCCATATCCAGAGTTCTTCACTCTTTCAAAGAAGAGAGGGAGGTACTTTCTCAAATCTTTTCTTTGGAGTTATTCTTTTTTCATAGCATTCATTTTTAGTTCTTTTGTTGTTCTTTCCATCTACATCGTTGTGGTCACTATGTATACTGCTCTCCTGATTACGGCTCCTTCATTTCACATCAGTTCATATAATTCTTCCCACGTTTCTCTTTGTCCTATCAATCATTTCTAGTAGTACAGTAATATTTCATTACATTTATTTGTCACAACTAATTCAGCCATACCCCATTTGTTGGGTTTCTACTTTGTTTCCAGTTCTTTACTGCTGCATAAAGTGCTGCTATAAATATTTTGGTATATATGGCACCCATCTTCTTGTCATAGCCCTCCTTGTGTCATATGCCTAGCAATGATATCTCTGGGACAGTGGATATGGACATTTTAATCACTTTCCTCCCAGAATTCCAAATTACTTTTCAGAATGGTTAGTTCAATTCATGGTTCCACCAACAGTATCACCAAGACCAGCGGTTCTCAACCTGTGGGCCGCGACCCCTTTGGGAGTTGAACGACCCGTCACAGGGGTAGCCTAAGACCATCAGAAAACACATATTTTCGATGGTCTTAGGAACTGAGACATGTCCACCCACATGCAGATACGCCCACATGCGAGTATTAAAGGGTTGCGGCATTAGGAAGGTTGAGAACCACTGACCTACACTATTGTGATAGCTTCCTGATGTGTTTCTCTTCCTCGAGTCTCTCCCCATGCCAAGCCATCCTCTATATAGCTGCTGAAGTGATTTCCCTAAAGCACAGACCTAACCATTTCACTCTACAATTCTACAAACAACAGTGGTTCTTTATGATCTCTCAGATCAAAAGTAAGCTCCTCTGTTTGGAATTTAAAGCCTTTCCTAACATCTCCATACATCTACCTTTCCAGTCATATTATTTATCAGTAACCTTCATGTACCTTACACTCTGACCATACTGGCTTTATCTCCTAGTTCCATGATTTTACATTGCCTATTTCCTATCCCTGGAATCTATTCCATCCTCACCTCCATGTCTTAGAAACTCTAGTTTCCTTTAATCCTCAGCTCAATGGCTTCCTTCTATGTGAAACCTATCCAGATTCTCACAGCTGCTAGTGACTCACCCTTCCTGCTCCCCACTGCCCCAAGCACTCCTCCCCCACAACCATCTCGTGTCTATTTTGTATATTCCTGTTCTCTGGCCCACTCTCTAAGAGAAGGTCGTTCCATTTTGCCCTCAGGGTCCTAGGGGTGCTCTTGAAGGGTTTGGGGTATCTTTTTTCTAATGCTGTCAGTTCTTGCTACCATTGCTTGTATTTTTCCTGCCGTTAGCCACCATTGTTAGCACCTCAGCATCTTATTTAACATCAATTATTTTTTACAAAGGATATATGCTTTGAAATCATAACAAAAAGAAAAGGACAAACATTTCCCAGCCCATCCCCCAAACTTCATGTGTCTATTCTCCGTTACCCTACCTCCATCTCTGGGTAGGGAATGAGTTTACACCAAGCTGTGTTTCTATGTGGTATTTATACCACCAATGTTCAAATGCATCATGTCAGAGAGTCCTTGTCTCAGCGAACACGGGGTAGGTTCCAAAGGCAATTCCTTGCTCCTTAGGGTACTGAAGCTGAGCTGCCTAAAAAACTCAGACCTCAGGACACTGGGAAGCTGGGACATCAGGATGCTCACTCTTTTGAGCTTTCAAAACTGACAAAGCTGGGAATCTCCAATAGTTTTAGCTAAAATAGAAAAGAATAAATGTTAAAAATCACAGATTGAGAGACAATAAATATTGTCTCTCACTGGATGTGGTCAGTAAAGGAGATGCTGAAGAGACTGAAGCCAGGAGTGTGGTCATTGGTACCTTTTTAACAATAATAATACTAATACAGGATAGGAAGAAGGGACATGTAATCAGATTCCCACGGTGTGCTCACTATGGAGAGGTTCTGTGTAATTTCACATGTTCAGCCTGTATTTGATTGCTTGTCCTTCCAGTGGGGGAGGGGGACGAGGGAGGAAGAGAAAGAATCTAGAATCTAAAGTTCCATAATCAAATGTTATAAATCTATATCTATATCTATATGCAATTATTATTATTATTATTGTTACTGACTACATCCAACTGGAACTTGAGATACACAGGCACTGTGGTTGGGAGATCCATCCTGCCCTACCGAAAAGTGACATAGGAGAGAATAGACTGG
>CM053589.1:42281683-42309902 GCA_028646515.1 Pseudochirops corinnae | reverse complement strand
TAAATATTATTTCATTTCATTTGCATAACAACCCTAGGAGATAGGTACTTTTATTGAACTCATTTTATAGTTGAGGAAAGTGAAACACAGAGATGTTAAGTGACTGGTCCAGCATCACACAGCTCATAAATGTCTGAGGTTAGATGTCTAACCTCAGACTGGAACTCAGGTCTTCCCGACTCCAGGCCCAGCATTTCTGAACCAGCTGCCTTTTGCATGTATTCTCAGTTCTAGTTCTGCAGTTAACTGCAAAAAGCTTTTCCTAACCATGGTGCATAGTGGACTTGAACTGATTGTAGAAAGACTATGCACGCTCAAGAATTCCTAAGGTATTTTTATTATATAGCATCATCATTCTTTGGGAAGTAGGTTCTCTTTCATGAGAGGAAGTTATCATCAGAGGCTTTTGGTCATGGACCAGCCTCCACTACTTACCTATCTATATATACATATACTTGAGGACAATAACTTTCACCTTTGTCTTTGTATGCCCAAAGCTTAACACAATTGCTTAATTTATGCTTGTTGATTGATTGATCTTGTTAACATAAAGGGATTGCATGTGCATGTATGGGGTGTGAATGCATGTGCACACACATGCACGCATACACACTCACACACACACACACACACACACACACACTGTTCAATATGTTGGTATGGTGTGAGATTTTGTGATGGTATTTGTCTATCAGCAGACCTGTACAGGGTCACAGAATTGGTGGGTGCCTATATGTTGTTCCTTGAAGGAGATATACTCATACCTGCCTCTCCCCAATAGCTTCCCTTTCACCACCACTTCGACCCTTGAAATTCCTACCAGAAGGAATCCTCCCTTTTAATTACTACATTATTCCTGGAAAGGCTACTGTTAAAATGCAAGTCACCTGGATAAGTAACTGTAGCGTCAATGCAATATTTACAGTGCCCACAATCATGATAAAGACTGTGACTATAAATATTGCATGACATTCAATTGCAAAATATACCAGATTCTCCAAGTAGAGGACAGAACTGAAGCATTTATTTAGACCAGAAAACTGAATCCCAAAACCAGTAAGCCAATTCCATCATAGTACCAAAGATATTCAGAAGCCATAATACTGAGAGGCACAGCATCCTTCAGCCTTCCCACAAACCAATACAAGATCAATATCTACTCACAAGCCTATCTGACTCCTTGCTTGAGTGTTCTCTCTCCCCCACCATCTTGCTAGCTCTTACCACCAGCTTCTGGTGAGCTCTGCTTCCCTTCCTCCCACCACAGACTCTATGTGATTATATTTAGCCTATTAGGATATAGAGTTTATCTTCACAGCAGGGAAGCTTCCTGTGGGCTCTGCTGCACCCTTCAGCAAATTTCCTCCATCACAGGCTCCATGTGATTACATTCATTATTAGCAGGGCAAAGTTTACTTTCAAATCAGGGGAGATCTTCAAACCCCCCTAGGTCTATTAAGGGGCAGAGAAAATCTTCAAATTCTCATTCCCATTACAGTAACATGTTAATACATTATATTTAGGTTACCAGAGGAAGTAGTAACTACCTAAGAAAAAGTTAGAGCTTTCTACCTTGGATTATAATTGATCTTTTCTCATGTATAGCTATTGCCTTCCTGACTGGATATAAATTCCTTAAGGTCAAATAAGGTATCTCACAAGCAGCGATGTGCATATAAGCTGCCAAGATTGTTAAATTTTCAGTGGGAGAATTACACTTCGGAAATTGGCAAGTGCTACAAATCAGGGCTTGATTTATTGTTTTGGTGATTATCAAAAGTAATGGAGAAAATGCTCACAATACAGAATAAACTTAAAAGTATGTTGTGGGCCAAGATGGTGTAGTAGAGAAGTACTCACCCAAGCTCTCCCAACATTCCCCTCTTAAACTTAAAAATAATGTCTTAAATGGAATTCTGGAGTGACTGAATCAACAAAAGGTCAGAGTGAGACATTCTTCTAGCCCAAGTCAACATAGAAGGTGAGAAAGAGATCTGTGACACATTTCACATGATGAAACATTAGTGGTGGGACTAGGAGGTAGTGACAGAAGTAGCAGCAGCTTTGGGAGCTCTCAAATCAGAGACAATAAGGGGACCTGGCAGCAACGAGGAAGAGATTACAGGGTACCTCTGTGTTATTACTGGATGCAGAACCAGACACTGTTTGTCAATATCATTGCCTATAACCACTTCTGGGTCATAGTTTCAGGGCAGAGAGAAACACTTTCAATCAAGAGGAACTAGGACTGTGAAGGGCAGTAATACTTCTATCACCAAATGATCAGAGACCTTGAGGAACAGTATTGTTTCTGGTCCCAAGGGAAGAGCTACATTGATCTTAATCCCAAGGGATCAGGAGCCCTTCTTGGATAAGGACAAGAGTGCAGACCAAGAGAGCAGTGACCACACAACATCTAAAACTTCTAAACTCCCAGGACTAGCTTTGAAAACAGAAGTATGAAAAAAATCTGAAGCTTGAGAAAGGACCCTCTCATTCCCCTCATGCTGGGAACAGAGCCCATCATTAACATAAAGTTCTAAATCAAGAAATATGGTGGAAAATGAGCAAAAAACAATAAAAAAAAAGAACTTGACCATAAAAAGTTACCTGGGTTCTAGGGTAGATCTCAAGACACAAATCCTGAAGAAGACAATGAAGTCAAAACAACTACAAGCAAAGATTTCAAGAAAAAAAAGTGAATTGGACACAAACCCAATAAGAATTCCTGGAAGAGTTCAAAAAGGATTTTCAAAATCAAATAGGAGTTGTAGAGAAAAATTAGGTAAAAAATGAATGCAAAGGAATTATGAAGAGACCATTAACAGCTTGTTAAAAGAGGCATGAAAAATACTAAAGAAAAGGGAGGACAGATAAAAGAAGGCAATTGTCAGAAATAGAACAGACTTTAGAGGAAGGACAGGATAAAAAAAGAGAGAATAATAAACAGAAGAATATAGGATGGAGGGAAATACAGTTTCTAATCATAACTGTCAATGTAAATAGGATGAACTTACCTAAAAACAGAAACAGATTGTAGAATGGACTAGAAACCAGAAACCAATAATATGATGTTTATAAGAAACACACTGGAAACAGAGAGACATACAGAGTTAAAATAAGGGGATGATGGAGAATCTATTTTGCTTCAACTGAAGTAAAAAAGGAAGGAGTAATAATCATGATCTCAAAGCAAGAGCAAAAATAGACCTAATTAAATGGATAAGTTGGGAAACTACAACTTGCTAAAAAACAAACAAACCCATAGACAATGAAGTAATATCAATACCAAACATATATGCATCAAATGGCTTGGCATCCAAATTCTTAAAGGACAATTAAATGAATTATAGGAGGAAATAAGCAGTAAAATTATACGATTGGGGTGGGGGGGGGGAACTTCAACTTTCCTCTTTCAGAGATAGAGAAATTTAACCATAAAATAAATAAGAAAAAAAATTTTAAAAATGAATAGAACCTTTAAAAAGTTAGATATGATAAACCTCTGGAGAAAACTGAATGGGAATTGAAAGGAGTATACCTTTTTCTCAGCTGTTTATAGCACATTCGCCAAAAATGACCATGTATTAGGGCATTAAAAACCTCACAATCAAATGCAGAAAAGCAAAAATATTAAATGCATCCTTTCAGACAATAATACAATAAAAATGACATTTAACAAAAAGCCATGGAAGCATAGATTGAAAACTTATTGAGAACAAAATAATCTAAACCTACAGAATAAGTGGGTCAAAGAACAAATCGTAGGAACAACCAATAATTTCATTAAAGAGAATGGCAACATTCCAAAATTTGTGGGATGCAATCAAAATAGTAGTTAGGGAGAAATTTATACTTCAAAATGTATATATAAATGAAAGAGAAAGAGCATGCAAATAAAAAAAAAAACAACTAGAAAAAGAACAAATTTAAAATCCCCAATCAAGCACCAAAATGGAAATCCTGAAAATCAAAGGAAAGATTAATAAAACTGAAAGTAAAAAAAAAAAAAGCACAACCATTGAACTAATAAATAAAGCTATGTGCTGATTTTATGGGAAAAAAACCACAATAAAATAGATAGAGCATTGGTTAATATGAATTTTTTTTTTTGCTTTTTGAAGGGGGGAAGGTAGGGCAGTTGGGGTTAAGTGACTTGCCCAAGGTCACATGGCTAGTTTTATGTTAAGTGTCAGAGGCTGGATTTGAACTCAGATCCTCCTGACTCCAGGGCTGGTGCTCCATTCACTGTGCCACCTAGCCACCCCAGTTAATATGAATTTAAAAAGAAAACCAAATTACTAGTATAAAAAATAGAAAAGACGAATGTACTACTGATGAAGACGAAATCAAAGCAATCAATAGGAGTTATTTTGCCTAATTTATTGTTGTCATTTTTAGTCATGTCTGACTCTTTGTGATCCCATTTAGGGGTTGTTGTTTTTTATGAAGATACTGGAGTGGTTTTTCGTTTCCTTTTCCAGCTCATTTTACAAATGAGGAAACTGGGCCAGACAAGGTGAAGTGGCTTGCCCATGGTCACACAGCTAGTAAGTGTCTGAGGTCAGATTTAAACTCAAGAAGATGAGTCCTACAGACTCTAGTCCTGATACTTTATTCACTGAGCCACCTAGCTGCCCTTTTGCCCAATTATACGCCAGTAAAACTGACAATCCCTCAATCTGTGAGTAGACTGAACTGCCTGAATGGGGACCTAACTACTTGGGTAACTCATCTCATCCTCTCCTTCTCCCTCTCCGTTTCCCTCTCTCTCTCTTTCCCTTCTCCAAAGGATAGTAAAATTTAATGGCCAGAAGCTGCCCCCTGGTTAGATCCCTTCCTCCTTCTCTCCCTCCTTTCTTTCTTTCCTTCTTTCTTTCTTTCTTTCTTTCTTTCTTTCTTTCTTTCTTTCTTTCTTTGTTTCTTTCTTTCTTTTTTTCCTTTCTCTCTCTCTCTCTCTCTCTCTCTCTCTCTCTCTCTCTCTCTCTCTCTCTCTCTCTCTCTCTCTTTCCATAAAACCTTAACCCTAGTTTGCTCTGAAGCTCATAGATTGGACCACAATAGATCCCTGCTGAAACTCCACTTAATGGCTGTATTTTGGGTCCTCCTGGCTTTGAGTGAGTATCAATGGTAACTGTTTCTCTTTGGAACAGAAACCCAGAGGGGCTTCCCCTCTCAGCTTGATTTTTTTTCTTTTTTCTAGTTAAAGGGGCCATCACCTGACTCACTTCTTAAAGAGACCTATTCATTGAATGGGCATTATCTCACTCTGAGTACCTGGAAAGGACTTAACCTAAAAGGGCCAGGGTTTCCCATTGCATCCTGAATCATCTCCAGTCATCCTGATGAATATCTGGCTAACCCCAGATGGCTCTGGACCCTGGTGACCTTGCACAGCCCTCCGTCACTCAAATAAAAGTTAACTGGAGGTCAAGTTATTTTTCTGGTGCCATGGTCCTCTTCAAAAACGAAGGACAAACACAACACAACAAAAACTGACAATCTAAGTGAAAATAGATGAATATTTACAAAAACGTAAACTGCTGAGTTAAGTAGAAGAGTAAATAGGACACTCAAATAACTCTATCTTAGAGAAAGGAATGAATAAGCCATCAATGAGCTCCATAAGAAAAAATTCCCAGGCTCAGATGGATTCACGAATGAATTCTACCAAACATTTAAGGAACAACTAATCCTGATGCAATATAAACTACTTGAAAAAATAGGCAAAGAAGGAGTCCTACCAAATTACTTCTGTAACACAAATATGGTTTTGATAGCTAAACCAGGGAGGGTAAAAACAGATAAAGAAAACTATTGACCAATTTCCTTAATGAATATTGACGAACATGTTAAAATACCAGCAAGGAAATTATGGAAATATATCACAAAGATCATACACTATGACCAGGTGAGATTTATATCAGGAATGCAGAGCTAGTTCAATATTAGGAAAACTATCAGCATTGTTGACCATATTGATAACAATAAAAACAAAAATCATATGATTATATCAACAGATGCAGAAAAATCCTTTGACAAAATATAGCATGCATCCCTATTAAAAATGCTAGGAAGCATAGGAATCAATTAAGCCTTCCTTAAAATGATAAGTAGTATCCATCTAAAACCAAAAGCAGGCATTATCTGTAATGTAGATAAACTTGAAGCCTTCCCAATAATACCAGGAGTGAAGCAAAAATGTCCGTTATCACCACTGTTATTCAATATTATATTAGAAATAATAGTTATAGCAATAAGGCAAAAAAAAGAAATTGAAAGAACAAAAATAGACAGCGAGGAAACAAAACTATCATTCTTTGAAATGACACAATGGTATTCTCTAAGTATTTAGAGAACCCCAAACAATCAACTAAAAAACTAGTTGAAACAACAACTTCAGCAAAGTTGCAGGATCTAACACAAAACATCAACATTTCTATATAGTGCAAACAACCCAGCAGGAAGAGATAGTAAGAGAAATTCCATTTAAAAGAACTCTAGGCAATATAAAATATTTGGGAGTCTACCTGCCAAGAGAAACCCAAGGATTATACGAACACAATTACAAGCTAACTGTATCCCAAGATAAGGTCAAAATGGACAAATGATTGAGACATAAAGGGTGATATCATAAACAAATTAGGGGAGCATAGTAAAGTGTATCTTTTGCAATTATGGATAAGGGAAAAGTTTCTGTCCAAACAAGAAAGTAAGAGGATTATGGGAAGTAAAATAGATAATTTTGATTGCATGAAATCAAAAAACTTTTACACAAACAAAACCAATGCAGCCAAAATGTTAGATGGAAAACATGAAACTGGGAAAAAAAATTTTGCCTCAAGTTTCTCTGTTAAAGGTCTAATTTCTCAGATATATAGGGAACTGAGCCAAATTTACAAAAATAAGATCCATTCCCCAGTTGACAAAGAAGAAATCAAATCTATCAATAGTCACATGAAAAAACTCTCTAAATCACTATTGATTAGAGAAATATAAATTAAAACAACTCTGAGATACTACCTCATAGCTATCAGATTGGCTACATGACACAAAAAGAAAATGACAAATGCTGGGGGTATATGGAAAAATTGGGACACTAGTGCACTGTTGGTGGAATTCTGAACTGATCCAACCATTCTAGAGAACAATCTGTAACTGTGCCCAAAGGGCTATAAAACTGTGTATACCCTTTAATCCAGAAATACCACTCTTACATCTGTATGGCAAAGAGATCAAAGAAAATGGAAAAGGATTTTTTTTTTTTACAAAAATATGTATAGCAACTCTTTTGTAGTGGCAAAGAATTGGAAATTGAGAGGATTCTCATCAGTTGGGGAATGACTGAATAAGTTGTGGTATAGGATTGTGATGGAATACTGTTGTACTATAAGAAATGACAAGCAGTTCGGTTTCAGAAAAACCTGGGAAGACTTATATGACTGATGCAAAGGGAAGTGAACAATACTAGGGGAACATTATACACAGTAACAGCAATATTGTAATGATTAACAACTATGAAAGACTTAGCTACACCTATCAAGACAGTGATGGAAGACTATGCCAAAAAGGACACATGATGAAAAATGCTATCCACCTGTAGAAAGAGAACCAATGAAATTTGAATGCAGATTGAAGGGGGATGTAGGGCCAAGGGATGGTCTAGGATGAGAAGGTCATAGGTGCTGAAGGAACTTCCAGGGTAAGAAGGCAGTTGAAGAAAATCTTAGCCAAGATCATGAGACTATAAATGGCAGAGATGGGATTTGAACCTAAGTCATCTAATGTCAAATCCATGGAGCCTCCTCTGCATACCCTAACCTTTACTAGCTTCTCTGAACTGTTATAACTGGTATCTAATTGTCCTAAATTGTAGCAGCAAGGTGGTGCAGTGGATAGAGTGGTATGCCTGGAGTTAGGAAGACTCATCTCCTGAGTTCAAATTTAGCCTCAGAAACGCACTAGCTGAGTGACCCTGGACAAATCACTTAACCCTTTTTGCCTACATTTCCTCATCTGTAAAATGAACTGGAGAAGGAAATGTAAACCACTCCAGTGTCTTTGCCAAGAAAACCCTAAATGAGGTCATGAAGAATCAGATGCGAGTGCAATGACCACCAACAACAATTGTCCCAAATATTTTAGCTTTATTTCCTGTACCTGACCAGAAGTTCCTCGAGGACAAAGGCTTATACTCCTTCGATCTTCCATAGTGCCTAGAATAGTGTTGGGCACAAAGGTTGTTATTAGCAAATATCTGCTGAGTAAATGAGTCATGGAGGGAGCTGCTGGAAATGGCCTTTATATACTTTGCAGTTTTCTTCTGGGCTCCTACTCAGGAAAGCCATCTGGGGCTTGAAGTCACGTGGTGGTGCTGGTTCATATGTGATTTGAGGGTTCAGGATGGCAAAAATAATGGCTGAGTCAACCAGTCATGGGGTCAAAGAACCTTTCCTTCAGTCCATGGACTGAGAAAATATCATCATATTGGGAGGGGAGGTTTGAGCTTGGGGCTGTTGGGTAGGTAGAGTAGGTGGCTGCCTATGAAACATGACTAGAGAAGACCTGAAGGCCTGCCTATCCAAAACTGTCTGCCATTTCTGACCCAACCCTTCTCCCCTCACTGGTAGGGGAGTCAGAGTGGGTAGAGAGTCACTATTAGGTAGAGTTACTAACTAGGCAGTCAAGGTGGGGGAGTATTGTCCCTAGAAGGCCACTGTTAAAGTGAAATCAGGTCAAGTCATCAACAAGCATTTATGAAAACACCAAAGATTTTTTTAAAATGACAGAATCAGTTTCTGACTTAAAGGAGCTCACTGTGTAATGGGGGAGACAACATCTGAACAACTATATACAAGCAGGATATTGATAAGATAAATTAGAGATAATTTCTCAGGGAATACACTAGCCCTTAGAGATTGAGAAAGACTTTTTGCAAAAAAATTAGATTTTAACTGAGACTTGAAGAAACCAGAAGTCAAAGGAGCTTGGGTGGGGCATGCTAGATGAAAAGATCAAATGCCTGAGATACAGGATGCAGCCACTATAGAAAGACAGAGATGGATGGGACATCGAGTCATGGTGAGGTGGGGCTATGTAGATGACATTACATTTTGACCTTGGCTTGGATTTCTCGAATTACCCAAGGGAATCCACATTCCCGAGCGTGTGTAGGTATCACTTCCTCCCTCCTACATCTTCCTTTAAGGAAGCCCCAGGAACAGATATGGAACTCAGCATCTCCCCAAGATAATCCTGGAGGTTGACCCAGTGTCCTCTTGCTCTCTCTTTAAGGGATTGTGGACTCTGACCTGCAGGTTGTGGCTGTGGTTAATCTTGGCCAATGAGTTTCCTAGAAATGTGTGGCCTTGGTGAATTGATGGGGCCCATACTGCCCTCTACAATTATTACAGTCAAGCCATCCTGGCCTGATTTTACAGTCCCTGGAACACACCACTTCATTTCTCATCTCCACATCTTTTCAATGGCTCCCCTCCTCCCTCTGGTTCTCTGGTCCTTCACTTGGACCTCTTAGTTTCTCTAGCTTTCTTCAAGGCTCATCTTGAACCCTACCTTCTGCAGGACATCTTTCTTCTCCCCCTGTCCCCTCCCCCCCCCCCCATTAGCCTTCTCTTTTTCAAATTACTTTTATCCATCCTATAGCTGTCTTGCATGAACCTATTAATTTACATGTTGTATCTCCTATTAGAATGTGAGCCCCTTGAAGGAAGAGACTATGTTTTTGCCTCTCTTGGTATCCCCAGGGCTTAGCATAGTGCCTGATGTACACAGTAGGTGTTCAATGAATGCTTATTGACTGCCTGGCTACCTGATTCCCGGCTGGGAAGGGCTGCTTATGTCATGCTTACTCTCTGTGAGTAAAGATTACCCTGTCACCAGCTGCGCAACATTTACCTGAATGCACTTATCCTGTTTGACATAGGAAATGGTTTCTCTGTTTCCTCATTCTTAACCCTTCCAGGAGACTTTATGAACCACCTTGTGAACTCCACCCTGTGCTCCATATTGTCCTTCTTTCATTATCTTTTTCTGCTCTTTGTAGCACCTTGAAATCTTCCTCCCTTGGGAGTTTTTCCTCCCCAGGGGAGACCACTGGCTCCCTCTGTATCCACAAGACGCCTGGGAATATACAGACACGCCTTGTCTTATTGCACTTGCTTTACTGCATTTGGCAGATCTTGCATTTCTTGTGGCAGGCCTCTGTTGAGCAAGGTGCCGTTTTCCCAATAGCATGTGCTCCCATTGTGTCTCTACGTTATATTTTGGTAATTCTCTCAGTATTTCAGACTTTTTCACTATTATCCTATCTGTCGCGGTGATCTGTGATCAGCGATCTTTGGTGTCACTATTATCATTGTTTGGGGTGTCATGAACAGCCCCCATATAAGACATCAAATTTAATCAGTAGATGTGTGTGTTCTGACTGCTCTATCGACCAGCCATTCCCTTCTTTCTCCCTCTCCTTGGGCCCCCCTAGACCCTGAGATACAACACTATTGAAATTAGGCCAATTGATAATGCTACAATACCCTCCAAGTGTTCAAGAGAAAGGAAGAGTCAGTTGATGCGGCAAACTTTGTTGTTTTCTTATTTTAAGAAATTATTACAAGTCACCTCAACCTTCCATCAGCCGCCAGTCACATTGAAGAATTGCCATCCACCAGCAAAAAGATCCCAACTCACTGAAGGCTCAGATGATGGCTAGCATTTTTTAGCAATAAAATATTTTTAAACTAAGGCATGTACATCTTTTTAGAGATAATACGATTACACACTTAAAAGTAATAGTGTAAACATAAGCTTTATGTGCACTGTGAAACCAAAAAATTTATTTGGCACCCTTTATTACGATATTCACTTTATTGCAATGGTCTGGAACAGAAGCCGCAATATCTTCAAGTTATGCCATTAAGGCTTAAACTCTTGCCCCATTGCACTTTCCAGGGTGTTGAAAACCAGTGGAGCAGGTGCTGACCTAGAAGTCCATTTAAAGGTCTAATGTCAGGGGCATTAGCTGGTACTCCCACATTTGAGAGAGACCTTATTTTGAATGAGAAAGCCACAGAGACAGGTGAGCATTTATAGCTGCAAGTCTGTGAGGTGCTTATTAATCAGTAAACATTTATTAGGCTCTTACTATGCCTATGTCAGGCTTTATGCTAAGTACTAGGGAGACAAAGAAAGGCAAAAACACAATCCATTTCCTCAAGGGGCTTACATTCTAGTAGAGGAGATGACATGAAAATAAGTAGGGATGTACAATATATAGAGAGTAGATGGTAGTGAACTTCAAAGAGGAAGGCAAGAGTGTGTATGTGTCTATAGGTGTGTGTGTGTGTGTGTGTGTGTGTGTGAGAGAGAGAGAGAGAGAGAGAGAGAGAGAGAGAGAGAGACAGAGACAGAGAGAGACAAAGACAGACAGAGACAGACAGAGAGACTGAAAGAGACAGAGACAGAGAGACAGACAGAGACAGAGACAGAGAGACAGAGACAGAGAGAGACAGAGAGAGAGACAGAGAGAGAGAGATGGAGAGAGAGAGAGACAGACAGAGATGGAGAGAAAGAGGCGGGGGAGGGAGAGAGAGAGACAGAGACAGAGAGACAGAAAGAGAGACAGAGACAGACAGAGACAGACAGAAAGAGAGAGAGAGAGAGAGGGAGAGAGAGAGAGAGAGAGAGAGAGAATGTAAGCTCCTCCATTAGATTGTAAACCCCTTGAAGGCAGGGTCTGTCTTTTGTCTCTTTTTGTACATCCGGCACTTCATACACAAGGTAGGTGCTTAAGAAATGTTTCTTGATTCATTGAGTTTAGGATCACTATACCATAGGATTTCAAAACTTGGAGAGCATTTTTTTCCAAGTCCCCCTTTTTATAAATGACAACATAAAGGCTTCAAAGGGTGTAGTAGTCACTTACTCAGGGTGAGTCTGGCAGCCTATGGCAGAGCTGGGATTCGAACCCATGTCCCTTCCCAACTCCAGATCCAGCCATTAAAAAGGATTGTTCATTTGGAGTCAGGAGAGCTCTGGGTTGGAATCCCACCCTGGACATTTGCTACTTGCTGGACTTTCCTTCACCTCCTTTGTCAAAACTTCCTTTTGACAACGACCAACATTGAAAGAATTAAGTCGGGTCTTGAAGGATGGGGGGTTGGTGGTGCAATTGAGAGAAAAAGGAAGATGAGGAAAAGAGTTTTGCCATAAATTTGACCTTCCCCACATTCACACGTCTTCCATTCCTTCCCCAACAAGACCTTCAATTGGTTGGGGACAAAAGTCCAGCAAGTGTGGCTTCTGTTGTGGTCTGGTTCTGGAGGAGTTTGTCCAATCTGAAAACTTGGCACCCCTTCCCATCCTCCCCCATTTCCAGACATAAGGGATCTGGTAGAGGAGAAGAGGAAATGCAGCATTCCCCATCCCTTGCTAGAGTGAGAAATACATCCATTCTCAGACCTGTCATAGAGCACTGGGGCTAGAGTCAGGAAGACCTGAATTCAAATCTAACCTCAGACACGTACTAGTTGAATGATCTTGGGCCAGTCACTTAACCTCTTTTTGCCTCAGTTTCTTCCACTGTAAAATGGGAACAATAATAGCGCCTACTTGCAGGGTTTTTGCAAGGATCAAATGAGATGATAGTTGTGAAAAAAAAAAAATGCTTAGCATAGACACATAGGAACCACTATATAAGTACTTATTCCCCTTCTGCTGTGGAGTTTCTACAACTCCCCAACTGGGATTTTTTCAAGGGGATTCCTGCTCAGGACAAGATGACCTCATAGGTGCCTCCTACCTCTGAGAATCTGTGAAATTCAAAATACCATATCCCATTTCAACTGTGAGACCTGAAGAGAAGCAGCCTAAGATAGTAGAAAGTGTGTTGGGTTTGAAATCAGAAATACTGGGTTCAAATCCCATCCCTGTGATTACCCGTGTTAGCTTGGGTAAGTCACAACTTCTCTGGGACTCAGTTTTCCCATCTGTAAAATGAGATACTTGAACTAGCTGGCTTCTGAGCTACTTTCTTGCTCTAGAACTATGTATGTGATTAAATTTTTTAAAAATTGTTTGGGATGAAAAATACCCTTCATCCTTAATTTAATGAAAAAATAAACACAGAGATCTCTTAGGATAAGAAAAGGAGTTTATTCTCTTCCCTGGGAGAAGAGGGCAGTCTTCCCCATGACTTATCACGGAGAAGAGGCAAGTTACAAAAGACAGGGCAAGAATTTATAACTTGACTTAGTCAAGCCCCCTCCCTGACTGTCTCCTCTCTCATTGGTGGAGAGGCATACTTCACCAAATTCTTCCCCAACTAGGACAGCAAAAGAAGATGGGGGGGGGGGGGGTCGTCCCACCAAGGCGGGAAAACAGACAAAGGATGAAAAAAGTGATTGACAGCAGCAATGGAGGAGGAGAGAGGAAGGGAAAGTTAACCACCCCAAATTGAGAAGTTTTCACTCATCCATGCAAAATGGAGTTGTAGAGAGCAGACCTCAGAGCCAGGAAGCCCGGTTCAAATTCTTGCTCTTGACACGTACAGGCTGTGGGATACTCAGCAAATCATTTTACCTCTAAATACCCTGGGCGACTCTCTTGAGATTATAAATCGCACAAGAGGACCTGTATAGGTGGAGAAAGTCCCTCACTAGGAGCTCCTTTTCCTGATGAAATCATGGATTGGTTAAAAAGAATAATTAAGTATTATGTACAGGGCAAGTGGCCAGGTTCTGTCTGGACAAGTGAGGGGAATTGTAGAGATAGGGGATGAGAGAATTAGAGAACATTTATTAAGTTCTTACGGTATGTAAACTCCCATGTTACATTGCCATTCCGTCATTTTTCAGTTGTGTCTCACCCTCCAACCTTGTTTGGAGTGTTCTTGGCAAAGATACTGGCATGGCTTGCCATTTCCTTCTCCAGCTCATTTTATAGATGCCTAGATCGGCATTATCTTTCTTCTATTAGAATATAAGATCCATGAGGGCACAGGCTCTCTTTAATTACTGTTTTTTAAATTCTCAGCTCTTAGCTCAATACTTAGCGCATAGCATGTATTTAAATAAATCCTTTTTTCATTCATTCATTCATTCATTCATTCATTCATTCATTTGTTCGTTCGCTCATTCATTCGTTTGCTCATTCGTTCGTTCATGCAGATCATTCTTGGCCCTAGAGAAGGGGATCTAGAGCTCCCTCCTTTGAGTAGAGAGGTGTGGGAGAGAAGTATGGGTGTTAAAGGTTGCATACAATGTGACATCAGGTGAGATCACTGTGTCAGCTGGATTTATTTAATTGTTTTTCTACAATTTAAGGAAGGATTCTTTGATAGGGAGCTTATATTGTGAAATGACTACGGTGTATAAATCAAAAGGCATTGACAAAACTTAAAAGAAAATTTTAAAGAAAGATCCAATAGCACCATCAGAAAGAGGAGAAAAAGGATGGCTAGATGGTGCAGAGAATAGAGCACCGGCCCATGAGTCAGGAGGACCTGAGTTCAAATTTGGCCTCAGACACTTGACACACTTACTAGCTGTATGACTTTGGGCAAGTCACTTAATCCCAATTGGCCTCTCAAAAAATAAAATAAATTTTAAAATTTAAAATTAAAAAAAAAAGAGGATAAAAACTCAAGATACAGAATGGCACGTATTTTTTTGGACATGGCCAAAGAGGGGATCTGTTTTGCCTGACTATGTGTGTTTATTACAAGGATTTTCTTTCTCTTTTTTTTTCCAGAGGAGGAAAAAAAGTATTTGTTAATTGAAAAAAAAAAAAGAATGAGTGGGTAGGATTTTAACTACAGAGACTAAGGGGTGGATAGGATGATCCAGGCCGGAGATGGGGAACCTGCAGTCTTGAGGCCACATCCTCAAATGCAGCCCTCTGACTGAACCCAAACTTCAGTCAAACTTTGGATTCAAAGGGCTGCATTCGAGGACCTGGAGGGCCTCATATGGCCTCGAGGCCACAGGTTCTCCCCCACTCCTGATCTAGGTAAAGGGTACAATGTGAGAAAAGATATGAAAACAGGATAGTCAAGTGGTGCGCTTTGGCTGGAGCCTTGGCTAAATCGGAAAATTTTGACATAAAGCTGTTAAGGGTAGCTCAGCCTTAAGATCCTGAAGACTGGATCCAGGGTTCAGGCTTCATTCATTGAATAATTAACGGATTTTGATCTAGGGAATATTACGATCAAAGTTGCTTTTGGGAAATTTAATCTGCCAGTATAGCAGAGAGGTACTATGGATAAGCAGATAGAGAGGCATTTTTGGTGTCAGAAAGACCTGAATTTAAATCCTGCCTCTGCCACATCCTATCTGGGTGACCATAAGCAAATCACTTAACATCTCAGTGCCTAATGAAGCATTCTGGGATTGTAAACTGCAGTGGGGTTATTGTATCAGACGGAAGGACTTGTATGGCAAAGAAATGAGAGGCAGGAAGACCAGTTAGGAAACAAATCTTCCTTTTGCATAGGCTTGAATTTGTGACTCACTTCTCCAAAGATCTTCAGTGGCTCTCTATAGTGTTCATACTCTTTTGTGGCATTCAAGGCCCTCTGTGGTCTGGTACCACTTTATCTTCCCATGCTTTTCTCATTCCACTCTGTTTAATCTCTATATAGCAGCCACACTGGATTATTCTCTGCTCACCTAGCATAACTTGTGCTTTTCTGCTCTGGTTTACACAGCTCCCAGGGTCAAAAATATTCCTGCACTTCGTGAATCATACCCATCCAATTTTATTTTGCATTTTATTCTTTTAGAAAATTTTGTTACTTATTTATAACATGATTTTCTTTTAAAATTTTGAGTTCCAAATTCTCTCCCTGCCTTCTGCCGCCTCCCATACCCACTGAGAAAGCAAGCAGAATGATATCAACTAGTTATACATGTGAAATCATGCACAAATATATTTCCATATTAATTGTATCACCAAAAAGCAGAAAAAAAGGGAAGAAAGTGAGAAAATTATATTTCAATTTGCAGTCAGAATTCATAAGTTATTTTTCATTTTTTTCATCATGAGTCCTTTGAAACTGTCTTGGATCATTGTATTGATCAGAGCAGCCAAGTCTTTCACGGTTGCTCATCATTACAACATTGCTATTACTGTGCACAATGATCTGTTGGTTCTTCTCATTTCACTTCACATCAATTCGTATAGGTTTTGTCATGTTATTTTTCTTTCCTGAAACTCCCCCCCCCTCATAATTTCTTACAGCACAATACTACTCTATCACAATCATATGCCACAATTCATTCAGTCATTCCCCAATTGATGAGCATCCCCTCAATTTCCGATTCTTTGCCACCACAGAAAGGGCTGCTATAAATACTTTTGTACAGATAGGACCTTTTTCTTTGATCTTTTTAGGGTATAGATCTAGTGGTGGTATGGCTGAGTCAAAGGGTATGCAGTTTGGTAGGCCTTTGGGCATAGTTCTAATTGCTCTCCAAAATGATTAGACCAGTTCACAACTCCACCAAAACTTTATTTAGTTTTCTATTTTCCCTCATTCCCTCGAGCAGTTGTCATTTCTGATAGATTTGAGGTAGTACTTCAGAGTTGTTTTAATTTGCATTTCTCTAATCAATAGTGATTTAGAGCATTTTTTATATGAGTATTGATAGCTTTGATTTCTTCTTTTGAAAACTGCCTGTTCATATCCTTTAACCATTTATCAATTGGGGAATGGCTCTTTTTAAAATAAATTTGACTCAGTTCCCTATATATTTGAGAAATGAGGCTTTTATCGGAGAAATTGTAAATTTTTAATATTACTTCATTATCATGGTACTCATTTTTAAAACTTAGTTTTCCTAATTATCTCTTTTAATTGGGTCTATTCTGGCTTTACTACCCCTGCCTTTTTTTTTTTTTTTTTTTTACTTCAGCTAAAGTATAATAGATTCCTCTCCGGCCCTTTATTTTAATTCTCTTCTCTGTATATGTCTGTCTTTAGTGTATCTCTTGTAAATAATGTATTGTTGGATTCTGGTTTCTAATCTATTCTTCTGTCCACTCAAATTTTATGAGTGAACCCTCCTATTCACATTCACAGTTACGATTATCATGTATTTCTCTCTATCCTTTTCCTCCCTTTATCCTTTTCTCTCTTTCTATCCCCTCACTTTTCAAAAGTCTGTTTTGCTTTTGACCACTGACTCCCTTAATTTATCCTCCTTTTTTATCATTCCCCCCCTTTTCTCTTATCCCCTTCCCCTCTTATTTCCTTATTGGATAAGAAAGATTTCTATATCCAATTGAATGTGTATATATAAACTTCCCTCTTTAAAACAATTTTAATGAGACTGAGGTTCAAATATTGTCCCTCCCTCCATTCTCCCTCTACTATAAAAACTCTTCCTTTGCAAGCCTCTTTTAAGTGAGACAACTTTCCTTATTCTACCTCTCCCTTCTCCTATCTCCCACTACATCTCTCTTACTCCTTCATTCTTTTGTTTGTTCATCTTTTTGGAGATTATCCCTACATAAAAGTCTCATACAGATTCCCTTTGTCTAGATAGACTTCTAACTGCCCTAATAATGATAAAGTTCTAAGGAGTTACATGTGTCTTCTTTCCATTTAGGAATGTAAACCATTTAACCTTAATTGAGTCTTTTATGGATACCTTTCATATTACCTTTTTATGCTTCTCTTGAGTCTTGTGTTTGAATGTCATATTTTCTATTCAGCTCTGGTCTTTGCATCAGGAATACTTGAACATCCTCTATTCCATTAAATATCCATTTTTTTCCCCTGATGGATTATACTGGATTTTGCTGGCTAAACTATACTTGGTTGTAATCTTAGCTCCTTTGTCTTTCAGAATACCATATTTCAAGCCCTCTGATTCTTTCATGTAGAAGCTGCTAAATCTTATGTGATCTTAACTGTGACTCCACAACATTTGAATTATTCCTTTCTGACTGCTTGTAATATTTTCATCTTGATCTGGGAGCTCTAGAATTTGACTAAAACATTCCTGGGATTTTCATTTTAGGATGTGATTGGTGAATTCTTTCAATTTCTATTTTATCCTTTGAATAGAAGAGATCAGGACAGTTTTTCTTAATGATTTCTTAAAATATGATGTGCAGGCTCTTTTTTTTTTTTATCATGGTTTCCAGGTAGTCCAAGAATTCTTAAATACTTCTTCTCAACCTATTTTCCAGGTCAGTTGTTTTTCTGATGAGATATTTCATGTTTTCTGATATTTTTTCATTCTTTTGACTTTATTTTCTTGTTTCTTGGTGTCTTGTGGAGTCATTAGCTTCCGCTTGCCCAATTCTAATTTTAAAGGAATTATTCTCTTCAGTGAGCTTTTGAACCTCATTGTCCATTTGTCCAGTTCTGCTTTTTAAAGAATTCTTTTCCCTAGTGAATTTTTGTACTTCTTTTGCCCTTAGGATAATTCTGTTTTTTAAGGTGTTATTTTCTTTAATTTTTTTTGCATCTCTTTTTACCAAGATATTAATTTTCTTTTCATAATTTTCTGGCATCATTCTAGTTTCTTTTCTGAGTTTTCTCTCTACCTTTTAAAACCTCTTACTTTAACTTTTTCAGGAATGCTTGTTGTAGTTGGGTCTAATTAGCATTTTTCTTTGAGACTTTGTGGTTGTTTTCATGTTATTGTTGTCTTCTAAGTTTGTGTCTTGGTCTTCCCTGCCACCACAATAGCTTTTTATGATCAAGTTATTTTTCTGTTGTTTTTCATTTTCCCAGCCTATTTCTTGTCTTTGAACTTTATGTTACAGTTAGACTTTGCTCATCAGAGAATGAGGAGATGGTGTCCCAAGCTTCAAACTTTTTCATGCTGCTGTTTTCAGAGAGAGTTCAGGGAGTCTGCAAGTTTTCAGTGCTTCCAAAATTATGTGATCCACATCTCATCAGCCAGATTGGCTAAGATGACAAAACAGGAAAATGACAAATGCTGGAGAGGATGTGGAAAAATTAGAACACTATAATGCATTATTGGTAGAGCTGTGAACTGATACAACCATTCTGGAGAGTAATCTGGAACTATGTCCAAAAGGCTATAAATAATTGCATATCCTTTGACCCAATAACACCACTTCTGGGGTTATATCCCAAAGAGATCATAGAAGAGGGCGGAAGACCCATATGTACAAAAATATTTATTGCAGCTCTCTTTGTGATGGCAAAAAACTGGAAATTAAGGGGATGCCCATCAATTGGGGAATGGCTAAACAAGTTGTGGTATATGAATGTAATGGAATACTATTGTGCTATAAGAAATGGGGAGGAGACGGACTTCATATTTACCTGGAGAGCCTTATACAAACTGATGCTAAGTGAAAAGAGCAGAACCAGGAAAAACTTGTACACAATCACAGACACATCGTATGTGTGACGACCAACCTTGATAAACTGGACTCTTCTCAGCAACGCACATCTATAAGATAACTCTACAAGTCTCAGGATGGAAGGAGATACCTATATTCAGAGAAAGATACAGAAAAAGCAGAGTTTAAATGGAGACTGAAGCAATCTATATGCTGTCGCTCTTTTCCATGTTTGGTTTTGTTTCCTTTTTCCCACTGTCCGCTCCATTGGTTACAACCCTTCTATACAACCAGATTAATGTCCATTGTGAAAGTGTTTGCAGATCCTGTACTTGATTGCATGCCACCATGGGTAGGGGGGAGGTAGAGGGAGGGGAGAAAACTTGAAACTCAAGGGACTCTGGAACTGAATCTTGTAAATTAAAAGTAAATAAGCAAATCAATTTAAAAATTAAAAACACAAAACAAAATTATGTGATCCAGGGAGATGTGTTGTCATTGCTCCCCTGGTCTGTGCTCTGGTTTTTACTCTGGAAGGGCCCTTACTACCCTGCAGCTGCACACACTAGCATTCCTCTTGGACCTGGAACTGTGATCTAGAATGATTTAAGGGCAATAGTATTACCAATCAGTGCCAGTTGCACCCAGTGCAGCTCTAACCTCTTTCTGGCTAGTTGTCCAGCCCTGATTATAGTTTCCAGGCTAAGAGCTCCCTAAGATGGTGCTGCTGCTGCCGTACCCTATCCTAGCCCCACTGCTGATGTGCTTGCTCTGCTCTGCGCTGGCTCCTACCTCAGTGTCAAAGACCTCCCTTGCCTACATTCCAAGTTGTTGTTGAATGGAAAAATGTCTCACTCTGAGTTTTTGTTGGCTCTGCTGCTCCAAAATTTTGTTTGAGGAGTTATTTTAAAGTTGTTTGGAGGAAAATGTTCATATAGTTTGGCTGGGTTGCTGCCTGTACTCCACCCTCTTGATTGGAAACAAAACCTACTCTTTAATTCCCAACTCGAATGCCACCTCCAAGTTGCCTTCCCTGACATACATCCTCCCCCACCCTGATTTCACAAATTGCTTCATTCTGTAGTACCTATCAGTGATTATTTTGAACCAGAGGTATTTGTGTATGTCAAATTCCCTACTATATTAAAGTTTTATGAAGACTTTGGATTTCCTCCAGAGCTAGAATAGTGCTATATGAAGAGTAGGAGTTTAATAAATGTTTGTGAATGAGATTAAACCTAAGTGTCTAAATAAGAGTCGGTTGCACTAGTTCAGGTGAGAGTTAATGAGGACACCTGACTAGGGAGGTGGCAGTGGGAGTGGAAATGTGAGCTAGCCAGGGCATTGTCAGTGACTATTATCAGCGTATGAGTCCTGCTTCACCACCCTATGGGATTAGGACCCTAGTCATAACTGTTGGAGCAGGAAGAGATTGTTCAGAAATCATCTAATCTGACATCCTCATTTCATAAATGAAGAAAACGGAGGCCAAGAGAGGAGGCTCATAGTGATGGAGATGGAAGAAACCATATAGGTCATCTAGTCCAACCCTCATTTTACAGGTGCGTAAACTGAGACCCAGCAACATCCAGAGCCCAGATGATCTGATTTTATGTTCTATGTTTGCTACTATTCTAAGATGGTTCTCATGAAGATTGTCTATACCTTGCCCTCCATGTTTCATCCCAAACCAAATGTACTAGTTATCACCTGAGTTTGTCAGCAGTGAGGTGTAGTTATGGGCAAAGCATTGGTCTTAGAATCAGAAAGCTCTTATCCTGCTTTGGACCTTTAGTAGGCCATGTGACCTTGGACAAGTCACTTAACCTTTATGTGCCTCAGTTTAATCATCTGTAAAATGGGGGAGCTGGAGTTCATTGCCTCTAAGAGCCCTTCCAGGTCTAACTCTCTGAAGGTCCTATATCAAGTACTTTGGTGAGTATAAGAGAAGTAGAAGAAATTATTCCAGAACCCAAAGAACCACCATCCATCTGGGAAGATAGGATTTGGCCACCTCAACAATCAGAGAACTATTATACGGTCATTTTTTGAGGAGTTATTTAATGCAAAGGAATTTGAACTTTTCTTGGTATATGACCAGGAGTCACTGAAGATTTTTGAATAATGGAGTGCCATGCAAAAGTTTCCTCACTGATATTCTTGATTCTCCTCTCTCTGCCTTCTAAAACCTCTCCCACCCTGCCCTAAAATCCATATGATCATTAAGTTAGTCATAGAGGGAAGCTCTTTCAAAATGAGTACATTATCAATTAACTTGGAGATCTGTGTTGGTGCATCACAGGATGAGGAGAGGACTGAAGAATACACCATATGGTGATAGGATGAAGGAACTGGGCATATTTAGCTTGGGGTAGACAAAGCTCGAATGAGGAAGACCAGAATTCAAATCCAACCTCAGACTAGCCACGTGACCCTGGGCAAGTCACTTAACTTCTGTTTCCCTTAATCCACTGGAGAAGTAAATGGCAAAGTATTCCAATATCTTTGCCAAGAATTGGTTCAGATCAAGATGGGGAAGTGGTATGGGCAGCAACCCAGCTAAGCTATACCAACATTCCCCTTCAAACAATTTTAAAAATAGCTCCTCAAATCAACAACATGGTCCACAGGGGTCATGAAGCATCAGACATGACCGACCATCTGAACAACAAAACAATGCTGAGGAAAGGACATGATAGCTATTCAATTATTTGGAAAATTGTCAGATGGAAGAGGTTAGATGTATTTGTCTTGTTCCCAGAGAGCAGAATTAGAAGCAATTGGGGGGAGAGGGGGGGATTTTGTGCAGCTAGGTGGTGCAATGAATGGAGCACTGACCCTGGAGCCAGGAGAACCTGAGTTCAAATTTGGCCTCAGTTGGCACTTACTAGCTATGTGACATTGAGCAAGTCACTTAACCCCAATTGTCCTGCCAAAAAAAAGAAGACAGAGGAATAAGAAGAGGAGGAGGAAGAAGAAGAAGAAGAAGAAGAAGAAGAAGAAGAAGAAGAAGAAGAAGAAGAAGAAGAAGAAGAAGAAGAGGGAAGAGGAGGAGGAGGAGGAGGAGAAGAAGGAGAAGAAGAAATTGGTAGATGCCAAAGAGAGACAGATCAAGGCTTGATGTTTGGAAAATCTTAATTAGGGCTGTTTGAAAGTGGAATGGGAGGTAGTGGGTTCCCTGTCACTGGAGATCTTCAAGTCTAGGCTGGATGACTATTTCTAGGGATTGTTATAAAGAAATTTATATTACATAAGTATGAAAAATACGCATTTAATATATTGCAATGTTTATTATTGTGGCTATAGAGGGAATTTTTGCAGCTATATGACTGATGTAGAGGTGTATTGGTTTTTTAACAACCTGTTCTCCAAAAATCAGGTTATGATTTTAAATTTAATCTGCATTATTAACATTTCCTCTATCACTTTAAGACCAACCGATCAAGAAAATACTAAATCAAATTGATTTGTAGTATTTGCAGATTTCTGAGGTATAAATGTTCACACTGAAAAATTTAGCTGATTAGTAAGTCAATAGGACCCATCGTCTTAGATGGTATCTGAGGTTCCTTCCAACTCTGAGCCTCTGTAATTTTTTATCCCTACGGCTGATGGATGCTCTTTTTATTTCCTTTCCCCCTTTCCATCAAAGCCCACTCATACAAATTCCCCCCATCCCCAAGTCCCAACCCAAGTTTGCCAACTGGCCCCTCTGGCCCTATTGATCAGGGTGATGCTACAGTATTTGATGACTGAATTTTAGTACTTAGTTCTTACTGTTCTCTCCTTTCTGCCGTGTCCAACTTTTCATGACCACATCTGTGGTTTTCTTGGCAAAGATACTGCAAAGGTTTGCCATTTCCTTCTCCAGCTCATCTTACAGATAAGGAAATTGAGGCAAATAGGGTGAGGTGACTTGTCCAGCGTCACACAACTAATAAGAACCTGAGGCCAGAATTCAGGTCTTCCTAACTCCAGACCCAGTGCTCTATCCACTGTACCACCTAGTTGCCCATGGGACTCAGTTTTACTTTCTCTTTTATTGCTTGATGTCATTATTAATTCTATCCTTTTATATAAAACCCCTCCAGGACAGGGACTGTGTCTTTTATCTCTTTTTCTTTAATAATAAATGTTAGCATTTATGTGGTTCTTTAAGGCTGCAAAGTGTGTTACACACATTCTCTTCTTTCATTCTCACAATAACCCTGGGAAGTAGATGCTGTTGTTACCTCTGTTTTACAGACAAGAAAACTGAACCAGAAAGAGACAAGTGACTTGTCCAAGGTCACATAGCTCCAAAGCATCTAAAGCTGATTTGAACTCAGGTCTTCCTGGCCCCAGGTTCAGCACTCTATCCACTGCACCAAGTATCTGCTATTTCCCTTACAAATCCTCTATTGTCCAACACAGTGCTTGGCACATAGTACACATCCTGTGGTCAATTTTATTAGCTTCAACCACTTGAGTGAAATAAAATGTCCAGGGATAAAAACAAGCATACCATAGAGACCATTTTTGGAGCCAGGAAGACCCAGCTTCAAGTCCTTCTAATACATTGAATATATATCCTTGGATTGGGTAAGTCATTTAACCTTTCACATCTGTAGGCAACAAACCATAAAATGTTAATCTACAGTGGGTGAGTAAATGTCCTAACTGGGACTTCCCCACACTAATGAAATCGAGGGCCCAGTTCAGAAAACAACAATAAAACCAAGGTCCCTCCCTTGATAGCACATTTGTCATCATTAGCATGGACTGAGCTGGCTTTGAGAGCAGGGCCTTGAAGAGACTAGAGCCTAGTAAAATGATTAATAAGTACTTATTGGCCGACTAAGACAAAAGGAAAAGAAAAAAAAGACCAGACCCCAAAAAGGGATAAAATAGAATAAGAGATTGTATATACGGTATGATTGAAGGTAAAGACCAAATCTCTCCCTATTCCACCATTTGAAATTGTTCAGTTTTAGGTTAATACAAACAGAACCATAATAAGTAATCTTGGGGTCCAAGGCAAGCATCACAAAACATGCCCTTATAATATGTAATAAAGAAAAATTGGCGGGAGAGGAGACTATGGGACACTGGACCCCAATGTAAGACCCCAGCACCAATTCATGGTGGGGAGAGAGTTGTTGTTTTTTCAATTGAATCTGTGATTTCATTAATATAGAGAGGTCCCTTTTAGGAAATTTTCCTCTCCCAGTGTAGATTAAGGTGATTAAGGTGATTGCTGGTAAGATCATGGGGGGAGCTGGGAGCAGGGTGGGGAGATCTTCACAGAGCTATGGGGGGTGGGGGTGGCTAGGTGGCACAGCCGGCCTCAGACACTTAATACTTAGCCAAAAAGTAAATGTTGTACGTTAAAAAATTATACAGTGATTGAAAATCCTTATATGAAATATTTATGTCTTCTAAATTTTGGTGGCCTAGTCTCAAGACCCAGTTGCCTTTACTTACTTATAGCTCTTTTTTTTTTTTTTAGCTTTTTGGAGGGCAATTGGGGTTAAGTGACTTGCCTAAAGTCACATGGCTAGTAAGAGAGTCAAGTGTATGAGGTCAAATTTGAACTCAGGTCCTCCCGATTCCAGGGCCTATGCTCTATTCACTGCGCCACCTAGCCACCCCCTACTTATAGCTCTTGATTGGAATTCCCTATTAAAATGCAAGTGCTCTTGAGAGAGAGTTAAGGAGACTTATCAGTTAGTCACACTTTAGCATGAATTAGTTTAACCAGCTTGCTCTCCTCCTGATCCTTAGCAGGAGAGATAGATCCCTAGGCACAGTAGCAGTGCTTTCCAATGCTGCTCCCAGGCTCTGCACAAAGGAATCCTAGATTGTGGCAGGAGGCTTAAATCCCCAGAGATCACTCATCTCATTTTGTTCTGGCCTCTCTTCTTCAGAAGTACAGCACAAGGACTGAGTTGAGGGGCTCAGATCAAACTTTAAATAAAAAAATGTTAAAAATTGGAAGACAGACAGAAAGAGAGAGAGAGAGAGAGAGAGAGGGAGGGAGAGAGAGAGGGAGAGAGAGAGAGACAGAGAGACAGAGAGACAGAGAGAGAGAGAGAGACAGAGAGAGAGACAGAGAGAGAGAGAGAGACAGAGAGAGAGAGACAGAGAGAGAGAGACAGAGAGAGAGAGAGAGAGGGAGAGAGGGAAAGAGAGGGAGAGAGAAGGAGAGAGAGAGGCTTAGCTGCTTAGCTGACAGAGAGAAGACACTGCCTTGGAGAGTCCTAACGGAACTGCCAGCAATATTAGCCTCTACAGGAGGCAGGCAAGGGAGAAAAACCTGATCCGTGTGCCTGAAAATCCTCTCTGTTTCCTGTGGGTCAGAGACCCCAAGCCTCAGTCAGTTTCTCCAAGTTGTTTGCCGAGACTGCAATGTCAACCTGGATTACAGTGACACTGGTGTCAGCCTTGTGCAGCCCAAATCCTCTCCTGGCAAAGTATCAGATGCCAGCAACAGTTTTATCTGACAACTGGGTTCTTTGCTTATTAGGAGATGGTGGGTCAAGGTTGTGGAGAGCTTGGCCAGCTGTTGACATCTGGGCCATGGGACTAACCGAAATAAAAAGGGTAGGCAGGATGGTCGCCTGTGAGAGAGAGAGGTTCTATAAGCAGCAACTGAAAGTCGAATGGATATTAAATGAATGAATGAATGTAAAAAGCATTTATTAAGTGCATACTGTATGCCAAATGCTGTGCTAAGTGCTAGGGAGTACAGACAGAAAATGAAGGCAGTCTCTGTTTTCAAGAATTTCACACTTTAAGATGACAAGCAGAGGTCAGCTATAGATAGATAGAAATGCCAGAGTCCTGTAAGGCTACATTATGAATGAGAAGACCCAGGAGTTCTTTGGATGTATGAAATGTTTGCCTCAAAGAAACATCCACTGTCATTAGTAAGGGGGTAGGACAGGCCCAAGGGTCAGAGTAGAGAGATTTCCTCCAGTAAGAAAGGGACTGCGTAGAGATCCTGCCAGGAGGAGAAAAGGGGCAAAAGATGTTGGTAGGAAGGAGATTGGGAGTGGGCTTTGGGATAGAGAAGGGCAGAAAAGTCAGAGCATGGTCAGGCTTGAAACCAGCTCTGACTCGTGCACTCAAGGAGCTCTTAATGACGTCTGGCATCGTCTGGAGAGGAATAATTTAAAACTGTGACAGACATTAGTTCAGTCTGGGTAAACTAGGATCCTGGATTCTGATAAAAGGACCATTTATCCAAGTTCTTAAACTACAAGGAGAAAAAGAATATAAGCATCCCTCCCCCTAATCTGCCACAAAGTGGGAGGATTTGGGACTCCGATAGTGAATAGTCCTGCTTTAAAGGACAAAAGGAATCCCTTGTGGTTCATGAGCTCATTTTTTCATACAGATATCTGATTCCCTCCCATGTTACACACACCTCATTCCCCTCCCCTCTGAAAATTATCTGTCCTTAATTGCTGTTAAACTTTGCCAGAATAGTTTTCCATCTTCTTTCGTTATGTAGCAATGAATTTGGGACATCAGAAATCCTTTTTAGTTTCTGTTATCTTCATTACATCTGATTATTACACATCTTAACCACACCCATGAATCAGGAGTCACTCAGAGTTTCAGAGTCTTAAAATATCATCCTCACTTTAGAGAGTCAGTATTGCATAAGGGCCAGGACTCTGGGGATGAAAGGCAGGAAGGCCTGGGTTTGAATCCTGCCTATGATTCTTATTAGCTATCTTGGGCAAGGCCTAGGTTCATAGATTTAGAATGGAAAGAAGCCTTAGAGGCCATCTTGTGCAGATTCCTCATTATAAGTAGGAGGAACCTGAAACCCAGAGCAGTTAGGGACTTGACTCCAGTCACAGGGGCAGAAGGCAGAATTAAGTATCAATCCCAAATCTTCTGACTCTAAATCTATCTCCCTTCTTTAATAATATGCTGCCCCTCTGCTCACCTCTCTCAGCCTATAAATTGTAGGGTAAAACTCACAAAGTGATTCTGAGGAACCAATGAAATAAATATGAATGGGAGCTATTACTTTTTGTCTTGGAAATGATGGGGCAGTATTCCCAATTGTCCACGCCTTGGAATAGTATCCAAACTATTTAGAGCGATTGGGCAGGAGGAAGCCAAAAATGCGGTACTGTCAATCAGTCAATCAACAAATATTTATTAAGCACCTGTGCCCCGGCACTCCACTAGACATTGCCAATACAAAGACAAAAGAGAAACACTCCTAGCCCTCAAGGACCTCACAGTTAAGCCAGGGGAGACAAGATCTGCATATACAGATGTGTCAGATAGAGGATGTATCAGATGCTAAACTAAGAAGAACAGATACTACCCTTGATCCTAGCCAAAAGTATGAGAGTTCAAGGAGGACTAGTATCTCTGGTGTGAGGGCTTGCCAAACCCTTTCCAAGGCTGCTCATCCACTTTTGGTGCCCACCTGGCACTCAACTCTTACCTGTGTGGCTCCAAGAAGCTGTAATGCCCAGTGGCCACACCCCATAAACCACCTCAGCAGATAGGCTAAACCAGGTTGGGGATAACTGATAGGTTAGGGGGGTGTCTACTCCAAGCATGTGAAGACTTCCCCCAGTGGAATGGGCCGATGAGAACAATTTGTCATGAAGATGGCAGAAGCAGACACCGGGGAATGCTTAGAGCTTGATCACACATTGAAAACTCTAGGGTCATCCCCGGAATATCAGGACATCATCGATCTTTTTTTTTTTTAATTTTATTTTAGTTTGCATCATTCATTTCCACAAGATTTTGAGTTACAGATTTTCTCCCCTTCTTTCCCCTACCCACCGCCCCAAAACAGCCATCCCAGTGTGTCCCCCCTCCCTCAGTCTGTTCTCTCCTATGTCACTTTTCAGTAGGGCAGGAT
>CM053589.1:42265151-42281183 GCA_028646515.1 Pseudochirops corinnae | reverse complement strand
AGACAACCTGGCTATTTTACAGATTCCTATTTTACACATAAGGAAACGGAATCAATAGAATGTAAGCTTCTTGAGGGCAGAGACTTTGGCAGAGGGGAGTGTTGCTTACACATGCGTAGGTGCTTGAGGAAGTGTTTGTTGACTTGAAGAGGTAACAATAATAATAACAAAAATAATCATCAGTAACATTTATGTGGGGCTTTAAGTTTGCAAAGCGCTTTATGTACATTATCTCATTTGATCGTCACTGTAGCCCTGTGCTATCCGATAAGCAGCACTACTATAAGTAGGTGCTGTTACCATCACCAAGGATGGTACATTATTAGGAGAAACACACCTCTCCCATGTCTGTGCCCCAGGCTAGTTAAAGCTCTCCAAATATCATGTCTGATTTCTCCTCCTCTTACAGGACCGGTTGTCTCCCTGTCATCTGCTCTCAGTGAGGATCATTCGGATGAGAAATGTCCGTCAGGGTGATGTGTGTGAGTATCACCTCAATAGACTCCTACCCCTCTTCAAGGCCCAGGTGGTCAGACCTGGCCTAGACAGGTCCTGGCTAGAGAAAGGCTTAGGGACGCCTACAGGGGTGTTGTGCCTGGTCTAGATCTCATTGACATTGAGGGCGCGGGGCTTATTTTTGCCCTCACACTTTCCCCCACCCCAAAAAGAAGGAAACAAAGGAAAGGCCTGCCTCCAACGCTCCTGTTTCTAATTTGCAGACTTTTAGGGCTGAAAGGGATCTTAGAGGTCATTTAGCCCAATCCTTCCATCTTAACAAATTTCAGAGAGAGCAAGTAGCGGCACTATGATTTGAACTCAGGCTTCTTGAGGGCAAGTCCAGGACCCCGTCCTTCACCCCACATTGCCTCTGAGTTTCCTCACTTCCTCTTTACTTTCCACTCTCCCCACTCTGCCATTTTCTGTTTTCTGCCACTAGCACCTACACCTGCAGAACCCTCCCATTCAGGAACATGACCTTCTCAGAGTGCTGAGGCCCATCCTAAGGCATTCCCATTTTGTGGCTTTCTGGAGGGAAGGTGTGGCCTCTAGGCATTACCACTCAGAGAAATCTGTGTGGTCCCAAGAACTCAAACCTTAACAAGGATTTCCTTCCAAGGAACCAATCCTTGGGAGCTCTCTAGGGTCAGTCAGTCAACTAGCATTTATTTATTCATTTATTTATTTTTGGAGGCAATTGGGGTTAAGTGACTTGCCCAGGGCCACACAGCTAGTAGATGTCTGAGGCTGGATTTGGACTCAGGTCCTCTTAACTCCAGAACTGGTGCTCTGATCCACTGTGCCACCTACCTATCTCTCAACTAGCTTTTATTAAACCTACTATACACCAGGTTCTGTATTAAATGCTGGTAATACAAAGAAAGGCCAAAAAAAATCAGCCCTTGCTCTCAAGGAACTAATAGCCTACTGGAAGACACTACATGAAAACAACCACACACAAATAAGACATATGTGTGTGTGTGTATATATGTAGATGTAGATGTATGTGCATGTGCATGTGTGTGTATGTATATGTGGATATGTATATGTATATGTATACACACATATAAACAGTTATGGATATGTACACATACACATATATACATACACACAAAGTGTGTATGTATATATAGACATAGATCTATACGGCCATCTATAGCTATATAATCATATATACACACAACAAATTGGGAGCCATTTCAAAGGGAAGATGCTAAAATTAAAGATGATTGGGAGGGGTCTGCTTGCAGAAGATATGACTCTAGTCCGGGCTTGAAGGAAGTCAGAGAAGCTAGGAGGCAGAGATGAAGAAATAGAGATTCTAGGCAGGAGGAATGGCCAGTGAAAATGCTTGGGAGATGGTGTCTAGTCTAAGAAGTAGCAAGGAGGACAATGCACCAGATCTGAGGTGGAGTTGGGAGGAGAAAGGTGTAAGATGACTGGAAAGGTGTGTTTTGGGGGAGAGGGGCAGGTCAGGTTATGAAGGGCTTTGAATGCCAAACAGATTTTATATTTGATCATGAAGGCGATAGGGAGTCATTGGAATGAATAGGGAGGTGATATGGTCAGATCTGTGATTTAGGAAGATGAATTTGATAGCTAAGTGGTTGATGGATTGGAGTGAGGAGATACTTGAAGCAAGGAAATTGATGTGGAGGCATGTGTGGTAGAGGAGGGGCAAGGCCATCTTGCCCCTTCACCACTTGCCTCCACTTATCCTTCTGCTTCATTAAGACATCTCAAGAGCATAAAAATCCCTGACTACATCCCATGTGTTGTCCTCATCACCTCCTATTCTAAACAGGAAATCCCTTGTATTAATGCCCTGTGGGGAATGTGGATGTCACTATTCACAAGTGATCATTTAAGCCTGACCCCAGGTCAGCAACTGCTCCCCAGAAGAACCCAATCATCCCAATCTTGGTGTCCTCACTAAGAAAAAAATAAAGTCCTCTCCTCTTTCGTTAACAAGTATTCACTAAGAATGACTGTGCTAGAATGATGGCCTTGGGATAAGGAAGACCTGGGTTCAAATCCAACCTCAGACACGCATTAAATGTGTGACTTTGGGCAAGTCACTTACCTTCTAAAATCTCAGTTTCCTCATCTGTAACATGATGCATGGGACTAGATGACCTGTGATCTTAGAACCCTGGGGGAGGAGACGATACTCTGTGATGCAGTGACATCGGCCTCCTTGCCTTTACTTGAACAAGACGCTCAATCTCCCATCTACGGTTATTATCACCTATTGCCTGGAATTCTATCCCTCCTCATCTCGTGCCTCCTGCATTCCCTGGTTTCCTTCAGGTCCCAGCTAAATTCCTACTTTGTTCGAGAAGACTTTCTGTATCTCCCTTAAGGCTAGTGCCTTCCCTCCATTGCTTATCTCCACCCTATCTTGTACATAATCTCGTTCTTTGCTTGTTTGTACACACTTCTTGCCCTGGTTTCTCCTTTTGGCTGTGAGCCCCTTGGGAACAGAATCTGTCTTCTGCTTTTCTTTGTATCCCCAGGGCTTAGAACCTGTGCTTATAATGTAGTAGATCCTTAATAAAGGCTAGGTGACTTATTTAATTGACGTAAGGACAAGAAACTATTATAGAGGAGCAATTATAGAACAATGGAAAACAAGAGACAATTCACTTTTGACTTCATACATCAAATGGTAAGTGCTCTAAGAATTTCAGCAAAGGAGAAATCCATTGTTCAATTTTCTTTTTTTTTTTCATTGTTCAGTTTTCAATGTGAGCATTGACACTTCAGAAATCAGCCAACACTACCGATGAGGGCATGATTTATTGTTCCACTGACTGTCTAGACTGGAGAAAGTGGTAGAGAAAATATTAATAATGAAGGTTAAACTTGAAAGTGTGTCATGGATATATTTTTCCCCCTAGAGAGCCAAATGCTAAACATTAACCAGCATGCTAGTAGAGAGAGATTATGGTAGTAAGTTTCATTGGGGAAGAAAGGGGATTCAAACCAGGGTTTGAAAGGAGGGTAGAATTTGAATTAGTGGAGAGAAGCAGGGAGTGGCATTCTGGGAGAGAATGTGTAATAAGCAAACTAGATAGGCAGGAATAAGGCTGTCATGTATAAAAGGATAATGAGAAAAGAGAGGACCAAGTGGGGAGCTGTGAGATAAGACTGAACACTGTTGCGAGAGTAAGATAGGGATCAGATTATTGGAAAATCTCAAAGGCCAAGATGGAGAATTTGAGTTTGATCATTAGGCAACAGGGACTTGCCGCAAGTTCATGGATAGCAGAGATGAGCTGATGAAAGAAGTATTTGATGGCAGTTTTGGCACAGTGTTCAGAATGAATTGGAGGGAGAAATTAGAGGTAGGGAAAACAGTTTAAAGACTGGTACAATAATCCAGACATGAGATGATGAGGGAGGAAGAACAGAAATGGGAGGAAGGTGGTTAAAAACAAATGAACAAACAAAAAATATCGTGTCTCTGAGCTCATCCTGAGGGTGAGGTTGCCTGAACCAGTGTCAATGAAAGCTGTTATGGGCAAATTATAGGTTTGATTTATCTGTCAGGGGAGAGAGGCAGGAAAGGAATAGCATTTCAGGGAGGCTTGTGGTTAGCAGTATTAATTGGACACTGGTTTATAGGCCTGCCCCATCCTCTAAACAGCACGTGGGGAGGCAACAGTTAATATGAGTGATGTCAGAGTTATCCATCGCTCCGTTGGAAAGCAGGAAGAAGGCTGTTGCTAGTTTATTCATTCGGTCACTAGCATTAATTAAGTGTCTACTAGGTGACAGGCACTGGTCAAAGACTTCACCCTTCCTCTTTTGCAGCTTCATTACTCTTTGGGCAACAGAATCACGGATTTATTCATGAGAGTGACCTTAAAGGTCATCTAATTTAAGTACCTTGTTTTACAGGCAAGAAAAATTGTGCCCAAAGAGGTAGAGGGACTTGTCCAAGGTCACCTAATTAGTAAGCACTATTTGAATCCCATCCTTTGGATTCATCCTGGGTTGCATGATTCTTTCCATTGCATCAATCTGCATCCTGAGTCTTATACATCTGGTATAGGTACAATCTGTGACCTGGATTATCTTCATTCAAACGCACTTGGGGCAGAGCCTTTTATTCAATGGTTAACCTACTTTTGGCACCTTTCTCCCTGGAGGGGAGATGGGGGCAGTGAGGCTCTCAAAGACCTGAAACATGACTACTTTAATCAGGTGCCTGGGATATTTGTTGTGAGAATTCTGGGTATGAAAACTCTCTCCATGAAGGTAGATATCATAGCCTCTACAGAGTTACCTGAGACTCAGAACTCAGGTAAGTTAAGTGACTTGCTTCAGGATAACACAGCTAGTTAGTGTCAGAGGTAGAATTTGAATCCAGGTCTTTTTAATTCCAAGTCCAGAACTATCCCCCATACAGTGGCTCCCTCTCTTGGGGTGCTAATATGCATCCAATGTATACTCCAAACTTGTGGTGTCAAACTCAAATAAAAACATCCCTGATGGAACATACTGACCCAGAAAACCACAAATTAACATCATCTATGTTGTATTGTATTTTTTAAACTTTGTTAAACATTTCTCTATTACATTTTAATCTGATTCAGATTGTACTCAGAAGTTTTGGGAGGTACAAATTTGTTCTAAACTGGCAGTTATCAAAGTTTAAGAGTGTAAGTATTCTTTACACTCTTAAAAATTGAGGACCTCAAGAACTTTTGTTTACATGGGTTTTATCTATTGACATTTAGCATATTAGACATTAAAACTGATAAGTTAAAAATATTTTGTATTTTTTTTGGAAGGGAGAAGGCAGGGCACTTGAGGTTAAGTGACTTGCCCAAGGTCACAGGACTAGTAAGTGTTAAGTGTCTGAGGCTGGATTTGAACTCAGGTCCTCCTGACGCCAGGGCCGGCGCTCTATTCACTGCCCCACCTAGCCGCCCCAGTTTTAAAATATTAATCGATTAAAATAACAACACATTGTATGTTAACATAAATAACATTTTAAGGAAAAGTAACTATATTTTCTAGAATGAGAATTTAGTGAGAAGAGTGGCATTGGTTTACATATTTTTTGCAAATTTCTTTAAGACTTGCCTTGATAGAAGACAGCTAGATTCTCTCTCATATCTGCTTCAACATTCAGTCTGTGGTGATTTGTTGCTTCAGTTGAAGTATATGAAGAAAATCCAATCTCTCACAGATTTTATGTAATTGGAAAAAGAGAGTAGCATTTTAATAAGCAAATAACATTTTATTATTATGAAGGTGTTAAGGGGAACTAGCTGGCAAGGCCTAGAGTCTGGAACACTCATCTTTCTGAGTTCAAATCTGACCTCAGACACTTATTAAATGTGTCAACCCTTTTTACCTCAGTTTCCTCATCTGTAAAATGAGCTGGAGAAGGGAATGGCAAACTGCTTCAGTATCTTTGCCAAGAAAACCTCAAAATGGGGTCACAGAGAGTCGAACATGAATAAAATGACTGAACAACAGCAATCATTACAAAAATAATTTTGACCTTGAGGATCCTCTGACGGGGTCTCCGGGACTCCCAGGAGTACACAGGCAATACTTTGAAAACTGCTGCTCTAAACTAACTGTTCTTAAGCCAAGGTCCAAGGACCCATGGAAAGATACCAGGGAAGGTCTATGAACTTGGCTGGGAAAAAAAAAAATCTTTACTTTTTCTAACCTCAGACCAAAACTTAACCTTTCCTTCAATTACTTAAAATAAGAAGGAGTCCATAAGCTCCACAAATCACCAAAGGGGTCCGTGACACAAGACAGGTCAAGCACACCTGCTTTAAGCTCTATTAGGACTGTCCTTCCTCTCCTTCCAGACGCACATAGTCACACACAAGGGTGAGTGGGTTCACGCTGTAGTGACATTTCTACATTTTTTTTCCTCAGATGCCCTGAAGGTTCACTTTAATCTAAGGTCATCCAAGTGAAAATGTCACAGGTTACATATTATAGTTTGCCCCGTGCTATGGATGTGCGTGTGCACATGTGTGTGTGGGGGGGGGGGTTGGGAAGGTGACCACATATGTGTATTTTACTTACATGTGCCAGAGAGGCAGAATTACTTTGCAAGATCACAAGTGTCTAGAAATCTATTGGTGTCTTCTAAATGCGAGACTATTCCTTAAACTTTCTTGCTGTTTTCACCCAAAGATAAAGCTAATGAATCTGACTGTGAAAGCCTCCATCCCAAGGACATAAAATTGAACCTCAATTGTGTCAACCAAAGTGGCTCCCTGTGAAGTTCTTTTATAAAACTTGTTACTCCAGTGTTTCATTCATGTCTGACTCTTAATGACCCCATTTGGGTCTTCTTGACAAAGATACTGGAGTGGTTTGCCATTTCCTTCTCCAGCTCATTTTACAGATGAGGAAACTGAGGCAAACTGAGTGAAGTGACTTGCCCAGGGACACATAGCTAGGAAGTTTCTGAGGCCAGATTTGAAATCACGAAGATAAGTTTGCCTGACTCTAGGCCCAGTGCCCGGTGGATTGTACCACTTAGCTCCCCTTTTAAAGTACTGATCAACAGTTATTAAACACCACTGTATACTAGATATTGTGCTCAGAGCTAGTGATGACAAAGACAATAAATAATGAAATAGGTCCTGCCATCAGAGCTCACAATCTATTCAGAAGAAACAGCATGGATATATATGTATATACATACACACACACACACAAAAGAGATATAAGATCAAGATAGCTATATAAGATACAAGATAGTTATACACAAAATAGATACAAGATCACTTGATAGCTCATTGGCATAGTGGATAGAACTCTGAACCTGTTACCAGGAAGGTCTAAGTTCAAATCTGGCCTTAGATACATCCTAGCTGTGTGACCCTGGGCAAGTCACTTAACTTCTATCAGCCTCAGTGTCTTCAACTGTAAAATGGGGGTCATAATAGCAGCTATATTTCAACGCTGTTGTGAGGATCAAATGGGATAACTTTTGTAAAGCACTTAGCATAACGTCTAGTATATAATCGGTGCTTGATAAATGCTCCCTTGCTTCCTTCCTGCCTTCTAGGGAGGTGAGAAAGTATCAATACATGGGGCAGGAAAGAGGAGCAGGGTGGAAAACTAGGCTTCATGTAGAAGGTAGTGACTGAGCTGAGCTACAGAAGATATAATGGATTCTAAGATGCGGAGGTGAGGAAGGCATACATTCCAGGCATGGGTGATGGCCAGTGCAAAGGCATGGAGATGGGAGGTAGAGCATTGTGAATGAGATACAGTGAGAAGGACATTTTTGACAGAACAGTAGTGGGTGTGAAGGGGAGTAATATGAAATAATACCAGAAAGGTAGATTGGGCCAAGGTTGTGATGGACTTTAAAATAACAGAGGACTTTATATTTTTATCCTGGGAGATCTTGAGGACAACTCACATTCAAATGAAATCATCATATTCAGGTCTGGATCAGATCCAGTGGCCACCTAGCAACTTGTTTGCCTTCTTCCTGGGGAAAACCATTCTTGAGTCAAGTGTGGAAGGAGTTGCCTCTGCCTCTGACTGTAATGTACAATTGCTGAATCACAATCACTTCCAACCAACCACTTCCAGAAAATAAAGCTCACCTTGATGACCTAGCCCTCACATAGTCACCCTCTGAGAAAAAAGATTTGCAAACTAAGGATGCCTTAGCATACTGCTTCCTTTCAAATGGAAGTCATTCCTGTTTGGCATTCCATCGCCATCTTCTATCATCTTCCTCCTCATCACCATGGATGACTATTCACAGAATTTCGGATCATAAATTTAGGGTTGGGAGGGGCTTCAGAGATGATCTAGTCCAAATCATCCATTTTTAAAGATGAAGGAATCTAAGCCATGAGAGGTAAAGCAATATTTTGTCCAAAGTCACCAAAGTGTCAAGTAGCAGAATCATGATCTGAACCCTGGTTTTCTGACTCCAAATGTTACTGGTTTTGTTGACAAAATGTCAGAGGTAGAAAAGACTGTGGAAGTCATCTAATCCAACCTGTACCTAAACAAGAATACATTTTACACTTAGAGTAGTGTATTATGTAATTATAGTATATTATTTACTTATATAGTGTATTATATACTTATATATTATATATACTTATAATATCCTTATAATATATTATGGTATTTTATAGCCCCAGAACTTAGCACAGTGACTAGCAGATGTTTTTGTTCAGTTGTTTCAGTCATGTCCACCTCTTCATGGCCCCTTCTTGGGGTTTTCTTAGCAAAGATACTGGAGTTGTTTGTCATTTCTTTCTCCAGCTTGTTTTACAGATAAGGAAACCAATGAAAGTAGGGTTAAGTGACTTGCCCAAGGTCACACATTTAATAAGTGTCTGAGGTTGGATTTGAACTCAGGTCTTCCTGACTACAAACCCAATGATCCCACTATACCACCTATTTACCCACCTAGCATATAGCAAAGACTTAATAAATGTTTATTGACTGACTCAGGACCCTTACCATTGACTTAACTGTCCCTCCTCTTGTGATCAAGGCATTTACAAGAAATTCCCTAGCCATTTCAAAAGAAAATCAGTCAGGCAAAAAGGATTTCTTTATGCAGAGTTCAAGGGATACAAAGAAAGACAAAAACAGTCCCTACCCTCAAGAAGCTTCCATTCTATTGGGAGAGACACCTGAAGAGTCACCAAGTCCTAGAAGTTTGTCAAGCAGACCTGGGGCTGAGCTGGGGTGTATCTCTCTTCATGTGCAATCTTACCTGTTTAGAGGGGTCTGAGAGGGGTCACAATCAAAGGCTGAGGGAACCACTTATCTTGGACTAGCCTACTTTGGATTCCATTTTTTTCCCTTTCTGATCTCTCTCCATCTTTCTCCTCCCCACCATGTCTTCCTCGGGCAGTGAGTCTGACAGATTGTTTCGTAAGTCTCTGGCTCCCAACAGCGTCCCATGAGAAACCAAGAACAAGGACTATCTCCAATTGCCGCAACCCAGAGTGGAATGAAACTTTCAACTTCCAGATCCAGTGCCAGGTTAAGGTAAGGTCCGGGAGACTGTAGCTGTCTAACCAATCTTTCTTCTACTTTTTTTTTTGTAGGTAGGAAGGCAGGACAATCAGGGTTAAGTGACTTGCCCAAGGTCACACAGCTAGAAAGTGTTAAGTGTCTGAGGCTGGATTTGAACTCAGGTCCTCCTGACTCCAAAACTGGTGCTCCATTCACTGGGCCACCTAGCTTCCCCTTTCTGCTACTTTTTAGTCTCCCTGTCTGCTTATTTGTCCTTGTACTTCTGCCTGGCTAAATGTTTCTTGGCCATTTCTAAAGGTGCCTCCAGCAGTCTTGACAGAAAAACCATTTAGTGTAGTAGAAAGGGTGTGTCTGTTGTCACTGTTGTTGTTTCTCTTTCATTCTTGAAGAGGACTCTGATATCAGGGAGGTGATGCCATGACATACGAGCAGAAAGGGAATGATGTGGTTGTTGTTCAGTCAGTCTTCAGTCATTTTCAACTCTTCATGACCCACTTTGGCGTTTTCTTGGCAAAGATACTAGAGTGGTTTGCCTTTTCCTTCTCCAGCTCATTTTACAGATGAGGAAACTGAGACAAATAAAGTTAAGTGACTTGCCCAAGGCCACACAGCTGGCAAGTGTCTGAAACCAAATTTGAACTCAGATCTTCCTGACTCCAGTCTTTGTGCCACTTAGTTCCCTAGTCAGAGGATTTGGATTGGAATCTTAGCTCTCTAACTACCTATATGATTTTGTGCAAATAAATCACTTATCCTCTTCAGGATTCAATTTCCTTATCTATAAGATGAAGGGATTAGATGATTTCTGAGGTTCCTTCTAAGTCTAAGTTTTGTGAGGTAGTCTTGGGTAATGAATAGAATGTCAAATTCAGTCAAGAAGATCCCAGTTCAAATCCTACCTTAAACACTTACTAGCTATGTGACCCTGGACAAGTGAATTACTTAAGCTCTCTCGTCCTCATTTTCTTCATCTGTAAAATAAGGAAGTGACTTTCAGGTTCTCTTCCAGCTCTAAACCTATGAGCCTTTGACATGACAGTGACAGACGATAGGTTGGTAGACAAAGTAGGCTAGATATTTCCCTGAAGTAAAGATGAGGTGGAATGAGGGGAGTTACCATTGTTTTTTGTATAATGAATCTAAAGCTATTCTGTTTCTAACACAAAGACTAAGGTCTAGATCAGGATTCCTTAACCTAGGATCCACATACCCTCAAGGAGTCCAAGGATAGATTACAGAGGGGTCCATGAACTTAAATGGGGGGGAAAATCTCATCTCCATTTTCACTAACCTTTGGTTTCCTTTGCAATTCTGTGTATTTTATTTTATTAAATTTTATTTTTAAAAAACATTATGGTGAAAAAGGGTTCACAGGGTTCATCCCCTTTCTCCCCCTTCACTACTACTCCAACAAAAGTCTAGAAAAGCACCAGGCCAAATCCTGATTAGGAACTCCGAGGAAAAAAAATCACAATCATGGGATCAACTCTGCCCAGGAAAGTGACAACTGTGGAAGCTTACAGGGCAGGACTAAATGGGGCCAGGAGCTATCCACTAGGTCAAGAAGAATTAATGGATTTAACATGAAGAGGATTGGACCCAGTGCAGGGAGCAGGCATAAGTGGCAACTGACAGTTCAGTTGAGTAACAATTAATTAGAGATTAAATAACTTAATTCCAAATAATAGATGGGTTGAAGAGGAAATCATAGAAACAATAAATTCATTAAAGATAATGATGACAATGAGACAACATACCACAATTTTTGGTATTCAGTCAAAGGAGTCCTCAGGGGAAAATTTATAACTCTACTATACACTTTCATTAACAAAAAAAAGAGAAAAAAACAGATTGATGATTTGAGCACACAACTAAAAATACCAGAAAACCAACAAATTTTTTAAAACCTAATTAAAAGTAAAAATACAAAATTTAAAAATCATATAAGGAATTGGAAAAAAAAATGGAAGTAAACAAAAAACCTGTTGCATAAATAAGTAAAAGTAGGAGCTATTTAAAAAAAACCAAACCATTATTTAATTTGATTTTTAAATGGAAAGAGGAAAAACAAATCACCAAAATAAAAATTGAAAAAAGCGAATTTACAACAAATGAAGAAGTAAAGAAAATTACTAGAAATTATTTTGCCCAATTACATGCCAATAAAACTGGTAAATGAAATGGATGAACAAAAAAACTTAAATGCTCAGATTGATAATAACAATAAATATCAAGCTAATAAATAAACATTTTAAAGATTCAGTTTTAATTTCTAATACAGCAAATATTAATAGATATGACCCATATAAGCAATATCAGAAAAAGAAATTAAACAAACCATAAATTAGCTCCTGGAAATGAGCATCAATAGATTTACATGTGAATTTTATCAAGCATTTAAAAAAAATTAGTTCCAATATTACATAAATTGGAAAAAGAGCAAAAGAAAAGGGCCTACTTAATTTGTTTTATGGAACAAATATGGCCTTGATATCAAAACCAGTAAGAGTCAAAGCAGAGAAAGAAAACTATAGACTAATAGTTCTCAAAGTGTGGTCCAAGGACCCCTGAAAAGTCCCTGAGAACTTTTTATGGGGTCTGTGACATCAAAGCTATTTTCATAATGAAGTTATTTGCCTATTGAAAGGCTCCTCCCTTTTCCAACTACATATCTTATATAAGGCCAGGTTTCCTTCATATAATTCAACCAAAACAACATGTTGCAACAGATTACATGCAGTAGCAAAAAATGATGGAGATGGTTTTGGAAACACGTAGGAATACCTATATGAACTGATGCAAAATGAAATGAGCAGAAGTAGGACATTAATGCTATTGCCCTTCAGAAAGAAAACTGATGAACTTAGTATACAGATTGAAGCAAAATTTTTTCTCTTTATTTTCCTTGCTTTTTTTGGTTTACTAATGTGGAAATATGTTTTGCATGACTTCATATTGTGATGGGTGAAAGCTGAAATATCTGAAGAAACAAAGTTTCAAGCTTCTGAACATATCAATTTATTAAGCAATGTATGTCAATTGTACAACAAATCAGAACTAGGAGTCCTCAGCTTGCACCAGACCCCAAATACGAGGACAGACAGATTTTTATGCACAAAAGAAAATAATTAATAGGATATAAAACAGAATACAAGATTAAGTTATTTCATGTCTAGTTAGAGGAAAGATTAGGGGTTTTCCAAGTTAGGAGGAGAGTAAACAGGTGCAATTCCTCTGAAATAAAAAAAGAGGTGTCACTCCACCCCCATGGCCCAAGTGTCTGTATTCAATCAAAGGAATAGGGAAGCAATAACAGATTGTAAGTATGGGGCCAGTTTTCAGATAAGATATATGGACTGCTTGAGATGGGTAATTGTGAGAAAACTCCTTGTATCAGTCTTTGGATCTGACCTGTTTCTGTTCAACATACCCTAGGTCCTTAGTTAAGAGTCTCTAAGAAACAGGCAGCTGTGATCCAGCTTCCCAACCATGCAGGTCTAGGTTCAAACAATGCAATAAAGTTTTCTCACAATTCCCACAATTGAATAAAGTTTTCTTACAAGACAGAAATCGGACTCGACCCAAAACTGAATAGGAAGGGAATCAAACTAGTTCCAGAATTGAGTCACAAGACAGAATCAGTGTGTTTCGCTCAATTCCCACAATTCTTGTATTAAACATCATATTTCTTCTTTTCAATGGGTTGGGGAGGCATGAAAGAAGGGAGAGAATTTTGAACTTATAATAAAAATAAAAGAAAATAAAAAGGAATAGGACAGGCTTTAGACATAGAGCTACTTAAAACTGGTGTTCAACTTAGAACATTTATACTGTGATCTCATCAATACAGTGTTAAGGGGTAGTTAGCCAAAGGAGTTTAAAGACCGATCAAATTTTGCTGGATGTAAAGTTTTCTGGAAACCCTTTTCTCTCTATCTCTCTCTGTCTCTGTATCTGTCTGTCTCTATGTCTCTGCTGTCTCTCTGTCTTTCTGTCTCTATATCTGTCTCTGTTTCTGCCTCTCTCTATACCTCTATCTCTGTATGTCTCTGTTGTCTCTCTCTCTGTCTTTGTATTTCTGTCTCTGTCCGTCTGTCTGTCTCTCCTCTCTTTCAGCACCAAAACCACACTTTCCCCTCCTCTGGGCCTCCCAGTGAAGGGGTTGTACCTAGATCTTGGGGCCATGAAACCTGTTACATTCCTTCCTTGGCTGGGCATCTTGACTGATTGCCATTCCCATCCTGATCCTCCCATATCCCACTCTCAGCAGAGGAAGTGGTTCTTTGAAATGGGACCAGTTTAGGTTGATATCATAAGCAAATATCATGGGAGTTCAAGGGACTATGTTCCCAGCCCCACCTCCTCCCCAAGTTCTGACAAAGACTGACTGGACATCTGAGGTGGAGGCAGCCTCTGAGTGGGAAGCCCTGGAGCAGAGGAGTAACCAGGCCCCAAAGGACTGATAAGAAGAGGGAGGAGGCATTTCCCCTTTTTATACTAGGCTCTCTCAGGAGGGACCTCTGTGTCAATCATCCCATGCCCACACGCATTCTCACCCACCAATCCCTGTGTCCTCTCCTAGTAGTCATGTAATATAGTAGAAACACTTGACTTGGCCACTTGTTATCAGTGTGACCTTGGATAAATCATTTAACTGCTCTAGGACTCAGTTTCCTCATTTGTAAAATCATGGGATCACAGACTAAGAGCTGGAAGGGACCTTAGAGGTCATCTAGTCCAATCCTCCCACCCCCATTTTACAGATGAGGAAACTGAAGCCCAGAGAAGTTAAGTCACTTGCCCAAAGTCACACAGGGAATAGCTGAACTGGGAAATGAATCTGGGTTCTCTGACTCAAAAATCTCTTAGATATAGATCTAGAAGGAACCTGAGGAGCCTATCTAGTTCAATCTCCCAATTTTATGGATGATTTTTTTCAAAGATTCTCAGATATGTAGTGAAATAGAAGTTCAGACCCAGGTTTTCTGATTTCAGACTCTGCATTCTTTCCATTGTACTACACTATCTCTCACACCTTTCCCACTTCTCCTCATGATGAGGATCAGATTTGAAGATCTCTAAAGACCCTGCCAACTCTCTATATGATGCAGTTTGGGCTTTCTTGAAACCCTGAAACGTCAGGGCACAGAGCAAGTCTTCCTGGAAAGAATTCAAGCACTCAATCCTTCTTTCAGTCAGAGTAGCAAGGTTTATTGTAATGCCAGTAGAACGGGCTAGATTCCTGAAGAATCTGTGCCTCAATGGGGGGATAAGATCCATACTTATATACAAAAAAGTGTTAGTGAAAAGATCTGGATGGGATTAAGGAGTAGTAAGTAGCCTGGGGTGGGCCAGGTGCAGACAGTGAAATGATCATATCCCAACTGTGGTCAATCTCTGGTCATGTTCATTCTCTCTTCCAAAAATTAAGGCAACAGAGTTCTGGAAATTGAAGTTTCTCCTTTCCTGTTATCCCTCTTCTTCTTTCTCTCCCCAGAATGTGCTTGAACTAAATGTCTGTGATGAGGACTCACTTACCCCAGATGATCACCTCTTAACTGTCCTCTATGACCTCAGCAAGCTCTGTTTCCGAAAGAGGACCCATGTGAAATTTCCACTCAACCCCGAGGTGGGTAAAGGTATTCAATGCACATTGTAGGTCCTTCATAGGATCACAGATACAGTTCTGGAAGGGACCCTAGAGGTCATCTGGACCAACTCTTTCATTTTTACAGATGAGAAAATTGAGGCCCAGAGAGGTTAAATGCTTGCCCAAATTTCCCCATGTAGTGCCTCCTGCTTCAAGAGGTGAGCAACTGGAATACCACCTTGAATCCACTCAGCATGAACCTTAGACAGGTTGGGCAGACATAATACCACTAAACCAAAGCCTAGATTTGCACAGTATGCCTAATTAACAGGGACAGACAAGGTAGGAGAAAGACATGGTTAATCTCCCATGTTCTTGGATTACTGATTTTTTTTGTTTTTGAGACTGGGTTCCTTATCTTGCTCAATCTGGAAGTATAGAGGTCACTTGTGGCCCCAGTGCCAGTACTGGTTGGCATGGGAACTTTGATCTGCTAATAGGGGAAGACAAAATATAAAAGGGGATGAGGAGGAAGGAAGGTGCCCACAAGAACCAGTAACCATTGTGGAGACTGAGCAGATCAAATTGAACCTGAAGTAGAGAGTAAATTAAGTAAGTAAGGGTAAGTTTGGGCCTTCTCATAACAGAAATTCCATGTAAGGACTCACCAGTCATTGAGTTGGCCTCTAGATAGAGTCCATGGTCAAGTGGTCTGACCAAGGCAAAGTAGAACAGGTGCCGTCAAGCACTGTTGATTCATATTGAGCTCTAAACACATCAACCTACTGTCTAGCCTTTCCCCAACCATCTTGTACTTGTGAAGGTAACTTTTTTTTTGGACCCAAGTACAAGTGTGTTTTGGACCCCCATCTCAAGAATCTTAGAGATTATTCTCTTCATTTAATAGATAAAGAAACTGTCTTAGAAAGTTGATG